>JBBMFX010000007.1:8232988-8266310 GCA_037832545.1 Rhabdalestes septentrionalis | reverse complement strand
TACATAAATAAAATTAATAGCCTGAGATGGCACCATAAAATTTATTGTCACTTTAGGATGTCTTCTTTCCAGAGATAAAAAAAAAATTTCAAAAATGTACCGGTTTCGTGGAATGACCCGCATATTTTCAGATTCTGTATGATTTTGAATTGTGAGGTTGAGATGGCAATACAGCAGTTTTGTTTTAGTTTTTCATCTTTTCTTTTTTATATTGGCCTACAGCATGGATTTTTCATTTCTATAATCTAGGCTTAACTACTTTACGTTAATTAAACCACTGATGATCATTTAAAAGATACATAATGAGGGATCAATGGCTCTCTTCTGTTTGATGTGTCAACACCAGCTTCATGCAATGCCTGTACCTCTAACACGACATTGACCAAAACTGTAATGATAAGTTTATTTTCAAATCATTATTATACAGTTCAATAAGGCATAATATTGGACAGGTTTGTAAAGTCTCCTGAATGCCTCTGACTAACTATATTACTCAAACTAATGTGTAAAAAGACATTCAGATACCGAAACGGTTTCATCTTATTGCTTTACAAGAATCATCCTCGCTGATCCAACATCAGATACACAAGAAATGAAATGACAGCTGCGATATGACCTATATGGTGCTAATTCAATCAAGTGATATACAGTAAAGTTATAAGCAAAATAAAAAACTAAGATGTTTATTATTTATATATTTAACAAAATATTACAAATATGACTTAAATATACTCATAAGTGATACACCTCATATAGAGAACAAACACAACTAGGAACTTTATATACTATGGCAAGGAAACAGTAGGCAAACATCACTATAAGAACAAGCACTTGCTTTATTTGCTGAGTTCAGTTACCTGTGTGTATTGTTCTGTCAAGTCGGATTGGTTGCAGACATGCCACTGATGTAACAGCATAGCCTGAAGCAGATCACTCCCTTAGGATAGTATTTAGGAATTCTGCGCATGATCTCCTCTCCTTAAGACCCTAACAAGCCTGATTTCAGCCTGGCTTTGAAGCCCTTTCACAAGAAAGCACATTGAAAACACAGGAGGGAAAACTCCACTCTTGATCTCCAGAGATCTTGCTCGTGTTTCCTACTCAACCTCAGAGACCCAAGCTCTACAAGCCCTCCAGATCCTGACCTTTTGAGAACCAGGTAAACACACATACCTCCACTGGTACAGCTCAGAAAACTCCAAAACTGCATGATGTTTTCCCATATATCCTCCCAGGAACAAGGCTCTCTCCTTGCACTGTTTTTGGGCTAGTCTACCTGTCCTTCTCGTGGCGCACGTCTTCCTGCTGTACACAGGACTACACACCTATGAAGTACTCCTGGCACCTCCCACTCCCATACACCAGCTATGACTTGCCACAAACACCACCTTAGCATGTGTATGTCGAAAGAATCAAACGTTATTTTCATTCAGATTAGAGAGAGATTATAAAATTCATACAGAAAAACTATTCATGTAGAGAAACAGGGGAGAGACAAAAACATTACAACATGATGAGGTGATGCAGACAACTCCAACCAACCAGCAGGGCTGGAATCAATGAAAGTTGCATCCTGAGTAGTACTACACCTACTCAGAAGAACAAGAGAAGGATTTTTCACAAGGGCAGCTGGTGTTACAGATGCTTTTACTGTAGATTCAATGTAACTCCAGTGTGCTACTGTAACGTTGGTAACGGTAGTGTTGGTAACGCTGCCTGGACAACGACAAAGCTAAGCAGTGTTTGTTTACACCACAAAAACACACATCTGCTCTGACTTCGTAAGTTTTTAATTTTTTTACTACAGCTTGATTCTCTGCATTTTCTGAGACAGGCAGAAAAGGATATACTGACTTCATTTCACGACCACGACCACTCTAGCTTTGAAATATATCGTTTATCGAAGCAAAACGCTACACAATTTTAGATATCCAGCAGTGTTGGTCATGTTAGTCGATCAGGGGAGCCGTATCGATACAAGCAGCCTGACCAGAGACCCGAGGCTGAGCTAACAGGCTAACCACCCTGCAAGTAGTTGGTGTTTATCAGATAGGAGAAGACTCCAGAGGGGCTGCTCACACTTACCGTCTGTCTTTCATCCGTTGCTACAGCAGCTCTGCTCTTGTTTCTCTCTCCACACGATGTTATTCCGCAGCGTGTCCCATCTGCATATGCATATTAGTGAGCTGTGCGTCTGGTTTCCTCTAAAAGCTCAGTGGGGTCTGCCTCTCTCGTCTCCACAGCCGGAACATTGCCTCCGTCCCCCCCACCCACTCCCACCACCACGGAGCTGCATCCAGGACTCCAATATGGCTGACACGGAGCGGCCGGGCCCAGCACTACTCCAGCCCGGGTGACCTTACAATGCACCAGGCCGGTACAGACTGGACATGCTGCAACTGCCCTCGTGGCTCTCTTTCTCTCTCTATATATAATGTATGACTTTAAAAAGCTGACTTACACTTGTGGGCATAAATTACTTCAAGCCCCAGAAGTTTATTTGAAGTGCATTCATAATTCCAGTAATAATGAGGAGTTTGTTCTAACAAATGTAAACAAACACACAGCATTTATATATGTATAGATTTATATATGAATTATATATAAACACTATTGATATATACTATTTGCATTATACATACATACACATTTAAATTGTGTGTAGATATAGATACATGTGAATATCTTTTGTAATTCCAGTTATTATGGAGACTGTCTAATAAATGTAAATAAACATATACTGTATTGATATATACTGCATGCATTACACACACTTTTTTCACCCCCAAAATTCACTCACCACTGTTTCCACACCCTCAACAACTCTAAAGATTATTATGAACAACAGTACTAAAGAACAAGTGTACACCCATGTGCACTGTAGAAGACAAGGATGTGTATCTGCATTGTCTTGTAGACACATCCCTAAAATTCCTTCCATTGCCATGTCAGTGTTGGTCTGGGGGTCTCTGGTGTTACGGGCAGCCTCCCACACCCGACCTCGAGCCCAACCAATCGCAGTTCTCCGCATGGGCGAGGGATATGCAGCCTGAATTCATAATGAGTCCAAGTGCCAATTTGGAGCAGATTTTCTCTGAACACACTGATCCTATTCATGATGTTTTAAGAATCATTATGAATCCAGCAACAGCAGTCATACTCTGAGATGCTTCATGAATATGACAGTAGTTCCCAATACACAAACTTTGCTTAACATTTTTTATTCTGGCCTTGCTTGCTTTTTTTTAGCTGCCCTGATGTGGGCCCAGATTTGTTCATGGTACCCAGTAGTTACAGATGATATCAGCAGAGATATTGGAAATATTTTCACTTTTACCTAAACATATTTTCCGATAATAAACATCTGTTTTCAGCATCTTCTCCTGGAAAAAATTATTGCCGTGGTTATATTCACAATTGCATTGCTTAACCAACTTTGATTTTGCTATTTCAAAGCAGTGTTGATTTAATCATGTGTGGAGCAACATCCAAACAGGCCAAGGCAAAATTGTCTACTTTCCTGCATCATTCTGAGATTCAGCCTTGAACTAGTAGCTTCTCACTTGTACTGAGGCGTGCCAAACGTGCATGTCTGCTAAAGAGGAAAATATGACTGTTGAATGTCTAGCTGCAAGGCCATTAGGACTATACAGTATTGTTTTTTTCCGTCCAAGGCAGACCCAGCCTTCTCTTGGTCTACTCTACTTTCCAGATGGCGATTTTGCCATCACGTTTAGCAGAGCCACTGAGTACGTAGCGGTCCTCGGCTGAGCACAGAGCTTGAACGCTGTCCGTGTGAGCCTGCAGCTCCTTATGCACCATCCGGCTCTCTGCGTCCAGCACCAGAATCTTCCCACTCACGCTGCTCAGTCCAGGACCACTGCCATGACAGCCCACCCAGATCTACAGAAAATAGACAAGCGGCCACTGTAACGCCCACTGAGGTGCCAGTTTACCTTAAGTACCTTGTACTAACGAACTGGTCATTTTATCAGTTACACCATATACATGCATTTTGTTGGTGAACAGATACTGACTAGCTCATCTGCTTACTGCATAATTGTTTACGCACATCTACCATGTCCATCAGTGTAAATGGACCACCAATAGGCAGGCCTAGATCTAGATGTAGAGTGGAATATCCTTCTAGATCTAGATATAGTGTGGTGAACCATTAAGTCCATCTATAATGTGCAGTTTAATACGGTGTACATACAAGCACAGGTGTTCTGATGGATTATGCTGCCTTGTAGAAAAATGCTACCGTAGCACAAATCAAGAGTTTATCAGTTTATGCTGCCTTGTTGAAAAGTGCTACTTTGAAGCTTAAACAGTTTATATAGTCAGTTTAGCACTGATAATGATGAGAAAGACAAATAATAAGCATAATAAATATATTTAATTTTCATGAGAAATGCCTAAATAGATAGATCTTTAAAGCAATGGTTGAAATGGGAATTAATACTTTAATATTGCTGGGGATTTTTTAAACACCCTACACATCTACTTGCCACCTAAGCAGTTACTCATACTCGTTGAGCTATTTTTTTCCATGAACTTGTGTTTGAAACCCTGTGCTTTTTATCAGGGGTCAGTTTCTGACCACAGGACCAGCGCAACCCAGATATTAATTTTAAAAAATGTAGAGCGCAAGTGTGATCTAAATCTAATAAAACAGGTCTAATTATGTAATGTAACAGGAAACTGATCAATGTTACTTAAACACTGATGACATGCACAGTATGATTAGGAAAGAACATTGAGGCAAACCACAAAAATGATTAAATATAACATTGCCCTGTTTTATGCAGAGGTGAGGAAAAATCCCCGCACACTGCAGTGCCTGATCCAAGCTGAAAGTTGTGGTCCTATGGCGGTATATTTCCACTGATGGAAAGATATAAATTAATAAATTGTGCAGCAACATAGGAACTACAATCATCAAATTGCACATTGTTTTTATAAAATCACCAATGAATATAGGCAGATGCATGGTAACTTTTCATAATAAGCACTTCAGTGTTTATGGTTTACAGATCACGTTCAACATAATGCTTTAAAACAACCCTGGCACCTCACACATACCTGGTCCTTGACCTGGATTATGCATGTGACCGCAAAACATTCTCCAAGTGTGACCCTGCTGGTTGGTGCAGTCAGATCTGTTAAAGCCCACACACACAGCTCCTCTGAATCTGTGAAGCTTGTCCAAATCTCTCCTCTCTGAGTCATTGAGACAGGATTGAAAAAGATTGAAAAAGGAAACCGACATTAGGCTGCTTCATTTGGAAAAAGTTCAAACTTATTTAAGCCATTTGTTTGTAGTGCTTAAGATTAAGCGCCTTGCTTAAAGGAACATCATTATTGATCAGCAGAAAGATTAGACACTATATTTGCTGGGATTGTGTGTATATTTACTAATTATTTTCTTACATGATGCATCTACTAAATTATTATTAGCATTTTGTGGCGGTGGATTTACCAGGTGTAGATGAAACGTAAAACTTCACTATACTTGCTGTAACATGTATCAAAAGTACAAAAGTAAAATGTAAGAGAGCTATCAGAAGACACATTTTTCATGTCTGCAGCCACACAGGTCCACTTAATAAAAAAGTCAAACAGTAACAACAAAATTTTTTACTTTAAGATACTTTATCTTAGAAAAGGGAACTTGCTAAGTAAAATTTGGGTTCTGGCGAAACAAGGAGTTTATAGTTTTTTGTGTGTGCTTTTTAGGTATGAACATAACCTGTTTGGATTTATTTTGCATTTATGCTTATTATATTGTCTGAACAAACTGGCAAAAATATTGTACCAGGCAAAATGGTTTTTTAAACCTATATACAAATATGAAGCATTTACAATGAAAACGTTTTCATACATTGATGTGATAATGCAAGGGGATTAACTAAGTTAAACTCTTTCCTATATAAGCACCTGTATTAAAAACTATTTTACCAAGTTTTATATTATATTAGTACACATAAATACTGATTCCTAGAAAATTGTCCAATTTTCCAATATTTCAACAGCATAATTAAATTACTGGTATGTAAAAGGTCCTTCAAAATAGTCTGTTCTAAACTGAGTCAAAACTGTTTATAGCAGTCATGATAGGAAACCAGACGTCTGAGGTTTTAATGCCTTTACAAAAAGTTATTACATAAAATGGTTATCATCAGATTGCCTGATGTCTGAGATGATGTTTTAGGATAGATATGAGATAAGCTTTCAGCAAAAAATAATTTTTTCAAAGCTAGTCATGACAAAGGTTTACATGTCTGGCACTGCAAGACAAAATGTTTTCTGAAAAACACATTTATTTTAACACCATTTATCATTACCAACATTTACCACAATTTACCATTGTAGGTTTTCTGGTCATTTTGTGCAGTAAATAAAATGACTACGTTTGCATCAGACTCGACATGCAGACAGACAAAGATAGAAAAGAAAGTTTATCTACTTTATCGATTTGGTGGCCATTATCAACAGTGACTGAAGATGATTTAATGTATAAATAAAGACACAAACCTCTGCGAGTAGCAAAAAGCTGCTGAAAGTAGTGTTTGTGCTCATCTCAGCCTGAGGTAGAGAGAGCTTACGATGAAGCACTCCATTCTTCCTCACTTCCATGATACAGTCACTGGCACCTAACAATACACAATTTAGTCTGGATTTAAGCTGCTAGTACTCAAATGGGAACAAATCACAAAAAATGTATCCTTTTGGTTATACATTGCTGTGCAAAAGTGTTGGGCTCTAGAGCAAACTGTTTAAAGTTACTTGTTTTAGCAGTAAGGGAATTTTGTCCAAAAATGTTTGTGTTTTGAACACAAGGTGAGTTGCAGATTTAACCCCGATGCCTCCAACCTTTCCATGGGTTTGTGAAACTATCGGCAGCTCCTGATTTAATCTACTGAGGAACTAATCAAGCTGAACCAGAGCTGCAATGTAATACTGGGCTTCCATGAGAAAATGATACATTTATCTGGAAATTATACACATACTCTTTAATATATTATGTGTATACATTCAAATAGTTGTTTATAAAGCCATATACTGCTCTGCTAAAAGGATTGTAGCCTAAATATAATTTTCGCAGATGTGTAAGACTTTTGCACAGTACAGGATAACAGGTAAAGTTAAGAGAACCTTTCAAATATTCTTTAGATGACTTGTACCCTTAGCATGAGCTGACTTACCACACCACAGCATTCCATTATGAAGCTGAATAAAGTTCAATCCTTCACACTCCAAATGAAACTGTTTTTTCACCTTCAGAGTGAGAACGTCCCAAACAATTACGAAGCCATCAGCGCTGCAGGAGTACACTTGAGTGTGGCTGAAAAAGAAACAAACACATAAACAACATAAAGCTCAGATGCAATACTGCCACCTGCTGCAGACACACAAGACATGTTTCTGCTTTACAATGTGGCTTCCTGAGAAGGTAAAATATACTGATGTACACAAAAATCTAATTGTAATCCTTAGCGTAACATTTATTTGAACTCGTCTCTCCAGTTTTGTGTATCGTTGTGAAACTTTTTCCCAACAGGCACTTTCCTTTAATTACCCGCTAAACAGAGTGAGACAGAATGTGTGAAATGAACAGAATACATCCAAAGGCTGGAATGGTAGAATTAAAATATCACTTGTAACACTTACTCTATCACTTTCTGTGTGTTATGTCATGGTATTTCTAGCAAGCTGCAGGCTAGAATATATAGACATTCAGCGAAATATATTAAATTGTTGTGATACCTATTTGTAAACCAATATTTAGCTTAACTACAACTATAACATTCTCATGTTTGTGTGTTTTTTTTCTATGTTGTATGATTACACATTCTAGTTTATGGCATTTCAAGTCATGTTTCAGTGATTACTGTTTATCTGTAAACGTGTTACATGACTGGGTCAGTCAGTTCACTTTGTAGGTCATGGAAGCTTTGGTGGTGGGTCATGTGACCCACTCAAGTTCCCCAGGGCCGAATAAACCAATAAGTTCATCCAAACAGAAACTGAACGTAACTCAGTCAATCACCTGAACCTTCTGCTTTTTTCTTCCAGAGCAAAGTCCATGACCTCAGCCCGGTGTTCATTCAGCTGTTTATTACAGGACATGCTGCGGGTGTTGATGATGTAAATCACTGAATCCTGGGAGCCAATCCATACCTGCTCCTGGTCCAAACCTAGCATGCAATTCTGGGCACAGAGATAAGACAAACATGCCAAAGTGACCAGTTTTTAAAGAAGGACCCCATCCTCAGATCTGAATGACTCCAAAAATAAAGCCAAAAGAAGAAAAAAAAACCCGAAAAACTCAATAGCAAAGACAGCACTGAGCACTACTGTCCACTGCACTATTTCAAATCTCCGCCAGGAGGCGCTGCAATATTTCACTAAAACTGCAGGGCAGCAAGAAAGAGATAAAATCTAAGCTGTTCCAAGAAGGCTTGACTTGAAAGAAACTATTCGACAAACTAGTCAGAGCATGCCAGAACAACAAAAAGCTATATGGCTCTATTCTAAGACCAACTAAGAATGAATAGGAGACACTGGAGTTTTAAATATATGTTTGGAGTACTAAGGTTTTTCACAGTGTTATGACAACTGATCTTAAAATGTTCAACATCTCTAGTTTCTTTAAAATTGACAGTTTTTATGTGTACTTGAATGATCATTGAACATCTTACACATTGCTTATAATGCTGCAAAAGCAAGAGATCAAGGAATCATTAGCGTCAAGCAAACTAAAGTTTAAAACTGAACTTGCGCTATTTTTAAATTGTTATAGTTTTCTTACCAGTTGTTTAGTTCCTACTTGGATGCAGTTCTGTTGTATGGACCAGCTAGCAGCATCAAACACCACAACTGTGCCATTGTTTAGAGCACACCAGAGTTTAGGAGTACCGTCCAGGTCATAATCTGAGGAAAGTAACTGGCCTAGGAGTGACAACATAGATTACTCTGAAAATGCTGCATTAAATTAAGTGCACTCCACCTGTTGCTTGGAAGTTGGCATCATACAAGAGGAATGAATAGTAGAATAAATTGGGCATACAAGATGCATCCAGACTTACATATCAGCTTGATATGAAATGTGGTTTTAGATCAAGAGAGTCAACAAAATTGCAACATTTTATTTCAACTGTAAAATAATTCGTTTTAACATGCATTTATTGAGAAAGTGTGTCACAAATGCTAACTAGCTTATTGAAATTCCCACTCTACAATAAAATCATGTACATATAACAACAAATAAAATTATATTAGTAATGATATATGTATTTAATTGTACAGTGCTGATGCAGGTCGTAATTCAGTTTTGCATCTTCCTACTTATGAGTACACATTTAAGAAGAAAATCCCTCAGGCTACTAATTGATATCAGAAATCTACAGAGAAGTCATTTTAGAATTCAAACTTTAAGGTAGAAAATTACATGGAAAACACATATCGTATGTCCAAAAATTGTGTATGTGCTTAGATGTTCGATCATTAAAGATTGTGTCACTGTGACTGAAAGTATGACTGTCATTTTCATTCACTTATTCGATAAAAATAGGTAGCCCAATGGGAAAAAGACATTAGAAACTATATAGAAATGGCATATCATTGCTATATTTCTCACTTCTATGGCCTATATCACCCAAGCTCAGAAAATACACAATCTAAAGAAAACTTAATTTCACACTTATGTAGATTAGGATAAGATATAAAAATGCTCCCTAGAAAAATACAGCAGTGCATTCAAACCTGGAGTGTACAACAGGACATCTACAGTCTGTGGCGTAGTCATGCACAAAGATGGGTTTATCCTGTGCTTCAGTGCCTCTACTGTGGTTCTGGGTACCATCACAGGCACTGAGGAAAGACAAATTTTACATGGTGGAAAACAACCATTTTCACATGCAAGTGAGGCGAAGAATGAAGATTTTAGTCCATTTGAATAAGTGCTCCTCTTCCTAATGAATTAACTATCACACCAACAGTTTTAACTTTAGGCTTATATATATTCAGAACATAAGCTTACAATAACTGTTAATGTGAATTATTACCAAAATTATCATAAAAAATATGGAAATGTTGTTTTAGTGCACCTACACTCCTTCTTCATCTTGTCATAGTAGGCTAGTTTGGAGGCAGCTAACATGGCCTTTGGTAATTGTAGGCAACCGACAACAGCATCCATGAGGAGAACGTTAGTCAGGGCCTGCTGCATGTGCTGAGGGTCCTGAAAGAGACACATATACAGCAGTTCAAATCTTCAGAACAAACCCCAAATGCTGACATTAAAAACAACAGCATTGCCTTGAGTGATTAAGTGTCTTGTGTGATCTTTTCTACATATCAATGGTGGAATTTCCCGCAGATGGAAATTTGGCAGGGCCATGAGGAAGCAGCAGGGTGTGTGTTACCCCTGGTGATGGTTTTACAGTGGAAAACAACTGCAGGACACTGCAGAGACCCTCCCGTGGTAATGGAAACGTCCTTTATTTCTCACACCCCTCATGCTAAATCAGAGCATATCTGCACATCTCCAGTAAAAACACAGTATGGGGAACACTGCAGTTTGGTGTGTGTGTGTGTGTGTGTGTGTGTGTGTGTGTGTGTGTGTATTTTAAGGAGACATTTCTAGGACATAGAGTGCCCCTAACACATTTCAACAAAATATCTGGTTCTGTTTACCCAAATTCTCCACTAATTAGAATTTCAGCCCAAATTATTGTAAATAAAAAATGAGCAAATTAGACTGCATTCACATTACAATGTAGACCAATTTTTTCTGATTTAACAACATAATTAATGCATTAATGCAGCTGGTGGCCTAAAGGTTAGGGAGTTGCCCCTGTGCCCCTTGTGGGTTTGAATCCCACCACTGCTAGTGTTATTACTGAGGTACCCATGAGCACGGCACCATCCACACACACTGCTCCCTGGGCACTGTGTTCCTGGCACCCTAGGCGCCCCTCATTTGTGGCAGGCCCCTGCTTCACTTGGTGAATGGGTGCAATGCAGAGAAAGAATTTCACATTGTTCACCCTGAGGGCTGTGGTGTTTTCACGCATGGCTCACTTCATTTTCTTTACTTAAACAATGATAAAATATTCTCTTCCACTTATCTCACTTGTTCATATATAGTATGTGTGTATGTGCCTAAAAATAAATAAAAGACACGACATGATTAGTTTATGTGGTCCTAGTCCTAATCAGACCATACACCTAAAAGTCTATATACAGCTGCTCTTCTAATGTGTCTTCTGAAATAAATCAAATTAAAAAGGAGTTTGTTCCCCTCTGCAGCAGTAACAGACTCTACTCTGCTCGGAAAGCTTTACACTAGAAGTTGGAACATTCCTGAAAGGATCTGATAGCATTCAGCAACAGGAGAGTTGGTGAGGTCAGATGCTCATTTTAGGGCTTGTTTGTTTGTTTGTTTGTGGATCTGTTTTTAAAAGATCAGATTATTGCATTCGCACACAAAGTGAGCTCTGGAACATAAGAAGGCAAGAAATCTAACTAATTTGTACCACAAATTTGAACCCAGTCTCTGCCTACCTTGTGGTCATCAGCCATTCTCCTGCCTGCCCACATCTCTTTAACCATCAGACTCCACAGGTCACACTCGGATTTCAGATTGGCCTCAAAAACCTCCTTCCTCAGACTACTCTTGATCTTCAGAGTGGGGATTTTCAGCAGCAGGAAAGGAGCTGCAGAGATCCTCACGTCCTTTTTAAAGAGAGGAAAACGAAATGGTCACACCTCTGTTGGGACTGGGGTTTAATTCAATTATCACTTTTACATTTATTGTTATGTCCACATTATGTTTATGTTTTACATTATTGTTATGTTTTACATTCTGTTAAATTCGAATTAAGTCTTTTTCTGTCGACCCCACTGCTGTTTCTTACCCCTAAGCCCTTTGGGCAATAGCAAGTAAACAGAAAAAAACAGGAATGGGCTTTTTGCAGAGGACCAATAACACCAAAGGCCAAATAACACCAAAGCAAAACACTTTTGAACAAATTCCTGTTAATCCCAAAATACTGAATAAAGCATCTGAAAATACCTAGATTATTACCTAAAAATACCTAAATATTAAATAGTACTGAAAAAGTGTAATATTATTAATATAAGTTGTATTAATTATAGTATAAAAGCACGGCATGTACGTATTCATCAATTAATTTAGAATCAACATCAGGTTCAACTAAACCTGATACGAAAGAACTTACTTCAATGTCTCTGAACTTGGTGATTTCTACATATCCCGGCCTGCCCTCGGTCAACAAGAACAGCCTCTTCTGCGTCATGGCGATCTTTCCCACGCCGTGATTAGTCTTGACAGAGCTGGACAGTTTGTACACACACTCATTATTGTCGAGATGCTCGATGACCTCTGAAGGCAGGCGAACATCTTGGGCCTCAGTCTCCGTCTCCTTCCAGAATGTGTAAAAGACTCTAAACATTTCTGGATCTACCACCTCCTGCTGACCTTGAAAATAATGAGATGAAACATTTCAGTGAGGTTTAGTGTAGTTATTGAGGAATAGCTGCAATCAGTTCATTTAAAAATGCAAAACAGTTATTAAGTTTGTTTACCACCATGCTGCTGAGACAGGCAGCAGGGATTCAAGGGTTCTTCAGAAACATGTTCAAACACGCAGATGCATTCCATAACAGTCTCTGTTTTCAAAGCATGCCTTATGATTCATACAAAGAGGATCTCCAAATCTCAAACTGACACCTGACCACAGTGAGGCTCTACAAATACATGAAGAAACATCAAGCTACCGATTATCCACCACATGGCAATGTAAGCAAATCTATGAAAACCACAGAGAGCCACATTTCAAAGCCATGTATTTCTCTTTATTTATAACATTTACAGGGTAAAAATGTTTTTGCCACTGCTTTACTCTCTTTAGACTCAAATGCTCTCTAGACTGCTCTCCAGACACTAATGAGGTGAATTTATAAGAAAGAATATTCCATGTGTGCCCATGAAATTAAAGAATCAGGTGCAGCCTCATCCCCATAATCTGGACCTATGTAAAATAATAAGTAGGGGTTTTCATCACCCATTATTTAACTTGTGAATTTCAAACGTTTTGATGTTTGCCAGGATCAAGCTGAAAAATGATCTCTGTTTTACCAAACAAAAATTTTTATTAATATGACATTCACCATTTTTCTTATATTAGAAACATGAGCATGTGGAGTGAAAATGTATACAGTTGTACACAGTTTTGAAAAAAGTGAAAATGAGCCAGTAGGTCTTCAAAAGTTAAAACTTCTCACACCTTTCAAAGAGCTGCTGAATAACCCACCCCGAGTAACACATAGACAAACTGGAGAAAAACCTACCATCCGTGAGTGCCTCAAACAGTCTGTGAATGGTGGCCATATCTCTGACAATGCCTGACTCCTGAATGCACCTCACAAACTCCTGCAGGTTCATGGAGCCTTTGGGCAGCACAAACTTCTTCACATGGTCATCTGTCACCGGCTCACTCTTCTCATCGCTCTTCAGTTTCGAGAGGAGCCGTTTGAGCTCAGGACGTCTCTCTGCCTGGGCTCTCTCCTCCTTCTGCAGAGAATCCACCAGCGTCCTGACCAGCTCTCCTGGGAACAGCTCAATGTCTGTTTTGTACAAGTTCTGAAAATCACCCAGTGCTTCCAAACGCTTGGAATTCAAGGTGTTGACGAGCCCACGGAGGTAGTAGTATCTGGCTAGCAGAGAAGAGTCACCAGTCGGGAGGCAGGCCATGGCTTTGCCTAGCTGGTGGGTGATCTCACTATAGTAGTGGTGGACATAGTTGTACACCAAAGGTGGGGGGAAGTCTGGCAGCTTAAAGATTTTAACCAGCTTGGCTGGAATATTCAGAGCTGTTAAGAAGAATTGTTGACAAAATGTCATATATTAGGTCTTTGTTTTGAAGAAATTATATCTTAAAATAGACAGGAATGTCTATCAAATCACAGCTTTCAGTAATATGAAAGCAATATGGTGCAACACAAATGTGTAAAAAGATTCTAATATACTAGTTTTTTTATATAATTGCAAGTAATTAGCTGTGAGATAATAAAATACATCTAAAATATATGTTCTGAAAGATGAACAGAGCTGTAGAGGATTCTAAAATGACTCTCATTTTAAAAGGATTGGAATTTGATTTAAAAAATCTTTAAATTCATAATCACATTTTATTACCTCTCCCTTTATAGCTTATAGAAATGACCAAAACATTCAAAACTACCTTTTCTTATTTACAGTAGTTTTAGTTCACAATATTGCACTGTTGTGTATTTAAACTAAGCAAAAGATTTCTTGAGAAAAATTATTTAAATTCATTGACCAGTTCGATCCTAGATGTGCAACTTCTTAGGACGGACTATAAGCTTGGTAGATTCAAGAAGAGCACGTAAAAATGAATGTAACAATTAACCATGGCTTTGTAATACCTTTCCTTGAGTCTTGATTAAATTTTGTATAATCAAAACATAATCATAGCATATTAATAATTTTTGCATATAAATAGGTCCGATGTGGTGGAAACTGAAGATCTCTTACTGATGTCAGAGGTAGCCGGGGATTTGGTGAGAGAGGTGTGTCTGGGAATAGTCAGGTGTTTCTCCTCTCCCAGGTTGGGTAGGCTCCTGCCCAGTCTCTTACTCAGCCGGTTCTCTGGGCAACTGTATTTCCGAGCCATCTCCTGCATGGTGGGCCTCCGAGGGTTCTCAACTGCAGCTTTCATTCTGAAATACATGTTTGTTTTACAAATGACTGGGATTTTGGCAGGTTTTTTCATTTTTTGGTGCATTGACAGAAATGAAATGTAAACTATTACAATGTAAAAAAAACACACTAAGGACTTTAATTTAGACTTTTTTTCTGAATGCTTGTAGAGGAAGTGTCTGAAACACGTACTTTTGGGCCTCTGTTCGAGTGCTCAGCTCCATTCGGGTAAAGGCATCAGTCTTTCTGTTCATACGCTCTTTCAGGAAGGAATGAAATATGTGCGTTTCCAGAACCTGTTATACAGAAGTCATGAGAAGAGAACACAGAACACAGACCAGACACTGCATCAGAAACAAATGGCACCTTTTTATAAAATGGTTGGTCTTCATGCTGTCTGGTCTTCAAAAACTCCTCAGTGTTGAAGACCCTGTGCTCATAGGTGAGGTGATCACTGACGTCCCTAAAAAAGGAGAAGATACTTTTAGTTACAGGGCACTTTATAGAAGCAATCAAACTAGCTTGTAATAAATACCAACTAATTCTAACAGACCTGAAAATATTCACAATAAACTCCAGAGTGACCTTCTGTATCTCCCAGTTGAGGTTCTGCTGCCACTTTCTTTTCCGCATGCGCAGGTCATTAATATCCATACTGGCTCCCTGATTGACCGTCTCTACATCATAATGTAACTGAAGGCCATTTATTCTGCTCTCAAAGCACACATACACATACATCTTTGTCATGTTTCTCAAACATTCTTATTCAATTAATATCATGTTTTAAATTGAACATTCCATGGTTAAATGTAAGTAATAAAATATTATGTTAACTGTCTGTGTACAAAAAAGTCAGTGTTTTTAATTTGATTTATGGTTTGCTTTACAGGGCCTAAATATTAATATAAAATTAATATTTATTTACCTCACTAAATACAGCATTTTGTATATACAACCATAGTACGAGGCATTTTCAAAGATATTCTGAGAGTTTTATTTTTACATTTACTATACTTGATATTGTTTTTGTGTCCCTTAGTTTGTGTCTCGTTTTTTATAATTCCTCCAGATTAACATGTTTTGATTCTGATCCTGAATCCTCTGAATTGTTTGATCAGTAATTGATCTTATGTGGATGGAATCATAGAGCAGGGAGTCATAGAACAATGTGGGTGCACCCTTCAACCCTCAACATAATTCTTCTTACCTTCTCTTAAAACTCTGAGAGGCTGCCTGTGGAGCTTCTGGTATGTCAACATGGTCTGAGGAGAAGGTCCCTTCATCAATATTTATCAAAATCAAGTCATCCGTTTCCTGATTCAGGGAAAAATGTTCATTATGACAGCACAAGATCCCTTACTTCTATATCCATATACACAGTAAGAGGATAACATCATGCAATCTGAAACTGAAGGAGATCTGGTTCCTCATGCTGCCCATTCAGAGGCCATGAAAATATACATTTCCAGCTAATGGTCACACAAGTAACCGACCACAGTGTGAAACTAAGGTTGGGCAATATGGCAAAAACGTTAAGTCATAATATTTGAAAACCTTTTAGAAAGCAGTAGTGGCCCACTTTATTTGTGGTAATTGTCTTTCAATATCATTAACAATTTATTTGACATCATTTATAGTTATACCATGGAAACTTCCTTAAAATGGCTGATATGGCAGCCCATGAGGAAAGCTGTGGGCGCCATGAGAAAGTCCAGCATCCGGCGGGAGAGGATCGGCACCAGAGGGTGCTGCCAGTGCAGGGGGTGGATGTACAGCATGAAGCACTCAGCCATAAGAGTCAGCCTGGCCCAGTCAGAAGAGAAGAACACCAGCCGCTGCTCCATCAGGACGCTGGTAATTATCTAAGGGCACACAAAGATTCACAGACTCTCCAATGTACACAATGACCCACATTTTATTTGCTATTGTTTTAATATTTGGTAGAATATTTTACTATTTACAAATGTACCATTTTACGCAGAGCAGAAAAATACATATTTGGAGATGTAGCTGAACTGACATTTATATTCATGTTACAAAATGAGTACATTTCGTAATAATGTTGCAGTAAAATGCAGGAAAAACGATATATTGCTACGAAAAAAGCTGTGACATCCACGCACCCTTGTCCTTGTGCTGGTTGTTTATGTTTGGGTGAGGTGCTTAGCACGAGGACGAGGGGGCATGGCAGACGAGGCCCGTACATCCCAAAAGCAAAAAAAATGCAGAGGATATCTGCAGTTTCCACGTAAGTGCACAGTTTTAGTGAACAATTATTAGCTCGATTCTCAGAAAAAAAATCTGCGATGGACTGAATCTGCAATTGCTGTTTCATGTTAAAATTAGTGTTTATATATATGTATGTATGTGTGTGTGTATATTTAGATATTTAAGTCAGCCCAACCTTTTTTACCATCATGTCTGTCCGTGTTGTGAGAGTGTTGTGGATGATATTTCATCCCACTGTGTGCTATATGTATATGCCTGGGATGACAGTAAAGCTCTACTTGACATGACTACTTGACTTGACTTAAGTACAGTTGGTTTAATAAGCATCATGGTTTAAGAACATTTGACATTCTAAGGTGTTTATGTCTAAAGCTGTTCCTGATTAAACCAATTAAGTAATTATCGATCTTTACTGTGTTAATGAAGTAAATGCGTTAGGGCAGACAAACCTAAACAAGACTCGGATTATAAACCACTGCCCAAATCGTTTGCAATGTGTGTATATCTTACCTGCAGCAGTATTCTGGGTCTGAAGCACAGGAAAGGGAGATGCAGATCCAGGTCAATGACAGGACGATCCCTGTCCTCTCTTGATGGAAGTACGATCGTTAAGGGTCGCAAGGTGAACATCTGACAGGAAACACAGAAAACATCATTTGGAACTAATTTCAGACATTAAGCACGGCAAAGGGTGTTGAAGCTTAATTTATTACACAGTCCAAATGGAAGAAAATATCCTCAATTAACTCATATATAAAGGTTTATAAAAAGAGGTGTTTCTATTTGATACTACATGTGCACTAACTGTTTTGGTAATATTGAATAATGTTCTGTCCCAGCAGCAATAACACGTGAAATAAACCCACCACATGCAGTGGTCCAGGAGGAGGAATGGGTACCAGTGCCAGTTTGGCTGAAAACTCTCTCACTCGGTCTTCCAAGTCTGCCATGCGGCAGGTTTTCAGCTGCCCCAGCAGGCTGTGCAGGGGGAGAAATCGAAAACAATGTAAAGTATAAAAATATTGCAACCATCCATTAGAATTCATCATATAAATACAATCTAGATGGCCAGGTTGGACAATGTGCTTCTCTGTAACTCTTGCTAATCTCACTCTTTAAACCTGCAGCTCAACAGGAGCTCAAGAACACCACGGTATGTAAAGAAATGTCTTTTTTCTCCACCCACAGGGCACAGAACCTCATGAGTCATTGCTCCCCTTGGGGCCTCCTTTTCAACATTCTCATTAAGTGTTCTTCGCTCTACACACCTTCAGTAAGAAACACTCTTCCATATCTTCCTCTGTTTAATCATGAGAGTGCTGAACAAAGTGGCTAAAAGAATGCACAATGCACTTGTTGAAGATCAAGGCTTTATTCATGAAGCTTCTCAAGCGTAGGAGTGCTGATCTAAGATTAAAGCGTTCTCTCATTGTCAATGACCTCACACAGTTACAGATCCTGGATTCAACTCAGGAGTGACCCTTACCATGACAGGCAGTCTCTTAGAGCGGTGTAATAGGGGTGTTTGGATATAATGCACACTCCATAAGGTGTGTAAAGTCGAGGGTGTTTGTTGACATGGCCATTCTGGTGCGGTGTTACCTCCTGGAACAGCTTAAAATAATAAATAATACAGTAAATATACGTGTTTAATAATTTAAACCACAACAACAAATGAACAAATGAAAACTGTTGTTTTCCACACCCAGTAGCTATATTTATCTTTTATTGCAGCTGAAGCTGTTAGAGTGGAATAAATTCACAGTGTATCTTGATCATGTTACCCCTCATTTGGTTGTTCACAATTCTGCCACTGGCTTAAAGGATTTCTGTGGTATTAATAGCATACACATATTGATACTGCGCTTCTGGCTAAACACAGCAGCAACATGTTATTTGGAATTTCCGACAGTCATACTGAAAACTGTAGTGTAGATGTACGCAGCCTGAAAGTAAATCTCAGTGACTTGCTGAAGAGTTTCACCTGTATGGGTCTGTAAAACTGAACAACTACTCCATGTGTCTGGTTTCCAAAGACGTCAGTGAAGACCAGGTAGTGGTAATGATCCTCCTTTTGCTCCTTGGATGTCTGAAGACCTCCTGTTAAAAAGAAGTGGCACTAGAATCTCCACAGCAATGCGTTATCATAAGGCACCAACCCCACTCATGAGACATTACAAATCATTCTGAGTGATGGGACCGGAAAGCAATTTTAGTTTCCTAAGAGCCCCTTTGAAAATGAGATTGAATGGGTATAAAGAGCCTTAACATAATGTACATTTTTAATGATGCAATTGACTGGTGGATCTGACCCCAAACTGCCATCTACAGCCTCTTCCAACAACCTTTGCATGATGTATTTAAAAAGGTTCTTCACTATTATACACTGTTATACATGACAAGAGAACAATGCCAAGCTTCTGTGTTTTCCTGTTTATTAGACATAGTTTATTTTAGTGAGCTTTTACCTGGAAAACACAGCTGTGGTAGGGCCACCAGGTCCAGATCTTTGGGCACAGACACATCTTCTGTGGAGCTCTCGTTAGTCTTCACGTTTCCAGGGGCAACCGCCAACTTGTCACTCTTCTTCTTGATGAAGGACCGTCTCCGCTGACCCCGACTAAAGTTTCCTATTCCAGGCTCAGCTATGTTCTCCTTCGTCACAAATGGAGGCACATGGACCTGCAAGATCTCTGGGTCGAGTAGAGGAAGAGGAACCCCATTCTCCTGGTGCTGAGACTGGGGGAAAATGGCTTATGTTTTTTTATGTTTAAGGCACCAAAATCTTACCAAAAATTAGTGATGCATCAGACTAGCCTTAGTTTTCTTTAACAAATTAAAGAAATAAAGAATGATTGTCAATAATACTAATAATGAAGGAAAGCCGAAGTTCAACTATTATACAACTGCATTAATTTAACAAATCTGCCTTTATTCTGCATTCTGCTATAAAAATGACTAACAGGTGTTATGATGTACTGCATTAAGCTGCAATTTACCAGTGCAGCAACTGTAAACATGATTTGTAACACTAGCCAAACTCATCTTACCTCATAACTCTCTTTCAGTTTTTCATGTGAGGCTCCTGCTACAACACACGCTTCCAGTAACCCAGAGGCCATTGGACAGAAGATCCTATAGGACAGCTCCTACTTGTAAATTCATTAGAGCTTAGTGACCACCACCATAGCGGCTCTGATCACACAATTTAAAACCTACAAAACACAGAACCAAAAGTATGTCAATGTATATAATCAGGAATTGTTTAAGCAAGGTTTCATATTTGTTCATTTTCACATGAAGACACTAAAGTCGTGTTACTATTAATAAAGGTGAATATGAAGATAATTAGTCGCTCACAGTAAAGGCTTGTATGGAAAATTATTATATACCGACCAAATAATAGATGTGAAGTTTTAAAAGCGTTTATTTGAGGCAAATAATTTCCATGAATAATATTAACGCCTAAACCTTTGTGTAGTTTCATGAAATGCTGTCCATTGCTCCAGCTTTAATTGTTTTGCAAGTGAAGGCCTGCCTGGTATTCAAATCCCCACATTAAAACATATCTTCAAGCTACGACTAAAACTAATATCCCTGAATTAATTACAGTCAGAGTCTAAGTGTTTTTGGGTTTAAAAGAAGCAGTTAAACAGAATAAGCATATATTTGACTTTGGACTACAGAGCTGCTGTGTGTAATTACATTAGCCTGCTGTTGAGAGTTCCTGCTCTAAATTGGACTCATGTGTTGTAAAAGCAAAAAAAACAACAACTCTTATTCAATATGAATGTGGAAAACACAGGGGTCAGTGAGGAAGAGGAGCTAAACAAAAAAGTCGAAAAGTAGAAAAGTGCAATCTTTAATTTTTTTATTAAATATTAAATTAACAAAATCTACTTATGGTGATAGCTAAGCCACAAACCGTCACATAAGCGTTTGTTTTAGTATTAACCGTCTGTGCAAATATGGAAAGTTTTACTCACCATAGGGTTCAGTTTTTAAACTCCTGTGCCACCTGATCGACTCAGAAAATGCATATCATCTGAAGTCCTCGCGCGTGACAATAACATGACAGATAACAGTCCGACTTAAATGCTGATAATGGACGTTCACCACCAGCTTTGTACTTACACTATTTAGAACAGTTCATTTAACTACAAAACTAGAAAAGAAGGATATAGGGCTTACCTGGTGATATTCCCAAGCTTCAGGTTAAGACCTAAGCTCTGAGGACAGCAGCATGGATCACCGGTTTACAGAACCGATTCTTTCGCTTCGGCCGTTTCAATGAACATCTGCGATTCAGTGTATCGAACCGATTCGTTTGCACTGCCAGCTTACATTATTTAACTCATATTTCAGAATCGACTCTTTTGATTAAATGTTTTGCTGAGTTTACTGAACCGTTTC
The DNA here is from genome assembly GCA_037832545.1 of Rhabdalestes septentrionalis. Classification (NCBI taxonomy): domain Eukaryota; kingdom Metazoa; phylum Chordata; class Actinopteri; order Characiformes; family Alestidae; genus Rhabdalestes; species Rhabdalestes septentrionalis. The sequence goes on along the minus strand of JBBMFX010000007.1, from coordinate 8,244,916 downwards.
TTTTTAGCTTTTGGATACATTGATACTTTTACTCACATTACAGAACCAACTGCTTCGAACTGCCGGCATCTATGCTATTTTTACACACTTTATAGAACTGATTATTTTAAAATATCCCATTTAATTGTATGTTTGCTGAGCTGGAGGAACCAATTCGTTTGAATGGGCGACTTCATTGAGTAAATCAGTTTTTGAACCGATTCATTTGAGCTGCTGATTTCAATGAAATTGTATAACCCTTTTACAGAACCTATCCTTTATAATACTTTTTACCATTTCGACTGAACTTATTATTTTACCTTAATTTACTGAACATGTTCATTTGAACTGTCCGCTTCAGTTAGTTTTTTACTCAGTCTACTCAACCGATACTTTTGAATTACAACTTCCATTATATTTTCCTGTGGCCCCACCCGATTCGTTTGAACTGGTAGCTTGTTCACGGCACCGATTCTTTTTTAAATCTGAAATTCAACTTAACGAATCCATTTTTGAAATATCAGTTTAAGTGACTCAAACGTCCAGCAGTCATCATATCATTTTCCTGAGTAGACAACACGTCAACTTCACCGCGAGTCCGAGTTCTTTATGAAACCAAGACGACCAGACTGGTCTGAATTATACAGACAGAAAACTGTTATAATTTGGTATTTAATGGTTTGTTTAATTTTAACTGCTGAAAAAGCCATCAGAATATTAATCCGAATATATTAGGGAAACAGAGTCGATGCTACAAAAAACGTAAAATAATCTTAGTGCCAGTAAAAAGTAATAGCTCTAAAAGAAAATGACTGAGGAGCATGGAAACTCTTACACATTGTTTAGTATTGAGGTCATTAATTATTTCAACCTCTATAAAGCTACAGCAGTTGCTCTTTCCAAACTGACTTAAGTACATTAAGCTGAAATGCTCCTCTACTTTGAGAACACCTTTGCCATCTAGTGGCACTTGTGAGTTCAGCCTGTTTGTTTGGTGTCTTCCACAACTTTCAGGCTGTAATGAAAGAAATACATACATGTACATTAGCATAAACCATTTGTATCTAAATTTCAGTACAAATGATCATACCAGAAACTTTTGTGTTTTAAAGTCACAGCAGTACCACACAGCATTTCTAAATGGAACAAAACACTGAATTTCTGTAAATTAAAAAATGCAAACAAATATGGAAAGTCTTTGTACATGGTGATTCACAAAAAAAAATGTTTAGACCTATGTTGGTAGAATGCTTCTTAGTGCCAGAAAAAAATATATTTAAAACACAGAAATACTGTTGTGGGTTATCATGATGAAATAGTGGGCTACTAGTCTGACAGGCAGGCCACACTAAGTGTGCAGTTTCTATTGCTAAGAGAGGATCTAAGATCTGCTCCTACTACGCACCACTAACTTAACCCATTTCTTAGTGGCGCAAAACCAAAGTGGTTTTAGATCAGCTGCTATAAATACCAGGCATGCATCACAGTCAACAGAAGCACTGAGCCAAAAACAGCAGGGCTTCTGAGGACAGTCCAACTACATCTTAAAGCCATTCATAATACTATATGAACACAAATGTTAAAACAGAAAGGGAAAAGCAATGTAAAAATAAAAAACAGTATGAACCAGTTAAATGTCTCCCATTATAAATAAGGCCTCTGAGGTTTGTCACTTTCACCACAGACCACTTGTAATGGATAAAGCACAAGCAATTCCCATTTAAGCAACCATATACAAATACAGCACTCAAATCTACACCAACACCAGAACATTCGAACCACTGGAACCTTAAAGAGGGGGGAAGAAAAACCTGAAAATATCTTTTTATCCCTATATTGATATTTTTGGCATTTTATATAGTAAAGAGAATTTAGGAGAAATAAGCTTGTCAGACTTTGCTGCAGCAGCTCAAACAGTCCCCTGAGTGCTCCTTTTCAAGCACTGATTCCAGCATAGTGAAAACACAAAGAAAGTGCAAATATCACAGAGTAAGATGGCATAGTACAAAATTAGTAAATCACAAAGTGTCCAGGAATAATTTTGTTCCAAGAACTAAAACTTGTTAAGTCTAGCATTTTCAAACTATTCAATTGCACTTGAATTTCTGAAGTGAAAAAAACTAAATTACCATGAACACTGTCATCCGGTAGAAAAAGGAAACATTGTACCATTCATTCAAAATAAATACTTTTGCAGAACAATGTCAGGAGTAACACAACTGACCCAAAATGCAAAGGTCCTGTACTTTTTCTTTTTTAAACACGTATACATTCTGTGTGCCTAAGACCCCACCATGAGGTCAGCAATAATACACTGAAATCATCAGAATGGTGCAGGTTAGAGTCAATTGTTGAAATTATATTTCCACTACTACTCACAAGCAGTGCAATCTATGCTCATTTTGAAATACACTTGCCAAGTTTTTAAAGTAAAAAAAAAAGTGTTATTTTTTTTCTTTCACATTTATCCTCTCACTCTCTCACTCCCTTTCTACGCTGAGCTCAGGGCTTGTTTGTTTTCGTCTTCATCTTCCTCATCCTCATCCTCAGGGGTGTCAGGATATATGACAAGGAAGGCCGTGGTCAGGAAGCCAAGAAAGGATCCCCCTGAAGCCACCATAGGAATGACTCTCACGGTGCCTACAGCTTCCACAACTGCGCCAAGGGCCGATGCCACCAAAATCTGAGAAATGTAAACCTGGCATGACAGGATGGCACAGTCGATACCAAAGCCTCGGCGAGAGTTCCCGGGACTGTGATGAATGTACTGCAATGACAAATGAAATCATATCAGCACCGTTTCACTACGTAAATTGTAATAGCTCAAAATAGTTACAAAAGGTTAAAACTGTTACGATAAGTTATACTGAAAGTTCTGTTGCAATAACATACTGGAAGTTCTGTACACTGAAATTAATCTATTGGAGAAGTTTTGTTTTAATGGCACATTAAGATAACAAAATTATTTTAGTGACCAATCACCTATTGGGTTAACTAAATATTGTTTAAAACAAGAAATATTAAGGAAAATGTAATCTTACCGCTTTTATTTCATGGTACTGCCCAAGCAGAGCATAAGGGCAGTATGATATACTCATTGAGATGATGCCCATGGTGCTTATCATTATCATGGCAACATAGACATTGGGGAAGATGGCCATTATGCCTGTGCCAATAGTAAAGCCTAGTGTTCCCAACATGTAGATGATCTTGATGCTCAGGTCATAATTCTCAAGGTATTTCTGCAGGACAGCTTTAAAGAAAGAAGAAAAAGGAAACTACATTACCAATCCTGAATGAAAGTGTAAATTTCCACTACGAATTTATATGAAGGAGAAAAAAAAAACTTCTTTCGGGTTTAAAAATGGATTGTAACTGACTTTTTACTGAGTAAAATATTACCACATTTTGTTCTTTAATGCCTTACATTACACCATTACTGCAAAAAGCAATGCATTACAGTAATTAGTTACTTTTGTATAGCCTTATTCCCAACACTAAGTAATGTGAAACATTATAACATTTCACATTCACTGCCTTCTAAACTCTAAGAGAACAAGGGCTGTTCCACTCAGAGTATGAAACAAAGAAGCAAACCTCTGACACACTAAAATGTGTCCAAAAAAAACAGGTTTTCTGGAGCAATGCCACAGAAAATACCTTTGTTTTCTTAAAGAATATCTTAATAACATAATTTTATATAATAATTATTATTAAAAACATTTTAGAAATGAAATGTGCAAAAGCAAAGAAATACAATTTGCAAAATGTTATATACCTATTTTTTTATTTTATTTTTTCAAATCATATACTGAAGTCAAAAACAATTTAGTAGTCTTAAACTTAATATGGAGGATAGAGGCAGGCATCAAAATCTATTACTGTTCAGTGTAGTACACGAAGAACCACAAATGCAAATCTGAAATCATGCAAATTGGCAAAGTACAACAGCAGATAAGTGTCTAAATAAAGTCACATTTAAGCTTGCTGACGAGATTTGCTTGAGCTACTGATAAAGTTGCATGGGGCTTCACTATTGTGTAGTATTGCTAATGCTTTAACATGAGTTATTAAGTTACATTACCTAATAATCTAAGTCCAAAGGTAAGGATTGCACAAAAGGAAGGGGTCTCAGCTATATGGTAGCCTTGACTTCAGGCTTAATTTATCAGACTAAACTTAGAAATTCACTCTGATGAAATGCATTCCAGGCTTTTTCTTACTACCACAATGTTTCATAGAGTAGCGTAAAAACTTTAAAGATATGAGATTTCATTACTTTTTTTGGTATAGGCTATTCCCACTAACACTCAAGGGTAGCAAAGTAGATCAAAGTAGATTCAGTTCATTTTTTATGTGTCACAATACTACACATTTTTACAGTTTACAAATGCTGGTGTTTTATGACACTGCTGCATGCATTAAGACATTAAGCATAACACATTAAGCATTTTAGAAGACATAGACGCTCCCCATTGTAAATGTAAGACACACAAAGCATGTGAAACATACCTGAGCAGATGGCAGCAGTGGCAGCATAGATAACCAGCCCCCAGCAACCCATCTGCACACCCTTATTGTAGTTCTGAAGAGCAGTGGAGTTCGCAGTCGCCTATGTGGAAAAAAAAGTGTCATTACAACACACATTTATGGAAAAACTTGGTGAAAGTCTATATGTGGGGCTTTTCTTACCATCGGATCTCCCTCATAGATGACCTGACCCATGAAGTCAGTGTAAAAAACAGCCTGTGCGATGATGGAGAACCAGGTGAGGAGGTGGCAGACACACAGCCGCCAGAGCTGGGGGGGCATCTTTAGCATGGACAGCCAAAGCAGTTTTACTGTTGTACCACTTTCTCCCTCTTCACTCTCCCCATCTTCCTCATCAGGGCCAGATGATGCGCTACCGCTTTGCTGCTGCTTCCGCCGCTCATGCCGCCTTGCAAGAGAATCAATGTCATTCAGACTTCGGGATGACTTCATTGTGTGTGTGGTATTGGCTCGGCGACGTGCCCGCAAAAAGCCCACTCTCCCGTGGTAAGAGAAGGTAAATGAAGGCTGCCGGTAAAAGGAGGGATGTCGGCAACGCACTGTTGTGATATGGTTGGGATGACGCCCGCCAGCTTTGTTTTGGTGACTTACGGCACCCACTGTGGCATTTAGTGGGTTGCTCGTTACAGCAGGCTCACCATTGATGGCTTTGGTAGTTGCAAAAGGGCAATCTTCCTTACAAGGAGCCACCTGGTGCACTGGAAGCCCAGAGCATTGATTAGTGTCGCAGTTATGGCAATTATCAAATGGCCCTTCATTTTCATGAGTGGCTCTGAAGTCCTGATACACAGTTGGCTCCATGTCATTGACAAAGAGAACATCAAGATCGATAGCCAAGTCTGGGTCAAGTTCAATGGTGGCATCCGGTAAAGCAAGAACTGAGTCACTTTTACTCCGCACATTTCGGAAGTCCATGTAGACTTGTCTCCCAGACTGATCGTCCTCGGAGATTCCAAAAGGTTCTTCCTCACCAATAGGGCCCAGCTGAGGTATTAGACGAGTGCTAGGAAGGGTACCATTAAGATGAACAGATGAGGAGCTGTCTGCATCATCAGCATCAAGCAAGTCCTGCTGGTGGGGGTTATACGGATGCTCCTTAATGCTAAAGAGGTGAAGTGTCACAGAAATGACAAAGATGATTGCTGCAAAGAAGAAGAGGACTTGCTCCTGGGCCTTAAATGCACGACCCAAGAAAGTATTTGTCCAATCCAGACCTCCAAGCATGTAACCCACTGCACCTCCAAGCCCTGTGATTGAAATATGGAAATGAATCAGCATATGTTGCTTTACATTTTTAAAAATCACTCACTCGGTTGTCACATTCAATATGAGGAAACTGAAAGCTGTAACACTTTGTCATTCTTCAAAAGGAAAATCATCATTTAATGAACATGCCAAAAACAAAACGAAGGCAAACAATTATTAAATTAAAAATAATAATTATCTAATTGCACCACAGGACTATACTACCACAGGGCACATTTCACATTTTCCATTCCTAATAGGCTTTCTCACTACTTGTGTTTAATTATGTAAACAAGAAGTATGTAAACAAGAAGTGCTTGGACAGTGCAGGTAATAATCTAACAGGTGCACATGCCACATTCTGTGTCGTTAGGATGTTGTGTGGAAGTACTTCACTTCAAAGCATCAAAAAGATCCTCATTTAAGATAAGTGGTTACCTTTTCAAATAAAATAACTGATTCGCTGCACTCTAGCCTGCTGTTTAAGTTCGCTAGCTCAAGTTGTTTAGTAACTGCTAATTCCCTACTCTTGAGTCGCAGGCACCCAGAGCCTACCCTGGAGCCAATGGGCGCAAGGCAAGGACTCACACTTGATCGGTCATCAGGCCACCACAGGGTTGGCTAAGTTAATTCAAAACTAACTGAAAATGTTTTGTATTTCAAGGCACCCACAGTCAAGTGAATTATCATCCCACTGCTCATGTACATCACCTGCTGAAAAGGCATGAATATTGAGAGCCATGTCCTGCTCTTCTGTATCAGCTACATCCAACAGGTAGGCTCTAATCGGTCCCTCTGACGCATCAGCACAGAAGTCCAGTACCACTACACCCAGCACTGTAAGAACAATTCCAATGGGCTGGTTGCCAGGAACATCCCCTACAGAAAGACCTGACATATGCAGACACACCAGAAAAAAGAAGAAAAAAAAATACAGTAAAACTGAAGGGCTCACACTATTTTTTTTGTCCCATTTTATTGTTTATTGACTTGCAGAACAAAGCTACCTGACTTTATGAAACTGACCACATCTTAAATGGCCAAAAGTTTTATATAAAATGTTGAACAGAACATGTGGATGAACAAAACAAAAAAGTGTTTTCCTCCCAAAGTAAGGTAACTAATCAAAGAAAAACCTCACCCATTAGAGATCCATTGAGAAACAGCGCCACACCTATCAACACTCCTACACAGAGAGCCAAAATGAAGGGCCTCCTCCGACCCCATTTGAGGGTACAGCGGTCACTGGCGGAACCAATCAGAGGTGTGAGAATTAACCCCAAAATCGGGCTGAGGAACCATGTAAGACTGTAATACTGCTCTGGTAGACCTAGACAGAAAAGAATAGAGTTCAGTTTATACCATTTTGAGACACACATTTGTGTTTAAATTAAAATAAAATAAAAACCTGGAAATACAACTATTATAAAAATCAGGCCAGCCTGCATTAGACTAAAAAAACCTAAATAAAACAGAATTGTAGATTTGTTTAGCCCAGCCCGAAAAGCTGAACCTGAACCTGGCTTATACACTATACACACCTATACCAGGGTCAGTAAAATGTATCTTGACCTGTTGTAACATGCCCATTGTTCATTAACCTTCCTCTCATGCAGAATGCCATTCAGACTTTGAGGTAACAACTTCCTGTGCTTAAGTCACACAAACGATGTAATGATTTTTAACTGCTGCAATAAAGAGCAACAAAAAGGTTATTCCAGAGATATTTCAAAACATACAGAGAGTCAACACAAGACACAGAAGGATTCTGCTTTTATAGGAGCTTAAAACCTGCTAACTATACACAGTAGTTTGCAGGGCTATTCAGCCCCAAAGCCTTTAGGCATTCACATGCATATCCTCATCCACTGTGATTATATTCCACTAGTAAGGTGGCTTCATTTTATGTGACATGAGTTAACCTCTAAGGAAAGTTACTTTCCCCCCCCATAGAACATTTTAAGATGAACTGGAAATCACATTTATTTTATTTGCATTTATTTCATGAAGGGCTTTACTGGAGTTGCTCTCATTGAAAATACAGGGAAAACAGACTGAGAGAAAAGTGCAGACTCACACATTCTCTACATTCCAGCCAAGCGCAGTGACAATCACTGTTACCCTGCACTAAACACAAACATCACAAGGAATGGCCTCTGTCATAGACTATAACAAAGAGTTAGTGCAGCATGGCCATTTCTATGCATTTACTCCTAGCCTGACCCTATTTCTGATACTATTCACTGAAGGGGTGTTTAGAATATATTCCCACTTTAAAGAACTTTTAATATTAATCAAATGATAACTATTGATCAAGGTGTTAAAAGAACCAACTAGTTCATGACATTGACTGACAATAAATGGCAGCTTACCTATCTGCAGCAACACAGGTGTGACCAGAGCCGTTTCCATGGCATAGCAAAACTCGCGGCCAAACATGACGGCTCCATGCATAACCCATAGGCGCTTAGGGATATGGTCCACAGATCCCTCACTGGCCGACTCGTCGGACACCTCCACTTCCATCTCTACGCTAGTCTTGCCGTTGGGACCCTTAGTGGGCTCTACTGCCATGTCCAGAACTCGTATGGCCTCCGAGCTGACATTCTTGGGTGCCATTTCAACCTGCATAAATCAGCTGTAGTGGAGGGCTTCAACTAATCCAGGGAGGGGGCTCTACTTTTGTCCCTAGCAACACTCCTTTCAAGTCCTACTGTCTGTGTTTAAAAAAATCCACAGAGATCTTTCATAATCCACACACATTCCACCAACATTTCTGGCAATACATTAACCAGCTGTTAAAGCAGAAGTCATTTTATCCATATATCTTAGTGATAGGTTTACCGCCTTCTGTAGTCAGTACATATCCATATATGGCTCAGCTTGGGCAAGTCATAAGTCACGTTTACCCAGACAGTGAAATGAGAAGAGAAGAGAAGAAGTGGAAGGTCAGCAGGGGTAGAAGAATCTCTGTGTTTCCCCATGGAGTGACTTATTAATACCTAGACTTAAAAAGTGAAGAGAATTTTCATTAGGCTAAATGCATAAAAAAATAAACAATATAAAATAAGTTACCAAAAGTATCTGAAATAGAACAGGGAGCCTCTGACATTCTTGTTTAGGCATAATCAGTTTTTAGTGCAATAAAACTGAAACTTAACTACTAATGGGTAAAAAATAGGGTTGTGAAATCACAATGAAGAAAATTATGCAACAATGCCACTACTCAAGATGCAATCTAATTTCCACATGACATCAATGGATATGTTCAGCGGCTATACTCATAACTGCATTTATGTGGCATTCCAAAGGTCATTTGTCAGGTACCTAGGGGTGTGCCTCGTGTCAAACTCAAATGACAATGAGCATTTTCCAGAAGAGGAGGGAGCTAAAGATTGAAGATACACCATCAAAAACTATAGCCTTTTTCCAAAATGTAGGCTAATATGGTGTAAAAAAATATTAGACTACAATGCTTCAAATGAAATTTACAAATCCACACCTTTACCAGTCTTCATCACCAAAAATAAATTAAATAATACTGTGGTGATAATGATGAAGGCTTACCTGTACCTGCCAACACCTCCTCATTCATCTGAAACCACTGTCAAAGACAACAGTGAAATACCATGAGAATTACTGTGAAGTTCTGTGAATACTGAAAAAAAATGTATGTGAGGACACTTTTTTTTTTATCCTCAGGCCAAAACATGACAGGGCAAAGGATAGTAATCGCTCTTGGTTCACTGCTTAACTCACTCTTGTCTACACTAAAGAACAGTGTGTCTGTGTTGCTCAGGTTTTTTTCCATAACTTTTTGTACATGTAGTCTGAAAAAATAGTCACAAGGAGAAAAGAAGGAAAGCCCTTTCACCTATTCTCAAGTGACAATTGTGTTGAAACCAATCTTTCAACCATAACAGGGAAGAAAATAAGTTAAATATTACTTCGCATGGCCAGATGGTTAATCCAGCAGGTTTGGCTTGCATATATTGCTAACATTAACAAAGCAGTGGCAAGTAACATTAATAATAAAACATACAGTAATACACTACACGAACGAAAGTACAGGGACAACCAAACATTAGGGACTTTAATAGCATTGCATCAAAGTACATACAATTTAATATTGTGTTGGTTCCCATTTGCAGCTCTGACAGCTTCCACTCTTTTTGGTAGGCTTACCACAAGATTTGAGTTTCTGTGGGAATTTGAGCTTATTCATTCTGTAAAACATTCATGAGGTCAGGCACTGATTTTGGACGAGAAGGACTGGCTAGCACCGAAGGCATCCAACCATGTCTTTATTGATCTAACTTTGTGCACTGGGACACATCACACGGGAATAGAACAGGATTTCCTAAAATGTGTCCCCAAGTTGGAAGCCATGGCTTTGTCCAAAATGTCAGGGTATACTTAATTTTATACACCGGTAACATGCGTGAAACACCTGATTTAAGTAATTAAGAGGCGTGTCCCAATACTTTTTTCATGCGCATAGAATTTAAGTACTCACACATTTGGACTAACCGAAACATATTTAGTGATGACCATGTAGACACATCACCGCTGTTATAAAAAAATCTGGTAATTTTAAATTCACCTCGTTAGTGATTACTCGTAAACGTATCCAGCTGGAATCACAGGCAGGTGAGGAGAGACTAACTTCCGTCAAGGTTAGCTGCCTAGGTTAGGAGCTACGATTTCTCTGGGATGAAGTTAGATGCCGAACATAAAACTGGTCAGTAATACTTGCTTTAACTTGTCAGCCATCTATAACAAATGTGTGACAGAGACAGCAACACTGTGTTTTCTTTACCAAGTTACTGAGCATCGTTAGCTAGCCTGCTAACCGTTAGCAAGCCATTTACGTTGAGTTTGTTTACTACAGAGAAAACCTAAAGAGAGAAAATTGTTAAGTCCTCCCAGGGCCATGAGGCAAGCCGTTGCGAAATAACTGTTCGCTTTCGAACAGAGACGAAATATTTCTTGAATAATAAAAGACCAGTAAGACATAAATCTCCCATACCTTTTTTTATTCACTGGTTAGTTTGGGACCCTGTCTCCCACATCTGCTCCAGAAGGTGCCCGTGTCTATTGTGTGGCACAAGGGTTGCCAAATACTATTAAAATCCCCGCCTCCAACCAGACGCACACTATTACGAGTCACATGGTTCTTGGAAAGAAAAGCTGACACACCTTCGTACTTCCATGACTGTTATTTAATTAGTCATGGCCTTTTTAATTTCTCAAATGTCATTCTAAATTATTTGTAAACCACATTTCACTGCATTTTGTATAATTGTGTATGTGACAAAAAAAAGAACCTGTGAACATTGAAGACTGATTTAGCATCTATAAATCCATTTATTGCTCTGTGTTTTAAGAGACACGATTTAAAAAGAAACAACCATGGGTTTGTAAATAAGATTATGGTACATGTTTCATAGGGGTCCATTGAGGCGTAGAGGTGAGTAGAGCTGTTCAGAAATGCATTGTCACCAATGACTGAATATTTTCTTCGCCTATTTTTAAACCAGTTTGCCTAAAGCAATCACATGAGGAAATACAGAAGAAATTTCTAGAAGCCTGTGAAAAGGAGCCATATGATAATTAGCCAGTACTGTTCTTGGACTGTGTAATTCATTGTTAAATCAGACAGAATTCAGATACCTTGCTGCATGTTTGAGATTTTTTTAGAACAAAAATCACCTAATATCAACTTTGATTGTTTTACCACATTTAGGATCCCTGGAAAACAATATTTTTCACTTTCCTCAGACTAGAATTCAGATACTTTACAGATATTTATTTTAAGTCACAATAAACAAATAAAACAATTAAAAAAAACTGAGATGTGCAGTGAATGTAAATTATCCCTACCAGGTGTTCGTTTCTGCTTCAGATTCATTGTTTTACTTCACATAACTTCATAAATTAAATGTAACTGAAATGTAATTATCTGTTGTAGGCCTGTCACAGTAAACAATAAATCAATTAATTGCACAATAATTAAAATGAGGTCGATCATTTCCCGGCCACGATCATTTTGTTTGCATGCCTGTTTGCTTTCCTCCTGTTTTTCCTCAATCAAAAACTCTAACATCAGGCTTCATTGTGGCGCATTGGTCTCTACCGCCCCCGCTCGTTTCC
>JBBMFX010000007.1:8219637-8231411 GCA_037832545.1 Rhabdalestes septentrionalis | reverse complement strand
ATCAAAAACTCCAACAGCAGGCTTAATTGTGGCGCATTGTTCTCTACCGCCCCCTCTCGTTTCCTTAGGGTAATGAGGCATGAACTCTCCTGGCCCAATTGCTAGCTCTCGTGCCACGAGAGAAAACGCTAACGTTAGTTGAGAATGGGAGATGGAATTGGTGTCAAAGTCGAACGGGACAGCTGTAGTGTGGGAGCACTTTGGATTTAAACAGAATGGACACGGTGAACTACTATTCTATGCTGTATGACGCATTTGTGCTAAAACGGTGGCAATAGCAGGGGTGAACAAACTGAAAGTGAGCCCCGCGGGACACGTGCTTGCTGATCTTTTTAATCCGGTACTACAGTCTGGGGGACTGGGTTTTCCTTAAATTCCGAGCGTCGAGCAGGGGGGTACTTTCTTCTTATGCCGAGAATTGCTGCGACATTCGGTGGCCCACCTAGCGTTGAGTTTGCACAATGGGAAAGATTGAAAAAATATATTTTCAGCGTGACAAATCGGAGGTGTGGCGTGAAAGCGTGTGAAGACAGTCGGATGTGTGTGTCTCACGCTAATTGTGTGAGAGTTGGCAGCCTTGTGTTTGTGATTAACACAATCCAGGTCTCACACTGAGTGTTTCCTGCCATGTCATTCTTTAACAAATCTAAATCTAAAAAAATACTTTTATAGGTTATTTAACATTTACATAAATACTTACTGAATATTCTTATACTTCTGATTATAATTAGCAATTTTCAAAATCATAATTTACTGCTTTTTACAATGGGAGAAAATTAGTTTTGCACAGAATTAAGTTCAGATTCAGATTATTCATGTGGCCCACTGTAGAAATGTATTGCCCAGCCCTGAGCATGAGAATGTTTAGTACAGCTGGACATACTGCTACTCCTGAGAGGTCCTGCCTTAAACCACACAAAGTCAAGGTATGCTGACTGTCTTACAATGTCTTCCACTCCAAGTGTTATATGTTCTTTAGAAGTCAAGGTTTATGGATCTATGTAGGGGGGCATTTGCATTATTATGTCATTATCATTACATCAGTTGAAAATGGACACAACGACAATATTATTGTTTATCGCAATAATTTCTGGGACAATTTATCATCCTGCAAAATTTATCGTTACAGGCCTAATCTGTCGCCAATTATTTACAAACACAAACCCAAACAACAACAAAGAACTGAAATAACATTTTGTCCAAAATTCAGCCTAGTAGATCACCTTTGACCTGGTCATTAAATTAAGGTAGTGGCAACCCAGTCCATAATATTCAGCCTCATCCTGAGAGACCTCCAGCCTGAGTAGAGTTCATGTTCGCCATTATCATGCTGTTAGCAATGGCAAATACACTACCAGAGCCTTTGGAGCTTTTCTGCATGCTGATGATGTCTCCACTGGTCTGTTCCGCCTCTGGCTTCCGGAAGAAACTCCTCATGGTGGACTGGAAGTTGGTGGTGACGAAACAGTAGACCACAGGATCCATGCAGCTGTTTAAACTGCTGAGGGTGACGGTCACATGGTAGACGATCACATGATGTGGCAGGTCTGGGTGGAAGTAGACCAGGACTTGGCGCACGTGAAACGGTGTGAAACAGATGGTGAAGATGACCAGCACAGTAGTGAGAAGCTGCACGGCCTTCATCCTTCTGTCTCTGCTCTGCTGCATTAGGCCTGGACTCGAGAGTGCACACATGATCCTAACTGTAAACACCACGATGATCACCAGGGGCAGGAAGAACTCAAACACGGTCAGCACAAAGAGCTTAGACACACAGCAGGCCGAGTGCTTTAAGGCTGTGGTCAAGAAAGAGAAGGTGACGACGATTGCAAACAGCCAGATGCAGGCACACACCACCTTTGCCACGTTAGGGCTGCGCCACTTCCGGGAGGCCTCCACTTGCACAATGGCCAGGTAGCGGTCCACGCAGATGCTGGTGAGGAAGAGGATGCTGCAGTACATGTTAACGAAGTAGCTAAATATGTGAACGTAGGAGCAGTTAAGGCACTTGCCCCCACTGTAATACAATATGATACGGGTGGGAAGCGACAGGTTAACAAGCAGATCCGTGACTGCCAGGTTGATGGTGTAAATAACGGACGTGGTCTTGGGTTTTGTTCGGAAGCAGAACACATACAAGGCCAGGCTGTTGAGGGCCATCCCCACCATGAAGATCAGAGTGTTAATTACCACCAGTGCTATCCACAGGCTATAGAAGTCATTATACAGTCCCTCATCCAGATGTGCCAGTCTGTGCAGGTACGGTTCACGGTTTGGAGGAGAACCATTAGTGCTGACAGCTGGAGTCAGTGTTGATGTGACGTTAATAGACAATGACCCCTCAGTTCTACTCATCTCTGTGGTTTGGGGATAGGCTCTGTACCTATGACACAAAAGAAGAAAACCAAATTATTGTTTCGTAATAGTGTTACTTGTGTATCACCATGTTAATGTGTCTAAATCATATGCTCCAGGCTAATTAAATGACAACATAATTGGCCTTAGCAAAAAAGATGTAACAGTTCCAACCCGAGTTACTAAAAACATTATTTATTCCAATTTGAGTTACATTCTCTGCTCTCTTTTCTCATAAAATGTTATTTCAAGACAATGTAATGCAAATACTTAAATAGACACTGCTGCCAAAATGAAATAATTCATATTTCTTGTAAATATGCTTACTTGACGTATCTTGAAGGTAGAAATAACTTTTGAAAAATGTGTTCAGGGTGAATTTTGGGGGGCAAACTGTTTTTATTTATTATGTTTTTTTTCCTGGACACTTTTTTCCTGTGAGCCAAATTATTACCTTGGGTATTTGACGGTCATGTAGAAGCAGCAATTACATAGTAACACATATAGTCTTCAAATAGTCTTCAAATGATTAGTACAATGCGGAAAATGTCTTAACAATACAACAGAAATGATTAGATGAGTATTACAGCAAGCTAAAGGCAAAAACTGAGCAACCTGGTCAACACCTCATTTGAATTTGACTTAAGTTCTCTGACAGAAAGAGTGAAACATTTGTGCTTATTAATATTGTGTAATACCAGTGATTGGAGTAAGACCAGCACTTGCAGTTCTGCTAGCTGTTGATCAGACACTAGGCTGGCAGTCAGGACTGGTGGACACCACAGGGATTCCCCACGGCTGCATGGTTGTATTAGCATAATTAATGCTGGGTGTTGTAGTGTGAGAGCACTGGTGAATTAAAACGTGCAGTGAAATGTGTAAAGAGCCTTAAATCGAAGCTTCTGTTAAAGTGAGGAAGCTGGAGAATATAATATGTTGCTACAGTGCTGCATGACACAACAAATGACATTTTAAACTCTACTTTTAAGCCAGAATCCTTATTACACTGTTCCAACTATGATTTAATGGCTGGCAGTTCAGTTCAAACCATTTTGTTTAAAAATAATTATTAGTTTATCTAATTAGTATTAGTTTAACTAATACTAAATGGTGATTAACAAATCTTTAATCCAAAGAGGTATGTTGGAAATTCAAATGGGGCAGTGATTAGAGCATTCGCTCTATGATCAGCATGTTGTGTTTTCAAATCCCAAAACTGTCGGAAGCACCTCTGAGGTTTCCCTTGAGTAAGGTACTCGCTGCTTCACTTGGCGAATTGGTTAAATGTACGGGAACAATTTTGTGCTGTTCAGACTGTGTGATATGGTATGTTTAAATACAGAACAATTTTACATTTATCTAATTGATGTCAATTTAATTTGATCTAAAATTAATTTGCAATAATTTCAGCACGGCATCCTCCAGATTCTAAACTTAAAAGGTACAGTATTGTGTGTTACTGGGTGTGTCCTGTATTTGGTAGGTATGACTAAATGATCATGTCTCATTTTGATTCATTCAGGTCTAAGCGTGTGTAATATTTTCATGGTAACTGGCAAAGTAATTACATGCAATACTGATCTTTAAGTATTCAGTCACTTAAAATGGTATCACATTCATAATGGACTCTGACGGAGCTACTGTCTCCTAAAATTACTTTATAATTCATATAAGGATTAATCGAGACGTTGAGCAGAAAAGGTCTGCTGCATTGTGTCAACGAATGAGAATTGGGGCAAATTCTTTTTAGAGTGCTTGAGGACTTCAGAGACTCGTGAGAATAAGCTTCCTTCCCACTATTATGTAAATATAAATATACCACTCACACTGGTGCCCTGTACTGAGCAAAATTCAGCCTGTGTGTATCTGTGTGTTGTAAGCTATTTATTTACCTTGGCTCCAAATTCATATCCAACTTAATTGAAAGGACACAACATCCCAGGGTTTATTTACTTGGCCAAAAATGATCAACATGGGATGGGAAACAAACCTCTGAGGAACAATTCCAAAATACGCAAGTAATTCATGAAGAAAAAGCAGCATTCTCATAAGAATCATCTGGCATTCACATCTGAACTATCAACCACACTGAGAGGATGCTAAAGATACATCATAGATTGCAGAAAATTTGTCCTGCCTAAATATCCCTCTTAATCAACAGCCACAAACATCACATAGCCAAGCCTAGCCAAGAGCTAGAAGACTGACTGGCCAATCAGTTTGTGAGAGAGGTCGTGACCTCATTAAATCTGCTGTTCCTGTGGTAAGCTTGCATCCAGCTGATTGTGTTCTGAAACCTGACTCACTGTCCTCCGAGAGACTCCTGAGAGGGGTCATGCTCAGACAGCAACAGAAAAACTAATATCTCTGTATACACGCTCTGATCTGGCTCTGAAACTCAAGGATGCTCTAATGCTCCTCAAACAAATAACTCCCTGAGTGACTGCTTAGCTCTTTGATGCAGACTTGAGGTCTTTTGGACAGTGTCAGTTGCAAGCACTGGCAGTATGTCCCTGCTGTAGTAGTTTACACAGGAAATTTATACTGTACTGTATGTCCATAAATATCCAGAAACACTCCTAATTAGTGAATGCTGCAGCAGCTAGTGAAAGGCACCCTAATTGTGGACACAGGTGTTCAAATGCACACACAGCTCTGGTGCAGCCGCAAATGAGTAAACGTTCCCGTGCCCAATGCCGAGCAATATAAAGAAACCCCGAAACTTGGCTGTGAAGTAGTGAAACCACCAGGATGAGATGGAATGTGGATTATGATCCAGAACTAACCAGTACGTGATATTACGAATGCTCTCATGTCTGAATGCAATCAAATCCTTTTGGCAGTGTATGTTTCAACATTGGAAAAGCCTTCCTAGAATAGAGGAGGCAGTTTAATACAGCAAAAGGAGGAATAACTTTCTTTTAATCTCCTGGATATTAGAAAAAAATTAGAATGAGCAGGTGTCTACAGACTTTTGGCCACATAGAGTAACAATTAGCCCATGAAAAAAAGCCATAAGAAAAAAAACTTGACTTAAAATAAGACTTTGCATAAGCGGACAGATTTGAAATCGGACAAGCTGCAATAATCCCCAATGCATACGTCATGTATGAATTACTCTTTACAGCATTCATCTTTACAAATGTACCAGATGAAATGAAGAAAAGAGCATTTAATTATGGCTGCTGTTTGAAACCCACTACGAAGGTTTTACAGTACTTAAACCATTCCTGGACTGGTAGAAAAGGTCCAAAATCACTTAAAATTAAAACTTTCCTTCTTCTATTGCCATTATAGAACATTTTCCTTCTTCAATGTACTTTTTGTTCTAGAGGTTCTGTAACAAAAATAGATGGCAGTTTAACTTACTTGTGCATTTAGAAGACTGTCCAGTTGATCTTGTGATTCACTTGATGGTATTCCTTATCCAGGCCCAGAGTGTGGAAGTGCGCTTCCTGAAAATGGTAATATATTTGGGGCCTTGAAGTTCACCTCTATTTCAACTCTATCTTTATCCATCCATGTCCAGAATGTGGAGCCACTCCAGTGCTCTTAAAATGCCTCATTAGAGGAAACCCCTACTTCTCTCTCTCTCTAACTCTCTCTTTTGCCCCACAACCTCCAGCCTTCTGCTCTGTCCCAGACACAATCCAGTAATTCTATCTTTCCTGTCCCATCTCTCCTTCCCTCACTCCTCCCACTTACAGCCCACACTAACAGGAAGTGCAACTGGTTTCAGACCCTCTGACCTCGCAAACACACTAGAGAGTGAGGTGATGCTGAAGGATTTCATATTTAGTTTTTTGTTAGGGTTAGTTTTCCTTTACTCATGCTAATAGAGCAGCGGATTGTGTGCAATGCCTAAACATTTCCACCAGATTTCAACTGGTCTATCTCAATCAAGTGAAATGGTACAGTTTAAACAAAACCATCAAATCAGACCTTATGTTTTATAGACTCACAGAGCAAAGCAGTTGGAGGTGTTGCTATAAAACAAGGTCCAATGAGAGTAGAGTGTACAACTCAAACCATTTTGAATTTTAAATGATTATCAACAACAGTCTTCAAGGTTTATTCGAAGTGAGTCCCATAATATATCAGGCTGTAACTTAGAGAAATGTATCCTGTCATTTGGGGACGTCAACGTTTTATAATCACAGATTTGGACCAAAAGTGCAGGTTACATTAATCCTGATGGATGGCTCTGAATGTTTTCCACATATCCTGTCAGGAAACTCATCTATCTCCATCTGCCAGAAGTCCATTCTGATGTTTCCTGAAACTATTAAAAAGGTGGTTGTGAATGAGTGCTCTAATTTTCGTTTGAACTAATTTCAAAGGCAGCTGCCTAAAAATCAAACATATTAAAATACAATTCAATGTCACAAATGTGTGTAAGGAACCAATGTTGCTTCATGAGAGAAAAGGCTGCAAGGCCAGGAGACCATTTACTGATGAAAGAAATATAATTAAATTATGTAGAGAATGTGTTTCATTGTTATCATAAGATGTATAGTACATTCACACAGGCTTTCAAATATTGCACACATTCCTCACTTAAAAATGTGACTATTCTTAACCAACTGGTGGTCACTCCATCTCAAGCAATTCACAGATAAACAAACCATGTCATTTGGAAGAGTAATCACAGAATATCATATTTGAGACCACATCGTCATTACTTTTATCAGAATGTAATGATCCACCACCAAAAACGTCTTCTGAGGTTGTACATTTCTGGCATTTAGCAGATGCTTTTATCCAAAGCGACTTCCATTCCTGAACAACAGGGGGCAGTCTCCCTGGATCAGCTTGGGGTTAAGGGTCTTGTTCAGGAAACCAGTGGTAGTGTACTGAAAATATTATTCAAACCCATGACCTCTTGGTCCAGAAGCAAGTATCCTACCCACTAGGCCACCCCCCCAACATACATTTGATTACATCTACGTCTGTGTTGATATTTTGCTTACAACACAGCAGACCATTGGATAATAAAAAATTATATTAACCAATAATATAATTTTTCAGTTCCTCATTACACCACCCCACTATGCATCGAGAGGAAATGGTCAGTCAGCTGAGAGGTGCTCCCTCATACTGCATTTCACAGTGAAACACAGCAGAGTAGTGCTAGTGTTTTTTATTCATTTGCCAGTGTTCTAAATTTGTCTGCTGTTCTAATGAAGCACTTTCTGCATCATTAAAAACAAACAGGCCTCTTTCATATATAACAAACATCTCATTAAGTTGAACAATTTACTAAGGAGTATGGTTAAATTGCAGACAGATCTTTAAGACGGAGTTCTCTGTTTATTTATTACTTTAAAAACTATGTGAGCCATTGCATATTGTCTTTTGAAAATCTGTTTTATTTTATTTTGTGCTTGGGAAACTGGTCCATTCAATGGCTGAAAATGTCATGTGCCCATCTTCAGCCAACACGTGACTTCAAGCACTTCATCTTTCAGACATGCCTCCACACCAAACGTGCCACCACTGGACTTTTTTCTGAAAGCTAAGCCGCTGTTTGCTGCGAGGAAGGATAGGATCAAGCCTGATGTAGCCCAGTTAAAGCCATCTTACTCCAAATGACACTAAACACTGTGTCACTGTGACAAAGCACAGAGGATCCTGAAACATATCTCCTCAGAATAACATTCTGGTAGTGGTCTACATCCAAAGCTTACCATCAAATAATAGCATATATGGATGTAAAAGTATGTTTCCTGCATTGTGATTTACATGCAAAGACTTGCAGGTAAACAGAGATTCCGGGTATAATTAGACAATGTCATGAGTTGTTCATGTTCATCTCGTCCTCTTTTCTAAACAAAACATGCATGCCAAGTTCTATAAATCGGTCATGGTCCTAGAGCCCAGCTACAAATGGAATACAGCATGTTGCATACTAAATGCATGTTAGTCAGTCATATAAATGTCACTTTTAAATATCTTTTCAGTCATGCCCACTACCAAGTCAGGAAATCTTGTGGAGGAGGTAATATTAGATTAAAATTTTTTCTTTAAGCTTATGAATTCATTCATGAAGGATCACTATATTGGTCGACAGGACGCCCTGACCCAAATACTCGCTAACCTCCTAACGCTGAGGAGTGAAAAACACCACTACTACGCTTAGCTGACCTCAGGGTACCAGTGTCAGAGCGGAAAATTACTCCATCTCTGAGCCACTTTAGTAAAGTGAATATCCTGAGCCTCTGCTTTTCATCAGTTAAAGGTTCTGCATCCTGAGCAGATCCTCTCTCTAAAGCATGTGAATAAACTGACAAGAATAAATGGGAACAAACCATGTAAGCATGAATTAGCCACATTTGCCATCATTTACATCACCAATACAGCATCTAAACTTCAGCAAATAATCAAGTTAATACAATATTTCCACATTGCACAGAACACTTTTTGTTCAGAGTGCGGGTTACGGTTTGCTCCTCAGTGGAGACACATTGCTCTGAACAGGAAGGGATAAAAGCTTTTGCGACTGTTTCAGGATGTTTAGAATAGCTTTTGAAGGAAGGACTATAAAGTTCACCATAAAGTGACATTCCTTTCAAGACAAGTACACTTTTGGAACGGCAATGGGCTTTTTCATTCACACCACTGATATTGTGTAAACTTTCAGTGGCTCACACTTAATTTTAAAAGTGTTCTATATTTTATGTCAGACAGAAATGATGTCAGGAGTCTCTGATGGTCCTTCTGTGAGTCTCATGGTCAGTGAGAGATGTGTTAATACCTTCTGAGTAGTTGGTCCTTTCATTGGGAGACTGCGAATTCCGATCTCCACTGACGCTACCGTGAGAGCGTAATTGGCCTAACTCTTTCTGCAATAGAAGAATCCGAGCCAGATTATGAGGAGCCTGGCCAAATTCTGTTCTTTCCATTACATAAAAAATAGGCACCCGTGAGTAAATGATCGTTGAATGGGTGCTAAAAACTTGTTTACTTTGGAAAGAAGAAGAAAGGACTGTAAGGGGTCTCCGGTTTCTCTAACAGTCCAAATACAGGTGAATTGGGGATTACAAATTGATTGTGTCATTGTGTGTGCGCATGTGTCCTGTGGTACGCTGGTGCCCCGTTCCGATTGAGTCCCTGCCTTGCGCAAGTTGGACCCGGGAAAAGCCCCCTGTAACCCTGATCTTACTCATGATTAGGGGGTTACAGATAATAGGCAAATACAATAGTGTGTAACATGGCCCCGTGCAGTTAATGTTCCTTGTTTATTGTATTCTTGTGTTTGCTTCTTTTGTTCCAATAAGTTTTTTTTGTTTTGTAGAGCCCTGTTAGTATGTAATAAATGGGTAATTTGTGAAAAAGTCCTATTAATTCAGTAGCCTATCTGATGATGCGATGTGCTGAGAAAACAAGTGCATTTGTGTGCAGGGGCGCCGCCAGCGGGGGATAGGTTAGAATGGTTCTAGGGGCCCAGCACTGACATGGGGCCCTGTCAGGGGCTAGTAATATCTTAATAAAGGGGGTGTGCAAATTCTAATATCTCCTGGGGCCCAAGATTTCTGGCGGCACCCGTTTGTGTGTACAAAATTAGTCATTTATAAATTCATATATAAATATGATCTGAATCCATTCGTTTGGGATTCACCCAGAAGCGCCCTCTAGTGTGAGACCCACCAGGGAGACATGATCAAGTGGAAATTCTTTCATTATGAAATGAATGAAAAGTTGGCCTTCCTGCTCTCAACGTCACTGTGATTAGGCAAAAGATCGGCTGTTAGCTTTCTACACCAAACCTCAAAAGAAAACACTTGCCAGGGTTTATCCCTCCAGTTTGGGAGCATCGTTTGCCGAGGGGGGCATCTAAGGTTTGGGTGAAATTGGCATTCAATAAATGGGAAGCAAAGAAAGAAAAGAAAAAGAAATAAACAAACAAATAAATAAAGAACAAAACAAAGCAAGAAAATAAATACTAACCACTATAAGTACAAAATATGGAACATGCCTCAAAATAAGTGTAAAACAGAATATAAACAGACTATTCTGCTTCGAGCAACATTAAATCGTTAAATTAAATAAACACAAGCAGTTCATCATTTCTGTTGCCCTAAAGAAGCTGGCAAGCACCACAAAAAGGTGCAAACCTTTGGGACATACACAGGGGGAAATAAAGAAATATAGAAGACAGAAAGGAAAATATAAGAGACTAATATCAGCCTTAGAAATGACACAAACCTGCAGGATGTATTAAAAATACCGCAGAATGTAAACAGGGTATTTCGCTTTGAAACTTTAAATCGAACCCCCATTTTAAACACATGCTGGGTTTGGAAAACAGCACAAGATGTTGCAGAACTTTTGGACATACACTGGGGAAGAAAGAATGAAAGAAAAAAAGAAACAAAGGAAGAAAGAAAGAAAGAAAGAAAGAAAGAAACAAATGCTAAAATCAACCATCTAAGGTGCATCACACTTCTAAATAACTGCAAAGCAGAATGTAAACTATTTTGCTTTGAGCAACTTTAAATCAAAACCCCTTATGAACACACTCCTAGTCCTTTCAGTTGACTTATAGAGGCTGGCAAGCAGCACAATAAGTTCAAGAACTTTAGAACATACATTGGGGAAAAAGAAGGAAAGAAATAATGCTAATATAAACAATTGAAAGTACACAAATATGAAACATGAAAGAACTGGAAAACAGAACGCACACAGGCTCTTTTGCTTTGAGCAACTTTAAATCGAACCCTGCTAAACACACACCTAGTCCATCCTTTCTATTGCCCTACAGAAGCTGGCAAAGCAGCACAATAAGTCGCGGAACTTTAGGACATACACTAAAGTTGATGTAAAGCATAGGCCTGCTGGTTAAATAGATAAACTGCATCTCTGCATCGATGGCATTGATTCCCTGTACTGTAATCATTCTTCCACCTCGGGCCTGCAGCCGAGTATTCTAAACAGCTCGTGCTGCCGTACCGTCCAATCAGCCTTTAAGATAGTGCGGAGGCTTAAAGCATGCCTGCGTCACCGCGCGGCTGATAGGACGCTTATACACTACAAGCAGCAGCTATTACAGGACTTATCTCCAAAGCCATTTATCACACACTCGCACTGATTGGGCTGGATCTGGCACCCTCATCATCTTGAAAACAAATGGCTCCAAAAGGACCAAATCTGCAGAAAATAGCACAGTCGGAGATTACAGCGCGTCCGGTATTCTGTGGAATATAATTATGTTTGATGAATGTCTCCACAGAAAGGAATAATTACATGGCCAAAGAGCTTCATTCACAGGATTTATATGTCTCTTGAGACACCAGTAGGTGGCACTGCCTGACTTGGTTGAGTTCACGCAATTAAGCGACTTGAATCCCACACACACACACACACACACACACACACACACACACACACACACACACACACACACACACACACACACACAC
>JBBMFX010000007.1:8204992-8217224 GCA_037832545.1 Rhabdalestes septentrionalis | reverse complement strand
ATCTATACACACACACACACACACACACACACACACACATACACTCACACACTCACAAGCCCAAAGTGGGACAGATTACACTGGTAAACAAACAACAATATTCCATTCCATTAAAAATGAACACATTTTTTAAAAAGGTTTCGTTTCATGAAAAATATATCAAATGAATCTCTCCAACGGCAGTTTGTGTACACGATTTTCAAATGTGTCCCTTTGCAAAAGTACCTATTACATAAATTACCTTTAAAAAATGTCTTTAAAAAATTACGGTAATTGCATTTGAACACTTCAAGCCTACAAAGGAAAATACAGTACGTCTAGGTGGTAGTGATGTGATCAATGTAAGCTCAATAATGCAATAATGCAATAATGAATTCCAAAATGTAAAGAGTGCATGGATATTGTTCCCCATGGGTCATTTAAGGTGCTGCTCTTGGACGTGTTAGATGAGAGTCATGGATGGAGGAGTGAGGATCACGGCAGCTTCACAGAGCCCCTGGATCTGCGCTTTCCTCCAGGTGGTTGAGGACGTAGTAGTCATGGACGTACATGAGAACAGCAATAGGCTGGCCTATTATGAGAGACAGCCACACTGCAGCGTTTCCATAGTTCCCCCTGAGAAATCTGCCCACAAACCACGCCAACGGAAGCTGTAATAAATATATTTTTAAGTTTAGCAAGTTGAAGTGTATACATATATACGGTATACACACACACACACACACACACACTATACATTTATGTAAACACGTACAAAAGACTGCAAAACTTCTGAGAAAACGATATAAATATAGTTTAGAGTTTACAGTTGAGTTGCGATTTAACATGTCACTGTGATAACCTTTTCCAAATCTCTCTTTAAGAAGCCAATTCGAAATAAATTCTTAATAAAAAAAAGGTGTTGTTAGTAGAATTGAACAAATTAGGACCGAGAATTTATTCACAAAAACGTACCTTTAGCAGTTTTTGTATTTATTCTAACATTAAATTATTTACTACATATAATATATAGGAAAGACACACATTTACAGCAACATACCCCTTATTTTATTAAATAGTATCTATTGGTTCCAAAATGAATCAAGCTTGTTAAATGATTGGAGTTCCTACCTGAGCCATCATCCCCATGAATGCCCACAGTCTGAACATCCTCAAAGGCACACTGACAAGATACTGCTCACACAAACACACACAGGCACACACACACACAGACAGAAGCAATGACAATTATGACCACACATTCATTGCCAAGAAACAAAGTGGCGAAATGGACTCTGGTGCTTTAGAAAGAATCCAGTTGGCTTAACAGAGCCACAGAAACATGGCAACAGTTCTCAGAGTTTTGCAAATGGAGTCACATTCCACTTCTAGACCAAACCAATCCAAACGCTGCAGTGAACCTTCTGCAGATTCCCAGCTAATTGGTTACACATTCTCTTGTTGGCTGTGTTCTGCATTTGGTCCATCTAGTGGTGCAGGGCGTTCTAGATCCCCTTTACTGCAGTGGTGCCTGAGCGCGTTCTAAAATGTCCTCTGAAGGTGAGTGCTTCTGAACAGGCCTGTGGGCTTACTGTGGTATCTAGATGCACCTGTAGCTCAGACACCCCCACTTCTGCTTCTCCTGTCCGCTTCTTTCAAACCAGCGCTTATCTCAGAGAGCAGCAGTGAGATACCACACTGCATTACACCACTCCTCATCCACTACATCCCTCCACTCTAACCTTCAGCCGCGCTGAAGAGCAGCAGATAGCAGCCAAACACACACCTGCCTCTATGCCTCAGGGGATACACAGCCTCAGGAGTGGTCACATTGAACCCTTTCAAAGAGCAGGCATTTATTTATAGTCTTTAAACAAATCTAAACCTGGTGCTAAAAACAGACGGATCAGCAAAGTTTCCTGATTCTGATGATTCTGACTCTGATTGTTCAATTTTGGTAGAGATTGAAGAATGTCAATGTTATCTTTAAAGCACAGAGGGATCCAAGCATCCTTTTATACTTCTCTACCTGCATTCAACAGCCCAACAGTCTGTATTCAAGGCTTTTTCATCATTTGTGGCACGAATGCTTCGTTGATAAAATTTGAAAGACCTACATTTTGTGTACCTGACAGCTGAAAACGCATTCACTCCAACCTTGCTGTGAATTTAGATTTCTTGTGAGCTGCGCTCCCTACCCTGCGTGACTTGTTCCCTTGGATGGAAATGATGTGATTCAATATTCTAAACATTTGATTTGCGTTCACCTCACCTCATGAAAAAAGGCAGAGGCGAAGAATACTGCTGATTGGCTCACTAACTTGCCGGCCCCTTTTCTCAGCAAAGGCTTGTAAAAGTGTCTTTGAGGAGAGAGTGAGAGAATAAACAGTCAGTCAACAAAGCAAATAACCATACATAATGTGCCAGACAGATCACATTATAGTGTCTCTTCATTACAGTCGCTATGCGCTTCACTGCGCGGTGTTTTATCCAGCCTCTCTGCAGCTGTCTGCACTCCTCTGAAAGCCTTAAGTCACTTACCGAATGCACCATTTATGAACAGGGATGTTCCAGTTTTGCCAGAAATATGTTACAGTCTCTGAGTTCCTAAACAGTATTGAAAGAAAATGCAAAAAAAATGACATAACATGCAAGACATATGCAACACATAAACATAAACACACATAAACATACAAGCATTTCAGTCTTTTCAACAAATCTATCCAGTATGAATTGTACAGAAGAGGATACAAGCTAATAATTATACTTTATCACCTAAATTCATAAAGACATACCACCAGTCTCTGTAAAATTCCCGATCTCCAAATCTCAGAAGCTCAGCCACAAAATTCATGGACGAATGGAAAAACCAGTAGAAGAATATCAGCCAGAGAAAGTGATTGGGTACCTGATGTTTGAGGCAAATGAAAGAAGAATGAGGCATGAAGGTTCATTCATGCCTTTTTCTGTTCTGTTCATACTGTTGGAAAATGTTACTGTAATAATGTGCAGAAAAAAGTCTAATACTTACAGCTAGCCTGAGCAGGTGCTCAATCATTCTTGAGTAATCCATTTCCTTTTAAGCATCAAAGTATAAGAAATGCAGGTTAATTAATCGTGTGCTTTTGCTGAATCAAAAAAATGTGACGGAACAATCAAACGGAGCTGCGTACCTGCAGTGGCTTCATTGAACTTTGTATGATTGGCACCATCCACTTGAGAACATGACAACACAAGTGTAAATTAGAACAATATGAAATCCAAGCACATGTATGACCAAAGTTCATTTCCCAACCTTGTGTGAGTTTCCATCATTAAAATAATGCAACACATACCTGTTGTGTTAAGCCAACCAACAGCTGAGTGAGAAGCAACTGTGACAGACACAGACATGTTAACAATGAGTGTTATATCCTTTGGCAAATGTACAAAAAAATGCATCTGACAGTTCTGAGGTAAAACTGGTTGACGCCTACCATTTCAAACAGCCTTCTGAGAAGAAAACCCATACGCATGGACTGAGAACGGGGAAAATTCAGCTCATAGCACAAAGTGGGAGCGAAAACAAAATAATACAAATCTGAAACATGAAAGAGAGGTGATGCTTATTTAAATTCTGCACCAGTAAAAAATGCCACAAGAGAAAATGCAGACCAAAGATGTTACAAATGAAAAATCTAACATTATGACATATGACAATGGCAGAGTCAAAGTGAAAAGCACATTACTCACTTTTGATTGTGAGGTTTCCAGGGTAGGATACATGCGCTGCTCCATCAATCGATTGAGTAGGTGGACCTGTCGCATGCAGGGGATTATATGAGTAAATTTACACCTGGGAAATCTAAAGACATATGGACCTCATAGTGCTGATGTATCTCTGGTGAATTATAATATTGCAGGAGATGTAGGAATTAAATGTTTGTGCATTCCATTTTAAGTATCAATCGATTTAGGGTCTCTTAAGCCTATTAGTCAACCAATCAAGACAAAGTCATGTATCTGTCAATCATGCGTGCGCAGTACAGAGAGGTGCCTAATAGCCTGGCCTAATAACTAGCAAGCAACAAAACTGATTTCTGATAAGACCCACAGCGGCAGCTGATTAGTTCGGATTGTAAAAATAATGGCAGAGAAAACAACAGCCAAACTGTCTTTCCTGACGCTACTTATGTTGCATAATGCTGCCAAACAAACAAAGACAAGAAAGAATGGCCATTCTAGAGCAAAAAGTGAACACTGGTGTGGCCTGGTTTGCAAGAAACGTAAACCTGCTCTATATCTGCTCGAAAGGTTGTTATTTTGCAAAGAGCTAATTAAGTGTGTTCTGAGATCTAAAGCTCTAAATCCAACTGGGATATGTTAAGTAGCTAGCTGCAGTGATAATGTCTGCATTATTTTATTTGTGCCTACCAATTACAGCTAAATTAGTACCAGCATTTGAGGGCTCATGCCTTGGCAGAATGTGTGTTTTGGAAGTGAGGCTAGAGGGGTCGTATTTGTTTGGCTGTTAAAATTCAAGACATATAGCTGCAGCAAACTTCGGATAACTTCTGAACTTAGAAAATCAATGACCCCATCTTTAAGTCAAGGAAACAAATGAACCTCTGAAACTTTATACAGTTCTCAGCCACTTGGTTGTGAAATCTATATATGAGCCTCAAATTCCTTGCAGTGCTTGTTTTTTTAGGTGGACAGAGGGCAATATAAATGACCTGCCTGAACAAACTTGGCACAACCAGTTTACATATATTATAGCTCTCTGGCCAGACAGACAGTGCAAATCTGGAAAAGAAAAGTGTCACAATTGCCATTTGAGCTTAGATAGAGAGACACATTATGGTAGAATGGAGATGTGATCAGACAGTTGCTTGTTATTGGCCATATAGTCAGGCAGCCTCAAGATTTAGGGTCCTATTGCTAAACCTGCAGCTGCTTAATGCAATAACTGCAATTCCTACATTATCACTGTGCAATCTTGTTTGATGTTGGAAAAAAAAAATTAATTCATCTGGATTGTAATTAACTAGCCGGTCCATATGGTCAGCAGTGGAGTATATGGGGGGTAGAAACTACCAGTGCACTTACAGGATAATGATCTGGAGAGGCTGCGGGCCTTCGCCTGTATTCTCTCTCGGCACCACTTGTTCACATCTTTATAGGAGTACAGCTTCAGAAACAGGATGGTGTAGGTTCCCAATGAAAATGCACCACCAACTACATACAGAAACAGGAGTAAAACCAAGAGCAGAAAACATGTGAGCTGACTTTATAATGGAGTTTGAATAAGTTAATGTTACATCTATGTTTAAATAAATAATTGAATAAACATAACGCTCAGTAGCAACCGTCATCCCGAAGACAATTCTCTCATTTGGGACTAAGGTAAACTAATGCAAATCAGATACAGAATTTTTGAATACTGTAGAGGCAGATTCTACTCTTCTCAGGTTTTTATCAAGACTGGTTGCACGTCATAAACATTACCACAACCTTACTCGTCTACACTCATTCTCCATCCCCAATACTGGCACTGCACGCTGCTTCATGTGGCCCACTACTGCTTTATCAATAGCAGCCATATGCTAGGTGGAAATGGTGCGTGCAGGGGCTCTGGAGGACAACTCTACCCCAGAGAGAGCCACTCGGACTGGGCTGTAATGCCAGCAGCAGCAATGGTGGCCTTTCTGTTGACCTTACTGTCTGATACAGGAGGGTGGCGTGCAGCACAACCTCGACAGATGGAGCGTCTTTGTCACCTCCCGTCGTGCTAACAGATGAGAAGGAACAGGAGTGCCAGAAAAAGGTATGGACCGAAAGAAATGAGGCAATACATTCCCTGCTAGACAGGTTTTGGCAAGTCTTGACATTAGCCTTTATTTGATTCTTTATAAATGCAGCACAAACAATCATGTATGCATAAGGACTCTGCAGCTTTAACAGTCATTTCACAATAACCACCCAGAGTACTCAACTAATACTCAGTAATTAAGGAATGCTTGAGAATGATACACAGTTCTTGGTACCATCTCTTTTTTGGTGGCAGACTTTCTTATGCACACATACAGTCCTTTAGATATAGCTCAAGAATTTGTGTGATTTGATTTGACTATTTTGCATTTAATAATCTCATTCAACTGAAAATCCCAAAAGTTTTCATATAGTAAATTTAATTAAATTCATAGTAAATGTTAGCCGCTCATGCTTCTGTCTTACATGTCTGTTAGATCTTCAGAGAATGGTCTGTTTGGAAATCACATGCTGATGAATTAGAGTCGGATTAGCTGTGGTTAGAGTTTATTCAGTTTTACACATTCCAAACAGCCTTGATCCCTTAAATGCCAAGGACACGCCAGCAGGTTAAAGCTATATTTCACACTCATATAACTTCATTATAACTTAATTAAAATACAGCTTGTCTTATTCTGCATGTAACTACTGATTAATAAGCCATAGAACATAGTAACAATGGGAACTGAATTTATAAGAAGGGCACCCAAACAAATGTCTAGTTAAAGAAAAACCCAGGAGAAATTGCCACAGCCAGTCATGTAAGATGGAAGAATGAAAATACTTATCTCACCTGGTGTTACAGATGACACCATGAGCACAGTGACCATTGGAAAACACAAGACAACCGACAGGTTAGTTACATGAATCAGCAGGCCAAGCTTCTCACTGAAGGTTCCCTGGATGGAAATACAAAAATCAAACCTGATCATTCATAAATTGTGTATTTACAGTCAACATATGCAGCCATTAGTTTCCAGGTCAAATGACATATATTGGTGAATGTTAAAGTTACAGTATGTTAACACAGGGAACAAACATAAATGTGGCATTTTCATGGTGTACAGTTTCATTTTTTAACATATAAATATCACGTGTGACGTGAACTTTGCACATTGCTCAAATATCCTAAACCCAGCTAATGGCATAATAGCATAAGAACTGTAACAGTGTAGTGCAGAAGTGTGTTATCTGTAGAGGATGCTTTATATTTGCATTAATGTAAAATCAAAATATGAAAGCACCCAAACTTTTGCATCAAAATTCATTCATTACATCATCATATCAACGATAGTGCCTTTAATTCTATGGTTGTCTCAGTGCAGCAGAGTATAACTCACCATGGCTAATTTCCTCTCTGTGTACAGTGCCACAAATATGAACACATTTGAAACTGAAAGACAGAGAATTACATAAAAGTTACAAACAAATAGGGGAAAACTTGTTGATAATTGAATATTTTCCTATGGGGTAACAATGTGCTACAACAACTATATATTTGTTGGGACTGCTATTTTATCTCTTGCCTAAACAGACACAGTTAAAATGTATTTTTATTAACATGCCTTTGCCATATGAAATGAACACATCCATATGAAATCATCTGTGTTTATAATGGCAAAATTATTTAACTTCAAATTTTGTTTGACACATACACAATCACACATAGCACGACATGCAGTGAAATTCTTATTGCTGTACGACGCCCAACTTCAGGATTTAAATTATGACTAAAGGGCGGGAAGACGCCCCTCCTCATTGTCCTCATTCTCTCCTCGTTCTGTTGGTCTTAAGGGAGCGGTAGCGCTTTCCCGACAGTCCATTGTTGGGATGGCTGAGGTCATCCAAAGGCTCCAGGTTGAGTGAGCATAAGTGTGTGAGGGGAGAAATGCTCGCACTGTCGCACCAGCTGGTATTCAAGATCAGACACACTCCATCTCCTCCTGTCTTCCCCGACACCGCTGTTCTGTCCATGCATAAACCGAAAAGAACTCCGCAGGCTGTACGGCATTTTCCAGTACCGCTGGGTTCAACCATGTCTCGGTGAGGCAGAGGATGTTCCAATCCCAAATGACCCTCCGGAATTTAACTCCGGCCCTGAGGTTATCAAGCTTGGTCTCGATGGATTAAACATTGGCTAGAAAGCTACTGGGCATGGGTGCATGAGCCTGCAGCCTGTTCCTGACTCCGGCTCCATTCCCTCAGGGCCGCTGTTTTGGGTCGCATTCTTTATTTCTTTCAAAATCGTCCTTGGCCAGGTTGGGTCCCAAGTTATAAACATCAAGACGGGAGTCCATTGGAGACTACTATGTGTATCTCTGTTTTATCTGTAGCCATTTTGATTGTGCAAGGTCCATACAAAAAGGAGGAACAACGGCAGCAAACAAAAAAAGACCAGAACATTAAGCATGGTAGCAACCTCACTGGTGCCAGATTTTTTTGTTTTGTCAACTCATTCATATCCATGGACAGATAGGACCCTATATCCTGTACTTTATACATTGTAACATTTCAGATGCTCTAAATCTCAGACAAAATTAAAATATTTATGTAGTATTTAAATTCATTTTTTAATTTTAATTACATTTCAAGAGCCCCATGAACCCAATATGCTCCAATATAAATCTAAAACCACCCTGAGAGGCATGGATAATAACCTTCTGCCCTATGATTGAACCCTGTGACAGGAAGGATCACACACTTCCACGTTCAAACACACACACACAAGCCATATGTGTGGCATGCACTGACATAGCATCACTATAGCAGCTGCCAAAGACATAGGAGCTGGAAGTGCATGCTTAGCAGAGACTAAGGGAAGAAACACAGACTCTTACTTCTAAACGAGCAACGCACACTTCCGCCAGTAACAGAAAACTTTTGTAATGCGCTACTAACAAAATAGCATCTTCTGGAAACATTGTTCCAAATGTCGAGCTGTTACTAAAACTGCTTTATTTTAGTCTGACAAATCAGACCAAATGATGCTAAGCAGAGGAATCATGATTGTGTGTCTGATTTAAGGGGAAGTGATTTTTTTCTCTATGCATCGAAAATGCAGTCACTCCTTTCAAATACTTGTTGAGGATCATTACCTTCCACATTAACCTGATGAAGACTGCCAGCATTTTTTATATTGTAACATTTATCATAAATGCATAGCCTATTTTATGTGTGCTTTATTTGTAGTCTATACCTTGCTTATATATGCAACACTTTGAGCTGTAAGTGAAATCTAAGTTCATTAGTCTTACTATAACAGCTGCACAAAACAAATGTATGCATGATCTCAATTTACATACCAATTACTAGGCATGCAGCAGGCCAGCTGTAGGGGTCCTTCAGGAACAAAGACACCACTTGAATGGGATCCACTAGAATGCCATACCTTAAGACAATGCAATATAGAGTAAATTAAATAAAACAGCCATGTGGAAATGCATTATATACAAAATTATCCAGACTCTCAATCTAATCATCTTTTTAATTCAATTCAACTACTTTAAAGTGTCCCTAGTCCTGATGAATGAGATCAATTGTACACACTCAAATGTTTGGGATGTTGTGTAAATGTAAAAAAAAAACCCAAACACACTGTGTTGTGTTTCTGTTTCATAATTCACCATATTTTTCAGTGGGTGACAGGTCTGGATCATTGACAGGTCGTTTTGCATTTTACTACACAGCCATGCTGGTAGTATGAGCATCATGCTGTTTGGCATTGTCTGGCTGAAATAAACCAGTCCTTCCTTGAAAACGATGTGGTCTGGGTGGCAGCATATGCTGCTCCAAAACCCTGTATACATTGTTTCCATTAATGGTGCCTTTTCCCGGATGTGCAAGATACCCATGCAATGCACCTGCACACTATCAGAAATGCTGGCTTTTGAACTGTGTGCTGATAAGCTGTATGACCCCTCCAATCCATAGTCCATAGAAAACATTCCAACAAGATCATTTCCAGAAAGAATTTCAAATTTTAGCTCACCAGAGCAACCAGGTGTTTTTTCAACATTACACAACTATTTCAGTCTTTTGCTGACCCGGTCCTAACTTTTTTTTAAACATGCATCAAATTCAAGACCAGCATATTTTTTTTTCCAAATACAATAAAATATCTTTTGAAATATGGACTATTTTCAAATAACTTCAGGTTAACGATTCACAACACTGTGCTTTTTATTAACATTTTACACAGCATCCCAACAAAGTTGTATACAATCTCCCTAGAGACAAATGGCCAGTGAAATGGGACATGGTAGAGTGATAAAGCTCCCCAGAACAGTGGAGCAGTGAGTGGACCATCGTTCTCTGTAGTGATGGAGCTTTGGCATTTTTGGGGTGATTTTGAGTGCATGCAAGTCAGAATTTATCATTCAACATCAGCACCCGAGCTCACTTATGCTCTTGTAGCTGAATGCAATGTAATTATCACAGCATGTTCTAACTAGTGCAAAGCCTTCCTAGGAGAGTAGAGACTATTGCTGTAGCAAAGGAGGGACAACTTATTATTAGTGTCTTTAATTTTGGAAGAAAGTGGGTGGATGAGAAGGTGTCTAAAATACTCTGGACGTACAGGGTGTCTCAAGCATAAATATATTAGTCTGCATTCAGCACTTTGTTTAGGTTTCTACTAATGTGATGCCTTCTTGAACGAGTCTCTGACACATATGCTTGTGTCTACTTCTGTCTTCTGCTATAAACTCCTACCTGTCTCTACCTGTCTCTGTCGCACATCTGCTTCTCGTAAATGTTTGTTTTGCATGTGAAATCGTCCACAGCGCTGCACATGGCTGTGATTCGAGCTGGCAGCTGGAACCTGGCTGCTTGCATTCAGCAGTGTATAACATGATGGCAGCATATGGTGCCCTCAGCATGGGGTTCAACATTTCCACTGTGCCAGGGCTGGGCCTATGCACACTTCTCCCTGGCTCGCAGCAAACGAAACATCTCTGCCCTTCCCACTACTCTTACGTCTCAGCTTGGTTTATATTGACATAAGGTAACTAGAACTAGAATGTGACGTAAAATGTAATATTGTGTTTCTTTCTCAATCTAAAGCTTAGTCTCAGAGCAGTGAACAAAATTAAAACAACAAATTGAAAATCTCCTGAAAAATGGATCCCCACATAATCCATACCTGAGAAGGTTTTCCAAGAACAAACGTGCATTGCTCAACACCTGCGGCACAAAAAGAGCACGGAGAGTGACATTGAAACTACACAAAGACATTGCAATAAGACATCACTATTGCTTTTATAGTAACAGCATTGTAACAGTAATAATCAGTTTACTTCATAAGACAAGGATTATGAAAAAGGATCAAACATCAGTCATTCATTCTAAGGTCAAACTGTGCTGCCAAAACTGATGTGGTGTCATAGAGAGCAGGGGAACTCAGTCCAAACCATGAAT
Organism: Rhabdalestes septentrionalis; assembly: GCA_037832545.1. Lineage (NCBI taxonomy): Eukaryota > Metazoa > Chordata > Actinopteri > Characiformes > Alestidae > Rhabdalestes > Rhabdalestes septentrionalis. The sequence goes on along the minus strand of JBBMFX010000007.1, from coordinate 8,206,040 downwards.
ACAGCTGACCACGCAATAACCTTATTGCAAAGGACAAAAATTGGCTTAGAGTTAATTCATGTATAAAAATGTGAGACATAAAGCATCTTATAATGTCTATATATCTATTAAATACTACATATGTTGAAATGACAGCATAACAAACAGGGTAACTTTCATCTCAAAGATATATCAGAAGGTCTATAAGATATATCAGGGACTTTACATTTACTCTTGTTTCTAACCTCAACGCCAGGCAGAAAAATGTTAATGCATCCTTCGCAGTTTGCATCCCAGAGCTTGGCTAGTGTCTCTCAGTTTTCAGATCAGGTTCAGACAGAGGAGTTGTTTCAGGCGATCTATTTTTAGGTGTCACTTGGCACTAACTGTGTCCCCCAAACAGACACTCAGAACAATGATTCATCATGCGCCAAGTGAATACCGTGCCATATACTCCAGCAAGATCAACAAACACTTTAATCTTGAAATGTTTTAACTTAAAATGCATTGCTACAGCACTTCCAATGCTTCAGTCCTTTATAAGGTGCCAGGACAGCTGATATCATTCTTTCTAATGAGCTGAAGCACTATGAATAATATCCTTCAGGGTTTGGGCAAGGTCACATCTTCCAGAAGTCTTTAAGTGGTTCACTTTACACAAAATAGCTCTAAATACTAGCATTTGTCAAGGCATTGTTCGGAGAGGTGCCCAAAAAAGGTAGCTTCATTGCTTCTAGTGTGCTTAGGTCTCAGCTGGACTGGAAAGACTGGACAGCCCAGCACTGCAGTGCAACCGCAGCCAAAGTCTTTTGTTTTCATTCAGTTACAGTCTTTCCACACTCTTGACCAAAGGAACTAAGGGTAGGCGACATGATATATACACAACAAGACTTTTACAAAATAGATGCTATGTATCATAATATTTAGTTTGCATGAGGTTTGTGAACACATCAGAAGGAACAAATATTGTTAGATTAAACAAGTATTTATATGTATATTATTTAATAAATACTTTTATATTCTAATTATACAAACTACAAGCATAAGTATTTATATATATGTATATGTA
>JBBMFX010000007.1:8175361-8188269 GCA_037832545.1 Rhabdalestes septentrionalis | reverse complement strand
GTCTTTGTTCTCGCGCTACCACGCACACACGCATATACACATACACAAACACACATACACACACACACACACACACACACACACACACACACACACACACACACTTACAAACCTGTTAACACTATAATCTGCTCCAATCATAATGTTCCAATCAATGACAATGACTGTCGGAGTTCACTGCCCCTTTCTCTTCAGTCTATTCATCCACAAGTCCATACACACACTCTCACACACATACTGAGTTACGGCTGCTGAGTCAGGTGGAGTCGTCTCTTATTGAGAGTGCCACCTGAGAAGACAGCTGGCAGATGGCCAAATTAAGATGCGGGAAATACAGAAGTAAAATGACTCTCAGCACCACAGTAAAGAATGAGAGTCTCTTAATGCAATGGACAGAAAAAACTGCCACATTAAATTTTAAAACAGCAGATATGCACTAATGTAAAATGCATATATGAAAACACTGATATTGAATTCTATGATCCGTAAACAGAGATTAGTGTACCATGTTAATTCAGTATAATATAACATGTTAGCTATTTTTTAGATTTATTTTTAAGATTATCACCAAGATTGCCAATAAACAGGGAGCTAATCGGCTGCATTAAAATAGAATGGAATGTTTGCAATATATCATAATTGTTTACTGTTCTCAATGCTTGATTATGATGAATACAAAATGTGTTGGAAAATTATTATTATCTGAAACTTGTTATATCCAATACTGGTACAAATGGATGCACAGCATTTTGGAATGGAACATTCAATTATTCCATAACTGAATTGCTGTTAATAATCATTAATGATTTGCGCGTTTATGCAAAGTGTCAACTGGAAATCTTTGAGGATTCATTTGTAAATTTTGTATTATATTTGTCTTTCTCTCTTTTGTGTCTTTCTCTAAGGATGCTCTGTTCCAAAATGCTGCATGATGCTGTAATATGACATTAACTAAATGTAGTTAAAGAGTCATACCCATTACACTACAGATCTGCTTCTAACCTACAGCCAGCACTGAACAAAAAGAGAATGAGAGAAAAGTACTATATTTATTTCATCATGTTACAAATAAACATAGCAGACTTGTGTCTGGCCTCTGTTCTCTGAGGACTGCTCTGAGCATTAGCATCTTCTCTCTGCTGCCTCCTCATCGTTTTAATGCAGCCGTTGATCCGTACACAGAGTTTCCCACATTTACATCTAGGTCTCAGTCTACCTCCCTTTACATACCTTTTCCGACACTTTTTTTTACCCCCACTCTTTATTTCTCTCTCTCTCTCTCCCTCTCTGTCTGTCAGACCTTGCGAGAGACAGCGAGAGAGTCTGATGCTGGCACTCGTCTCTGCTTGATCACTCCCTTCATGCCAACAGGCCCACAGCGTGCTGAGGGCCCGCTGTCAGCACACAACAGCTCAAACACACACTTACTCGCTCAGTCTGGAGGAAGAGGCAGGAAGGAGCCAGAGACACTGTTGCACAGAGCAGCTCTCACAGACACAGGGATGTGCCATATACTTTCTTTCTTGTACGCAGAAGTGTATGGGATTCAGCTATAAAATGCAGTATGTGTATATGAGCTAAATAACTGTGTCAGCGGTGATGGTTTTATTAGCTGCTTTTATTGTGCTGCTCTTGACAAATACAGTCAAGAGCGGCACAGACTTGTAAATCGGAAAGGAGAGGTGATGCATGCGTGAATGCATGCTTGATGCATGCATATTTTTCAGCAGTTTGTCCTCAGTGCACCCAAAAGTGCATCTATTTATAATCAGTGGTCATAGTGTGGTTAGGATTTAACAAAAAAGGTGACACTTTGAGAAGTTAAATATTATAAGCTTAATGAGCTAAAAATGTGTAGTTACTTGTACACTTCATTCTTTTAAATGACGTGATCGAATATGTTAGAGAATAAAAACAATTTGGTAGTTCAATTCCAAGCAAGAATGTCACTCATATACGAATAGTAGAAAAAGAAGAGTCCTTGGGTTAAAAGTAAGTTCTTGCGCTTACAGAGTTTGAAATGTTCATATCTTTATAATAGTTTTCTACGTATTTGCTTTGTTTGTTCATGAATGTTGGTACATATACGTAAGCATATACAATACCATTTATTACTTGTACATCCTCCCTGAATCAGTTAATCTCCTCCTATAATGCTTGTTAAGACTAGTGAATACAGAGGGATCAATCTGAGCCCACCCATCAATACAGATTCTCTCCAGACCCTCCAGGATCCCTTTCTTTTGTACTCTAAAACTCTTCATATTTAGCATTATGGATAGTGTCATCATTTCTTTTTATACCAAAGCATTTGCCTCATCTGTGTTAGGAACTTTGTCCAGGAAGTTTCTTTATTTTCTAGCTAGATGTTTATGTGATTAGTTAAAATATGCCTTTCTTCTGGCTTCTTCCAAAAGAATGTGTTGTTGAAGCAAAGTCTATATTTGTTTGGAGACTTGCCGTCTTCATTAACCCATAACTATCTCTCTAAACATCCTCCTCACAATGTGTGTGAACTAAATATATGTGCAACCCCATTTAGCCTCACCACAGCTCTGGTTGTTTTAAAATGCCACACATGTGTTTATTACCATTAATTAAGTTCAACACAACTTTGATTAATTTCATTTGTGTATTCTTTAGTTTTTCATGTTGATAAATGGCTAAGGGAATGTAAAGAATTTGATGTAATGCAGGTTGTGAGTTGAGTTGCTAGTGACCTGAGGTATGTTCCTTATGGGCTGTAACCTCGTTTGCATTAATTATAACTTGTCACCCACAAGCACCTCTTTTCATTTGTATGTAACATCAATAACTCTCCACGAGCAGGCTGGAGTTTTAGCCAACCAAGCGCTGATTCTTGTAACCTGAGAAGGGGCAGCAGTGTTCACCCATTGATTGCTCCCTTTGTTGAGCTGGAGCAACCGTAGGCAATTTAAACACTCTCCCCACTCACACTGATTCCCCTAACAAATGCAACACCTTCCCACAGCAAATAAAAAAGATATCAACAATGACTCTGAATGCGGTAAGCAGAGATTCATGCGCTTTAATGTGAAATGATTGTCAGGTATGTGAAATTAAAATTAACAAACCAGGTTCCCTGCAGGGAAATTCAGTACATTATTAAAAACCTGTCTCCCAGGTTCTAAGCTGTTTACAGGAATTACAGACTCTGATTATTGGAAGAGAACTCTGCCAGTTCCTCGCTGCTATTGTGGCAAATCACACAAAGCAAAATGAGGGGAAATAAAAGTGGAGAAGATGGGAAGAACAGGGGGAGGAGAGATAACAGCTCGCTCACAGTGAGCTTTATCAGAGTACATGAAGTAAATGAAAATAAAGGCCTCATAAAAAATGACTTCTCCAAAAATGTAATTCTTCCAGCATAAGTAAGGTTCATTGAAGTGCGTGGAAGGGGAGATCAAGTTCAAGCTCAACTTTATCAGATGCAATACAGTGGCAATAGCATGGTACCCCAGAGCGCATGTTTCATTAAGCACAGGAAACATTATTGAACTAGTATTCATACTGGATGGAAATGGAGACTCTGTTTATGAACAGGATGCTTCCTGATATTCTGTTACAATCTCAAAAATACAAGTTCTGCGAGGATTATTGACCTGGACGTGTGGTTCTAGAAAAACATTGGTAAGACTTGTTATTGTTCTCAACCCTGCTTCATAACATTAATATAAACATGCCGTAAGCATATAATGAAAATAGCAGATGCTTTCATTACCCTAAATTAGAATTGAATGTAAACTGTCATAATAAGAAACACTGTAGTATACATCCAAATCAAGAACCATTTAGGAGTAATTGTTTTTAAGAGAAGCATAACATCAGAGAGCACTGTGCCTCAAAATAGAATCTCAGCTTTCATCCAGTATGAATACTACTTCTAGCCAGCATGAATTCATCAACCATATACTAGTTATGTCAATGTTATGTAGCAGAGCTCAGCTGTTCCACACGTTTAAATAGATAAGCAAACAATGCATTACCTTAAGTTTCTTTAAATCTGAAATGGTTTATTATATTCAAACGTCTCATTTACAACAGCTGTTATTTAAGAATCTGTCCATTGAAAGGCTCTTCAGGGAACCCAGAATGATTCTTCTATGGCATCACTCCAAAAAACCTTATTTGGCACCATTAAAATTTAAGAGCACATTGACTGCCAGACTGGTGGGCGGCTGTCGAATGGAAGAATGAAAGATAGAGCAGAGAGGACAATGGACGTGTTGCCTAACAAAAACAGTTCTCGTTTTATGAGTGTCTTCTTGAGATTTATGCTTGACTTACAAACTTTTCACTTTGGGAGGCTGGAACGCTGCCACTGAGCATTTGCCATCAAGGTCTGTGCATTGTAATGATTTGGACCTGTCTTCAGGTGGTAAAAATAGCGCTGTAAAAAGAAGAGAGTTCATTGGCTTTTATGTGTCCCCTTGGCAGTGGATTTTGTTGAAATCGGGGGAGTTAAAAGGAAGGACACTTGGCGAAGTAGAGCTGGTTGGCGCCTCAATTAAAACCTTCCTGAGCTGGAACGATCTTCTTTCACTCTTTATCTTTTAATCAGCGGCTTTCTCAGGCTTGGGTTGTGTGTCATCTCATGTGTACACAAGCAGGTACAGAAAAGACACTGATTGCTTTGCTGCTCACACTGGGCCAAACTATGCTTGGCACTCTCCCTGCAGGAAAATGACTGGGAACTAGTGTAATTCATTCACAAACACACACACACACACACACACACACACACACACACACACACACACACACACACACATGCACGCACACACAAGCAAGCAATTACAAATGCAGCCACAACATCGTTGCTTCTAAGGTCACATCCATATAGAAAATGACACTCATGGCATTTAGGTAGAAAACATATTCTCAATAAATAGGTCATAATAATAATGAGAAATATTGTATAATGTGAATAAGCATTAGAATCACTATTAATCTGCATTATGCAGGGACCTTTGACCACAAGGCTCAAGATGGATCAAAGATTTGGGACAGTAATTATCATTCACTTATCAGCTCTGCCGCCCATATAGGTGGACTTTATAGTTTACAATGATAACCGCATTCCCTCTGTTTCTCTGCATTATTTGTTTGCCTCCTTTACCCCATTTATCGATAGTGAAGTCTCATGGCTGTTTCAGGGTCACATTTCACCACATGTTATACCTGGTATTCCTGTGTATCTTGAACATTGAACCACAGAAACAGAAGTGAGCAGGCATTATTTAGGTGGTGGGTGATTCTCAGGTACTGCCAAGGTACTGTCATGTTAGTATGTGTGCTGGACAGACTGTATCACACATAGCAGTGCTGCTGGTGTTTAACCACCTCAGTGGCACTGCTGGACTGAGAAAAGTCCACTAACCAATTATATGTCCTGAGGACAGAAACTGACCACTGATGACAGACCAGAGGATGGCTAGCACAAACTCTGCAGCATCAGACAAACGATCAGCAATAATTTTACATCTGCAAAGTCTATCAGCTGGTAAGATGTGTCTGATAAGTAAACAGTAAATGGTCGCACTCTGAAAAAACTGTGAGACACTCATACCAGTGTAGCAGGCACTTCCATGCCACCATTATGTTGGTGTCACTGCTGTACTGAGAACCATTTACCACCTAAATAAGACCTGCTAACTGTTGGTACGGATCACAAATAATGCAGGACAGTCTGTAAATGTAAACTAGCAAAGTGTTCCTACTTTAGTCAGTGCACCAACCAATGACTAAATAAATGATGGATGGATTATTAAATCTTAAAGAAAGAAATATCTTTTTTTCTGGACAATATAATTTTTTCAGTTATTATTGACAAATGGTATGTTGCTGCCTTCATTCCAATAGTTTGTTAGTGTTTGCCCTCCTGTTTATTCAGGACCAATTCCATTTTAGCATTCTGTATTGATTTGGCTTGAAAGAAAAAGAGAAGAAATATTGATGCTAAAATCTATTCCTCCTTATACAAAAACCTTACATGACACACTAGAGTGATGTAGGCACATCTATAGATTAACATAAATAATTTTTTAAACAAAAATATTGATAAAGCATACATATATACATTTTTAAATCTCATTTTAGGCCTTTTACTTTATTCTAGTGTAGTGTAGTTTTATTGCTGGAGTTCAGCGTGGTCATCAAAGACTCGTGTGTCCTCCAAGACCAGAATGTGTCCAGTCACTGAAAGTTTTCACCCATTAAACAATGGCTTACTTTTCAGTAATATATCTTAAGATGATACTTTTGGAAACGAGATGTTTGAATAGCCTTTTTAAAGTTTCAGTATTCTCAACATTCTAAAGAAGTTACTTTCCCCCTAGAATCATATATTTAGGCTGAAAACGCTTGAGGAACCTTTATTTTCAGGATCATGGTTCACTTGTATGGTATGTTTGTAAATACTACAAAACTCATTTTTGAGTTATGCAATTAGGAACTGAAGTGTGGAGGTCAGCTTCCTAGATGAGTGACCAAACAGCAACTTCTAAAAGATCCCCGATGTCAGGACTTTTGCTTGCTCTGCTGCTTTGGGAGGCCTGTGTGGGCAGACATCTGGAGCGAACCGCTGTCTCAAAGCGAGCAGAACCAGGCAGATGGGCCAAAGACCTGCTGCTCAGCAAAGGGCATCGGCTAACAACCACACAGCCCAACCTGTCAGCCCTATCTCTGCAGCCAGAGACAGAGAGAGGAGGCTGGAGGGAGCCAGAGAGATAGAGAGATTCATTAGAGTCGAGGTTGGGAGAAAAATGAACAGGTGTAGAGAAGATGATAGATTGAGGGTTGGTAGCTAGATTTTAAACTGTGCATAGCCTGAAGCCTTGTTTTACCATCATAATAAGGGAGAGTGCAGGAAAGTCATATAAACTAATGGATTTGAGACATGTCTAACTTTTGGATTTTTAAAAATGCAATACGTCCAATAAAAAAAATGTAATTTATTTCATCAGTGTATTTCAAAGTGCGAGAGAATCTACAGCGTGACTGAGGGAAGCAATGAAGGAAACTATAAACTAACCCCAGAGTCGGGGAACAGATCCACTGCACCTCATTATTATTTGTAGCAGGCATATGGTTTATTAGCAGTTGGCAATCTGCACGTCACCATGACCACTGTGACCAAGCGACACGATCTCAGTGTTGTGCAAACATGTGTTGCCATCTGGCCCACTGTACGGGGGCTATTGTAGTCAGCACCCAGGCTGCCAGGGTAGGGAACACAGTATACTGCTGAAGACTGCACTACTGGTGTGTGCCAGAAACCTCCTCAAACCCAATATCCTTACAATTATGAACCCTGATGATAGTGAGTTAGTGATATGGGGAAGACTTTGAACAGAACAGTTCTTGAATATATATGCACATTTCATGCATCTCGATTTATAACACAGCTTAACATATCACAAAGGTGTCATGCTGCAGGGTACAGGTAGTGCCTGAAGTAATGTGAATTTGCTATGTGATTCTGATACTGTGATCCGTGAATTCACACTTCATCAGCAGCTATTTTCTGTGCAGATTTGCAGTTACCTCATTTTTATTCAACAATTTCTTATGTCATGTCACTGCTGCTGCTTTCCTGTAGCTGCCCCTATCAGATTTGCCAAGCCCCTCCATATCTGATGCTGTTTCATACCACAGGCCCTTTAAATTTGTATGGCTTAACTTGAGCCATCATCCTTTAAGAAGCACGGAAGGCAAGCATCAAGACTCTTCTCCCAACTGAGCCTTTGTGGCAGAGTGATCTTCTTTTGGCTGTCCAAATGGCCACGAGACAGTCCTCCACCGTCTTCAAATACACCTCTTTAAAGTGAACTTAAATGAACAAGAAACTTTCATTTTGAGTCTGTTTATAGCAGTTGAAGGGTATGTTTCCAAGCAGACAACAAATGACAACAGACACAACTTTGTGTCTCCTCAGTATCCCCAAATTGTTTCTGTTAGAACAAAACCTCCATTTAGATTTTTTATAAAGTAAAAGAAAGAGTCTAAAATTACAGAATTATCAGCTGACATCCACTGTACCTTATGTTTCTTCCCTCTCCTGTAAAATAACTACTTTGAGTTATATTCTTATTGAGGCAATTACCCAAATAGGACTGGTTAGTGTTGTAGTAGGTTTGGTCTTTAAATCAGATGGTCTTCCATGGTCCCAGACTTTTCTTTGACTTCATGGTATTTGCACTTCGCTTCGTCTTGACCACTGCCAAACTTAGTCTCTGGTCCTAAAATAAATAAAAAAAATTGTATTGTTTTTCTTCTTAATGTCACCATTGTACACTGACTCATGCCCCAGCAACTCAAAACCAGATTATTGTGTTTGTGTTTGATTTTGCCTGGCATTTATATTGGTTGGATTCAATGCGAGCAGGCATCGATAGCCAAATAACTTAGTGCACACATGCTTGATTGTCTTCCAAAATCTGAGAACATTTCCTAACATCTAACTTTTTTCTACAATTATGACCACATTTGTGTGTTTATGTTAAAGAGGAAATTATATGTTTACTTCATGCAAAGTTGGGGTTTTTTGTATAAAAAATAAATCTACGTCATGCTTGTGTCAATTTCTACAATAAAACAATTGTATGTCATGCCTGAGTGTAATAAAATAAATCTAAGGCTTTCGTATGTTGTCCCAAGTGAACATGTAGAGGAGGTACTTCACTTATAATTGAGAAAATAAAAACTCGGGCTCAAAGCACTTAATCAGATTTTTGGGGGACTTGATCTTTATTCAGTCTTGAGTAGTCATAGCCTTGGATTTGAAAAGAGGTCTTGGGAAGTGGTCTTAGCTACAATCTTGGTACAGACACTCACCCGGTCTAGAAGTTCTCATAGGAATGCCATGGAACCCTTTTAGATTATGTTGAAGTCCTGAAACTGTAAAAGGTTTTAAAGACTAATTTATTCCATGATCCATAAAAAGGTTCTGTATGGAACCAATAGTGATTCTTCTGTTCTTTTAATGAGTGAAGACCAAAGTTGGGCTACAAGGAGAATTCACACAACTTATTGAAAATGTTCATGCGGTGCACCAATTTCCAGTGTTTGTTGCACCAGTGACATGACTAGAATATGCGGGGAAAATGCAGCCCCCAGTTAACGGCTTGCATTGAAGCCATTGCTGAATACTCATCTCATATTTTCTGCAATGTCCCTGGGCTGCATTCTGTGAAATGAATTTAAGTGTACACCATACACTGACTATTAAATGAAACCTTCTGAGCCCTTTTCTCGATTTGTCTTCATCAAAAGCACATTTGAGGTCTTGCTCCCGTAAGGCTGAGCTGGGAGTATATCTTTCTTTATCAGGCCTGACAATCTCATCCATGAAAAACAAAACCACTCATTCTCTCCCTGTCATATGGAATCAGCGGAGCTGGCTAAAGATGAGAGGCACTCTCATAAAACGCTGCAGTAATACCTAGCCCTTAAACAGATGAGTCAGTGCTGAAAAGCATGCAGATCTCGCTTCACTGTTGAATGTGAATACACCAAGCCCTCTTCTGAATGTCTGAATGGGTAAAACTATAAAGCTTCATTAAGGTTTTTCTTCATTCTGAGATCTGACACAAATCAATCTCAATGAGAGATGAAACAGTTTAAGAAACTAGTTCCATTGAATGTACTAGGTTTGTTGCTCCAGCATCCCCCCTTTTCGGAAGCTTTTACACAAGCCATCAAAACATCACTGTGAAAATATGATTGCATTCAGGCACAAATTAGTAAGGGTTAAGTACTGATGTTACTGATGTTAGATGATTTGTTCTGGACCTCAAACACCACTCCGACTGTCATCCGGTGCTGGGGATTTTGTATCTACACTGGAGTGTACAGTTCTATTGGTAGGCTATGGAGATTATAAAAGCTCAGTTATAAATTTGTGCCAGCAATGGGAGCACCTTAAAGTAGCTAAACTTACTAATTACAAATGATCTGGATATCTTTGTGTCCATCCAGCTTGGAATAGATTTATTTTCCCCCCGAAAGCTGAAGAAACTTGCCATTCTTTTGCCAACACCACATGCCAGAAAGGAACATGTCATAAAGGCCCAAACTGCCTTGTTTACACTATCAGTGCTAAAAAATAATAGAATAATGAAACCCCTACTATTTGACTTGCACTAGCTCATAATGGGGTACAGTAAGAAAGTGGCTGTGCATTTTAGTTTGTGTGTTTCTTCTAAGCGTGCTTGTTATTCTAAAGCCTCTGTTGCATTCCTAAAACCTTCACCGCTTCATTAATTTACGCTTTGACAGTGATATTAGTTTTGTAGTCTCCCTTCTATGCACTCTCTCTCTCTCCCCCCTCCCGTTTCTGTGTGCTGTATCAGCATGGGTTGGGTTGAATTTGTGAGCCACCCGGTGAGACAGGTGACGTGCACATATGGGAGATCTACACTGTAAAGAAGCTGTTAATAGGCTGCAGGGCGGCTTGAAGAAACCCTGAGGAGGCCACCGCAGCTTTTTGCAAATTAGACCGATTCGCACGAGATACGACTAGTAGAAGCTCACTGATCAAAAGGAATTTTGACAATGATACTGTGCTGTTTTTGGCATTCAAAGAAATATGTGGGTGGTCAGAGGAATGGATTTAGTGGGGAATTTGATGACAAAAACAGACATTTTGATCATAGAGCATGCATATACTGATTCCAGACTGCTGAAGTGAATCTACGAACACGTTGTGCAGCAATTATGTGGACATCGTGGCCTTTCTATGCTGCCATTGCCTGATTCTGAAACAGTGTCGCTGAAAGGTCAGCCTCGTCACTGACAGAGTCCTCATTGTGGATGAATGTTGAGCAAATGCTGTGAAAAGAGTACCGCATTAAATGCGCTGGATACTGCTGAGCAAAACATTTCCACACGAATAAAGTATAAATACATCAACACAATTACTATAACGTGAGTTCACTGAAGAATAAAACAGTTCTAAAGGCATTTTATTCAAGTGGAAAAAAAGTGTACGCCTGAATCAAATTCAGGTAAATTCTTTTACCTTGCTGGTGTTCAGCTAAGCTTAGTATAGCCTGCTCAGTTCAAGGCAATGTTTCAGTCAAGTCTTCTCTTTAGCTCTGCAGTTCAAATGTCTCCCTGCTGCTAGTCTACACATACACACACACATACACATACACATTCACATACACACACACATGCACAAAATAAATCTATGGTGAATGCAGCACATTGGTCACAATACAAGGCCACACACATACACACACACACACACACACACAATGGTATTACTATATTTATGATACTCATGTAAATATGTAGCTGAATAACACTAACTCTACACATAAACCTGTCCCTAACCCTAACATCAGTAAGCAAAAGGCAGTTTTCTCTGCTATTTAAGTTTTTTAGTTGAATTTGTGAAAATAGCACATTTTATTGTAATTTTCAGAAAAATGTCCCCACTTCTGCAGACTTTCTACTGTCATTATGAGGACATTCGGTCATAAAAGAGATAAATAGATGGCCACAGACTCTCTCACACACACACACTCACAGAGTGAAGCATATACTGGGCTCGAAACTCACCTCACTGACAGCCAGGCAGAGGGCATGGATGCTTCCATCTCTTCCATTCTTTCATCTCTTGAGCTTTATCACTTCCCACTTTTTCACAGGATGATGTTTCACAGGCCAGCAGCGCCTCACAGCTCAGCAGGAAAAGAAGAACAAGAGAGCCGGGGAAAACTGCAGAAGCAGAAAGTTTGACCTCCTCTCATAAAGTTTACAATTCCTTTAAAAAAGTAAAAGATTTTACCTTAAAAGGATAATATGATCTTTCAAAGATCACAGAAAGCTTACATAAAAAAGCACTTCAGGGATTAATTTAAACAAATTTATTTCTTTTTTTTGTTCGCTGTCAAACTTATGATTGTGTACTCACAAATGTCATGGAAAAATCACATTTTCATAAACATTTGAATAAAATAGTAATGTATACAATGTGAATGTTTTAAATGTATTGCTTAACCCCCAGTGAAAAAATAGCCTGTTTTATTAGTAGTTCTTTTGTGATTTCACAAAAATGACCACATTTACATTCAGTCTACAGCAGTGTAGTCCGCACATTCATCTACAGGGCAGGCACTCAGAAAAACAGTCATTTACATGTACCAATCTTACATGAACAGCACCAAAAACAGCCTGTTCAGTTTTAAAAATGCCAGCAGAGTGGTTGGAAAATAGTACTTATAAATTTTTAATGTACAAAACTACAGAGTCATCATAAGTTGACCCTATGATGGAAAAACACAAAAAATGTTGGCTGTGGACCCTTTAAGAAATGTAATATATAAGGAACAAATGATGTAAATAAAAGTTATTAATGTAACCTTTTACATTCCTTAACATTATCTGATTTCCTTCTTATGATCAAGCTCAAATTGACCCATCAGTTTATGGTCTTTTGCTTCCTCAAAGATACAGGAAGTGCATTTTAGTTCCAGAATGAGATGTTTTCTCAAGGAAATGGCTTTGATTTGCACTGAAATCTCCTGGAATAACAGGAAGTGGTAGAAAAAAATGAGCATGTACACAAAGTGCTGGCATCAGTGTGCAGAGCTGGCGATTTTTTGCCTCGCTGGGCTGTCTGAAACACACACACACACACACACATACACACACACACACACACACACACACACACACACACAGAACAGCTTTGATGAGCAGTTTTCAAAAGTCATAAGTGACTTTCAAATTCCACTTTTGCTTTTCAACTCCTGTTCACTCTTTTGTACATTTGTAGCACCCTCTGCAAGTGTGTGTTGCGGTGAGAGAGAGAGAGAAAGAGTGAGAGAGAGAGAGAGAGAGAGAGAGAGAGAGAGAGAGAGAGAGAGAGAGAGAGAGAG
>JBBMFX010000007.1:8132067-8161148 GCA_037832545.1 Rhabdalestes septentrionalis | reverse complement strand
AGAGAGAGAGAGAGAGAGAGAGAGAGAGAGAGAGAGAGAGAGAGAGAGAGAGAGAGAGAGAGAGAGAGATAGATAGAGAGAGAGCAAGTGAGAGAGAGCAAGTGAGAGAGAGATAGAGAGAGAGAGAAAGAGAGAACAAGAGAGAACCAGAGAAAGAGAGAAAACAAGAGAGAATGAGAGAGATAAACAAGGGTAAACAAACATGACCAAACAGTGAAGCTGTATTCTGTCAACAGATTTGTTTTGCAGATTATTTTAATTGGGGACCCTAACCCTAACTTTATTATAAACCCTACCCCCAACTCATCAATCTCTTATTTAACTCACAATGTCTGAGAATTGAAATGGACCATTTCTGTTCTCATATTTCATTTTAAAGTGAATCAGGACTTAATGTTAGTATTCTGGTTCCACTTCCATGAGTTCTGCAATTGCCTCTGTTTGTGATTTTGAATCAGTTTCATTGTGCATTGTGTTGAATGGAGTGAGTCAGACAAAGAACAAATACCACATCCAAATAAAGAAGGCAGTAAATACTGTGAAGTTGCTCCCCTGCAAATATTATTGCATTAAAATTCATTAACAGCTGAATTGTTTTGTTCTGAAAACTGTAATTGACGATGCAATGTAACCTTTACAAAAAATTCACAAACACTGAACCAATACAAATGGTCCAAAAATACTTTAAATTAACTTGTATATTACTTTTTTGATATGTTTTGTTGTTTTTTTCCTTTGTCATGCAAATGTTATATTCGAACAACAGAGATTTAAAGCTCTCTCCTTTCTCCACATTCAACCACAATGCTGATATTTTTCTTATATCATCGTAAAAATGTTTATCTTGGCTAACAAAATCATATTAAATCTAGTCAACATATTTAATCATTCTTATTTATTTGATTATCTAACATATTGCTCTAACTTGTTATTACTTTTTTATTCTTTAAAACAAGAAAAATGATATGCTAAAGGAATAGGATTTCACTAGATCATCCTATTTTAAATCCTGTTTCCAAAGTTATTTTAATTTCTTAGTCACGCATGAACACACCACAGCACACAGTGTGAACAAAGTGAAAATTTTCCTCTGCATTTAAACAAGTGAAGCCGTGGGCTGCCATCAATGAGAGGAGCCTGGGGAGCGGTGTGTGGGGACGGTACTTTGCTCAAGGGTCCCTCAGCGGTGACACTAGCAGGTGGAATTCAAACACACAACCTCCTGATTGCAGGGAGAATGCCTTAACAAGCAACATGTGATCTACAGGTAGAATATGGCACACCTCTCTCTATCATTTCCAAACAAAGTAATCTGTGGTTTCTGCATTTAAACTGATACTTGACATACTTCTTTCTGAGAGTACTATTACGAATATTAAGTAACAAGTCAAAAGGAGTGATATATCTGCAGATTTTTTAAAGAAAAATACTAAAACATGAATGTTGTTTAAATATGCAAACCCTGCTGTGCTATGGAGCTCTAACTCATTATTTATTCATTAATTATATTTGAACTATTTATAAGTAATTGGTTTTTGTCTGTGGTGTCTGTCTGTGAAATTGTAAGTGCCACATTTTCTAGAAAGTCACTCTCGTTAAACATAGATAAAGTGTCAGAAGGTAAAGTGTGAGAGTGAAAACAGAATACACTATAGACATCAGATAATACTCAAATATCCAGTTCATAGTATATGTATAATGATGTCCATTTTGGTACTGGGTGCTTGGATCACCCACTGAGTACTGCTGGATGAATAATTAGCTAGTGAAAGTGTGCATCAAACAATACACATAAATATCTGCCCTTTAAAATTCAGTGTCACAACAAGACTGAGGGAAGCCACAGATAAGCCAGAAATCACTTTTCAGGAGCTACAAAGTTCAGTAGCTGAAAGTGGAGTAAAGGTGCATCAAATCAAGAACTCAGCACAAAAAATCTGTATTTGGTGCAGCAAGAAGCCATTAGTAAAAGGGGAATTCTGACACTTTTACATAAGTTTTGCATACTTTCATTGTTAACAAATAGTAAATACATTTAGAGTGGTTTGAATTGTTTACAGTGGTAAACCAGAAAAAGACTCAAAGCACTTACACAATTACACAAAAATTAATGCAAAGTGATTGTGAATCTGTTTCAGTTTTGTATAAACTATTATCCTCTGGTTACTTCCATAATGTTTCAATGCATTCATATTTTTTCTTTTAGAATTAGTTCCATTTGTGTGGTATTTTAGTAACACAATACAGAGTGTGTTATAAAAACTTGATTTGAAACATTCCCAAATTCTTTATTTGAATTTTGTTTTCCTTTTTGGCCTGTGGCCCCATCATGACAAAAAGGGCATCACCACACTAGAATGTCTGTGGCAAGTTTTAAAAACTGAAATACATTGGAAGAAATGACCATAAAAGTCCATGAAAACACTATCAATTCAATGAGATTATATTTGTTTGCCAGTGATAAAAAAAAAAAAATCCCTGGACTGTTCTTACATTCATTTTTTTCAGCAGGGAATGATGCATTCACCATTTTCAAAACTCCTGCCTGGCAAGATAATATTTTGAATTCCCCCAGCTCCTTAATACCTGCAGACCCATCTCTCACATGTAATTTGTCCAGGCTGTGTGATGAAACCCTGCCTCTATATGATATTAATTTCCCATTAAACGGTGCTGAATGATTTGCTTACATCTCAGGAGCTAATTTGTGGGTTCAATGCAAAATAATTTTTCTCATTTTCAAGACTTGAAATTGTCATCACATCTAGATTACTGCAATTCTCTATTTGCAGGAATTAAATAGGAGTTAAGGAATCCAATCAATATTGGCTGCAAATAGTACAGTTTGTTCAATTAGTACAGAAAGTGCCTGCTAGATTTAGGTATAGTTTCGGCTTCTTTTTTGTTTTTCTTTTGTTTTTAATTAAACTTTAGTTTTATTTTTATTTTTAATAAAAGGTCTTTAATGTGCTAACCCCATCCTACATTGTAGATTTACTTCACCCTTTCTCCAGTCTGAGGCCTTTTGATCAATTACTTTTGCCTGCTCCTCATCCTAGGCTGAAGCAGTTACTCTGGTGCCAGTCTTACATTATCCATAGCTTAAGTAGTTCCATCCCTGCAATGAATTATGCTGTATGATGCTGTAGAGTCTTTTTCAACAGGGATAAGTCTCCAATGTTTTTAATATTGGAAAAAATATCAACTGAAAGCAGAATGGCTCAGAAACAAAGAGGTTGAGACAAAGTCCCCATGAATCATAATTTTTAAAGAAGCATTTCTCAGCCTCATCCAATCAGTAAAACTGTCAGTATGAATGAGACGCATACAAAACTGGTGATACTTCATCAAAGAATTGAAAGCATTTACTGCATCGTACAAATATGTGGGTTTAGAATGTTCATGTATCCAGCATAATTGGGTTGGTAATATCTTCACAAATATTTTCAGACAAGTAACATATGTAGTTTGACCGGTGCAAAAAAACTGAACATCTCACACAAACACACACCCAAAAAACTGGTGATTCTATCCACTTATGTACTATTTGCTGTAAGTGTTTGGGATTCTTTGAATTCACATTCACTTCAATACACAGTGTATGCTTTATTTATAGCAAATACCTGCAAGTGCATTATTAATATGTGCATGTGTTTGTCTGAAGATGGCTTGGGTGATTATCGTTACTCACTGATTCCTGAAGCCCTTTCCTCCAGGCCAAGGCCAGGCTTCTCTTGTGAATAAACAATCAGCCTTCAAACATCAGCTCTTTCTCTCTCTCTCTCTGATCTACACGTAGATCTATAATGCCATAGTCTTGCAGCATAAGCAAGTTAAACAACACCTTTCATCAGCCAATACCATGCAATTCAGCTAAAGAGCAAGTAAATGAACTTACACAGCAATAGACCGTCAGGATGTGAAGTGCAGAGGTAAACTTTGACATGGTCCGGACCACAGGAATACAATCCTGGCCACAGAATGTCTTCAGGGTAATCTCTACATGTAACGCACATCATCACAATGTAAGACAAGCTGCCTTCCCATTGTGTGTAACAGGCTACCATATGTCACAGGGAAAGAATGAAGTCGCGATCTCGCACTCTTTCCTAAGACACATAATCAGCACAGCGGGGCTGTGGGCTGCCTTTGTATTCGCTGTCACGGATAAACTCCGCACTCCGTGGCTGTTGAACCGTACCTTATTAACACTTACTGCCATAACTACACCAGATGTCACAGGCCCATTGTCATACAAATCTAGCTAATTAATCCTCTCAAACTGCACTCGCCTACATACCTCCAGCCTGTTGCGGGAACAAGCACTTCTGATTCGCTCGTGCCCACCTTCTTCTTCTCTCTTAAGGAACAGCACTGTTTGCCTGAGGTCCTGGCGTCTGAGATTGAGTACAAATGATCCCTTAATGGATAGATTCTGTTTTGAAATATGTCACATAAAAGCATCTGAAATGGTTTGTTTTGGTGAGTGAGGCTCTTTAGAGATCTGTTTACAGTGTGAGAGTGTTAGAGTGCTGCCTTTTGTGCTTGGTTAGTAATATTTGTGTTAACAACTAATATACATAACTTGCTTAGAACATCACATGCATACAGGCTGTTCAGATATCTGTAGCCTGTTATTTTATTTTAAAAATATGGCAATTTTGTATTAGCAAATTTGACACATTTCCATAGCAAAGTTTTTTTTACTCATAAGTGCTTCTTAAAATTCAAACTGAATTGTAAATCATAACATGTTCCTCATGTAGAGTGATACACAGTTGCAGGGAGGGTCTCTGAGCATAGTGAAACATTATATTACTGGTTAATATTATAGTTCCCCACCCATCATTAGTCTGAAGACATTTTGATTAAAACCTTTGTCTTTTAAGTGTTATGATGCAATGAATTGGCACTGGGGAATCACAAGGTAAAACAAATGTCAGTTTTAATTTCAGGGGGCCTTTAGGGGAGTTCTTAACCAAAAACTTTACTTAAGACGTTTGATGCAGCTGGACCCAGGACCTTGTGCTCATGGAGCGAAGAGCAGCCAGTCTTGACTAGCTGTGATGGATGGCACTTAATAAGGGAATGAAGTAAAATGATGTCAGAGAATAACACATTTCTCCATAATTATTTTGTGCATTGGTCTGAGCAGTTTTGGGTGTACGCTGCACTGCTGCACAACTGATGGATGCCGCTTGTCAAGCAGAGCTGAGGAGCTACGTGGAAATTCCGTGGGAGCTCGGCGCAAACTCTAATATTTCCTCAGAAGGCAATCTCTTTGCGTGCCTCTATCTATTTAGACAAGATTTCGTTCTGCCTGTCAAAACTTCAGAGCCGTAGACAAATTATGTGACTATGCTGATGACACACAAAAGTACCTACCTCTCAGTACTTTTAGTATCAGTACTGCTGGAGAAAAACGTGTGTAGTCTACAGTAAAACTGTCCGTGTGGCAGTCAGGACATATGCTGATTTATTATAAAAGCTGTCTAAATGTTAACTAAAATGTTCTCCCAGCTGTAGTAGAGCAAATGAGCATGAAACGATCATAGGTCCTATAAATAGCAGGGCTTTACATTTAGTAACATGCTGTCTTACTGTAGATTAGCAGAACAGTTGTTGAGGAATAAAAATGCTAATCACCATTCTCTAAAATGCATGATAATAGCATATACAGGTGAGAACAGACTACTATTGCCATCTCATATGGTGAACATGTTCTAAAAAGGTGGTTTGAAGGTTGTTGTATAAATCATTTGTGATTAACACTGTACTTAAACTCTATGACATAACTGACATAATCATGCCATAAGCATGCCATAACAGATGCCATATGCAGTCATGAGCTGTCATGGGAAATTTTGTTATAAAACAGTGTACAATTATGATTATTATTACTATTATTATGGCAGATCTTTGATGTTATTGCCGCTAACTAAAGTACGCTTAATAAAAATTAAGCTTGTGACCATCAAGCAGGGACCATTATCAATCAGCTTTAAATTGTTCATGCCATGTTCCTTTGAAATGGCATTTGTCAGTTTGTACAGAGTGGCTTGGCTCAGCCACTTCCAGAAGAGATGAACCCTGTGGGCCCTGCCTAATGGACCTCCAACCAAAACAATCCATCATCTAATCTACCTCTCTGAAGACATATTGCTGTGTATTCTGAAGCCAGGCTGAGATTAAATCACCTGGTCAGTTCACTGCTATTTTTAAAATCACAAGTTGGCACATGTGTTTATGTCACCTTTTGTTTACACAAAAGACGACCGCCCAGCCTGCCAGTGTGTTCTGAGCAGCAGGAGCTCTCACAGGGGGCACTGTTACCGTGAACTCAGGATCAAACAAGTTGTATTTTCAAGCTTTGTGTGCATCAGAGAGCACAAACGACTTCTTAAGAAGCTGACAACCCATTATGACAAGTTGATTTAGCTAAGACTCATAAAACGTGACTACAATTGTGCACTTGTAACATTAATCTCCAGGCAAGGAGTAGTTTGAGAGATGAGGCCTCATGATCTAGTTTTGAGCATCAGGCATCGATTCCCCTGAGAGAAAACCACCTGCTCTCTGCTTCCCAGACTGTGAGAGACATGAATGTGAAATATGATAATTTTATCTTCAACACTCTTGTCAGGGAGAGATCCTTGCACTTCTTCGCTTTGACTAAGATAAGGTGTGTAGCTTCTGGCAAGGCATCAAACTAAATGTGTTGCTAAGCTGGACTTGTTTGTCTTCATGGAGAGAAACAAGGAATGCTTTATTCTTCTGTTGGCATATTAAACCAACACTTCGCGCTCTATCTGAGAGATCCAAGATAGGTACATGGGAAAGTGTGGGTTGGAGAAAATGGCTTAACATCTGCTTAAAAATGAACAATCGTCTGGGCTTTGTTATTTACATACAGTTGCCTCCAATTACTGGCACCATTTTCTAAACTGAGTGTCTTTGTAGTGGATTCACTGAAAATATGACAAAAATATAACTGAAGTAGATGTAGTCTGAAAACAAAAAGCACAATCACGGAACCACTAATGTTTCTATAGTCAGATTCACCAAAAATAAATAATTTTGTTGAAAAACACTGAAAGTTTTTTTGTTTTAAAAAGAAAGAACGTTGATCAGTGATGTTCCTGGGCTGATTTTCATCCACAATACCCATCCAAAAGACTACCAGGTTGAATGAAAGGCTAAACCAATGGAAAAACACAAACAAATGCACACAAAATAGTTAGATGACCACAGAATCAAGTGTTTGTCATGGTCATCTCAGCCACTTGACCTAAACCTCAATGAAAGCATGTGAAAAGAACTGATGAGGAGAGTCTAGAAGAGAACAACAAGGAACCTGGAAGATCTGGACAGATATTGTTTTTTAGCAGTGTCTAACTCTGTATCCTCTCATCAAGCTTCATAGTAGGAGACTTATTGCTTTTGTTGGCAAGCAGAGAATGCAACGGTACTCAATGCAAAGAGGCCAACTGTAACACACTGTCTTGTTGAAGAGTATTTTATGAATTGGTTTCTTTAACTACATGCACTTAGGTTTTTTTTTCTCTTTATTTTCAGTGCAAAACTAAGTCAATGAACCACAGATATTTTTCTAAAGGTTTTTTGCCTGGTTTAAAGGGTACTAATAATTATGAAGCTGACTATATTCCAGGCTTTCACAGGGTTCAGCTTCAATGTCTGTGAGGAAATGAAGACTTTGATGTACACAATGTCTACAAAACAACAGTCATTTTTCATGTTAAAATATGTTTATTGATTACATGTAAAAAAGAGGTTTTCTAACATGCCTCAGCATTTGGAACTAAGCGATTTAGCCTTCAGAACGCCACGATCGCCCCAGCATTTGTGACCTAATCTATTTTAATCTTGATGTCCTTGTGACAATGTGCTTAGGCAACAGTTCTCCTGTCTAGACAAAAGACACTTTCCTGCTACAGATGTCTTCCCCCCACAAAGGCGGCTTCTGCCTCATCAGTCAGAGTCTTTGATCTCTTCTCTCGGCTTCCCCTTGTCAATCTCACTCGGAACAATGCACCTCCGTACTCAGCCCCCCTTACGGAGGAGCCGAAGATTAGCCAGCCTTGCAGCGTAGGCTTTTGAATTAGACTTTAATAATTCAGTTATTTTAAGACCATCCACCACTTGCTTCCACTCCCTCGCACTGATTTCTGCATGGATCCCAGTGAAACATAGCAAATAATGCATATGATCAAGCAGACCTTCAGTTCTTCTTGTCCTTATTATTTTTTTGGAAAAAAAGTGGGATTTGTCTCAGCATAAGAGGACTTCAGCCCTTTGAGCACACTTTCCTCACAATTCCCCTCATGCAGAAATGTTCAAAAGATAAGATGCACTAATAACCCTCTGAATCATGAGCAGTCAGTGGGATCCACATGTAAATACTGTATATCTGTCACTGGAGGTCAGTCTATTTCTGTATTGTAGTTCTATCCAGAAGGGTCCTGTGAGTCATGCTCTTATTTCTTTAATGTGGCAGACCCCTGTCGATCTGTGTGGAGTTCAGACCCGCTGATATTCACACCCTAATAGCATGGCTGGCATGATCCTACCTGCAATAGGAAGATTAGATCAGAGTGCAGACTGCAGGAGCTTAACCTTCAAATGGATGAAACAGCCACAGTAAGCGAATGGTCCTCGGAAGGGAAAATTATTAAGAAACAAATTGGCCGAGGATGGCTTTTCATATTCCCTTATTCATTCCATATAATGTCACTTCGTCGTTATAAATGTGTAAGTTCAACACTGAATTTAATTGCTTAATCTTTCAATTAACTTTGCACAAAAATGAGTCCTCCTAGCTAATTATCTGTATCTGTACCTATGTACATGCACTTAGAGGACAAAGAGCATGATTAGCTCCAGTTCAGGTCCTAATCAAACAGGCTTTTTTCTTTAATCCCTGCTGAGATAAGCGAGCGCACAGAGGAGAGTGAATCAGTCTCTGACCTTTGTGTGGGTGTAAAGTCACCTCCGCGCCACTCCCCGAATGTGCTGAGCCGTGAAAGAGTTGCTGCTGGGTTCTTTTTCTGTCCCTCGCATAGAAATGGTGGGTTTGCCTTTCGCGGAAGGCAGGGAAGGGGTATTGCATGGTGGCTGCCTGTCGAGCATGCCAACTTCGCATTTAAGACAATGATGTGGGTGCCGGCAGCTCTGCGGGTGGGCACGGCAGGCCAGAGGAGCTGCATATGCTCCAGTTGCTGCCAGCACAATGCCAGCAGCGTATTTTTGGGCCTGGCTCAACGGGACAGCGTGTACTCAGAGACTGGAAAATGCTTCAAAGGCAGAAAATAGCCCCTCTCGCGCTTGGAAATTGGTGCGATTTCGCTGTTTGAGTTTTAACTCTTTAGAGGGGGGTTAGGCATACTGTAAATATTTAGAAACAATAACATGTCTGTAATGAAGGAGGGGAGTCTTAAAGAAAGAGCCACGTCAAAGGAACCGCCATGTGGAGCCTGCATTTGTTTTTGACCGCGAGCTAATGCCACCTGCTCCTCTCAGTGTTCTGTCTGATGAGGATAAAGAACTGACTCGCAGCGAGCCAACAATAATAAGCTCTTCCTTTCCATTGATACATATCTCAGCTCAACAATATCCTTACTTAACTATTCACATGACCTCTCAGTGACAAGATATAAGCAGAATGAATGGACACACACACACACAAGGGATCAGTGGAGCAATTATATTTCTTTATGGTCAGCAATGGCACAGTGAACGCCACTGGCAATGTTGAGGTCCCTAAAGCCATTTGGTTCAAATCAGATAGCAGGATGCTTATCACAGTAAGAGACAGGTGTCCAGGTTTTATTAGATTGCTTATTAATCCCGCTCTCTTGGCGGTGACCTGTGAAACAATGAAGTGTACACTTATCCATAACCTTAGTTCTTTCATTAGCTTCAGTGGGACACACCACGCTCCTTCACAGCCCCACAAACAGTGACCTTCTGGAATAATGTGGCTGGTTAGTCCTCGCCACGTTATTCCGTACACCATTAAAGCCAGGCCATGTGTGACACACGACATATTTTCTCTCGCAGTTTCAGAGTGTTGGCAGGCTCACAGGGCCGATGTGTGTATAAATACGGCACTCATTCCCTGATTATTGCAGAAAGTCACGCAGGACTCCGCGCAGTACCCAATCATCGCAATAAATGAATGTATTCAGCGATGAGCTGCAATCAGACTCCCACAGAGCTGAGCGCGCACTTCCACAGACTTTCCCCTCACTGGAGCCCGAGCGAGACACAAATGATTAATTAATACAGCAGGCAAATGACTTACAATATTCTCTCCTTCCTAAACAATTTCATCTGCCTTTCAGTTACCGAGCAAATGGCAGTCTCACATGAATGGGTCATTCTCTCTTTTCATTTTTTTTGCCCTCAGCTTAGGCAAAAAAAACCCCCAGCTCCAGTCACTGACACACAGACTAAATAAGCACAATACAGCGCAGATTCGTCTCGGTGCACAAAAACATACACATGGTCGTAAAGAAAGCTTCATATAAAATTCAAGAGAGCACATCAGAAAGCAATACTTGTCTACTGTTCCACCTGCAGGCACTTCACAGTAAAACCACCAGTGTGGAATGAACTCCCACCGAGGTAAAGTGAATGAAACGTTACTCTGTAGGAGTGAACTGTGATGATATTACTGCATAGAGATTAATCTCGAGAGTCAGCCTAAGCTCTTTAAAATCAGAGGGAACTGAATCGTTTGGGAGAGGATGCTTGCACACTGACTTCATTATGAGCTCGTTCTCCATGCCCCCCAGAGACATTCTCATTTCATTTTGCAACCGCAAGGCAGCAAGAGCTTTGCATGTGATCATAATGTACACATCTCTGCAACAGTGATACACTTTGAAGATATGTTTTGCTAGCGTGCTAGCATCTATAAAGATGATGAAATAATTGATATTTGGGCCCTTTGGTTTCCAGGGAAAACTTATGACAGACAAATGAATGAATCCATGAACACTGTTACATACATACATTATCACAACATTTAAAAGGTTCTTTACCAATTTAAGTGAACTTCCAAAATGACCAAGAAAAATTATTTTCAAGGGCCCATAACAATGAATTCTCCTTGCTCTTTTGAAAAAATAGCATTAAAGCTCAAAAGGGTACCAATCACTCTCCTTATCCATACGGCCTATAATGAATCATATGTTGAAATTGATTAAAATTTTGTAATGTCAAAATATATTTTGGAATGTCTAAATGAGTATATTTCATAACATCCTTTTCAGCCTTCAGTAGTTTAGCTCCACTTATTCATGTTGAAGCTATAAGGAGCGTTTCAGTCTGGAGCGCTTTTTTAATGAGCAGTCAACCAGGACACAGGACATTTATGTAAATAGCATGAAAACCAAACAGTCTTAATAGCTTTAATCTAACTGATATACACAGGGTGGAAAATGGTGATGTAAAACTGGACTATGGTTGTTCTTTATACATGAACCCACATAAACATCATCCGTGAACCTCAAAAATAATAAAGCCTATGTAAGGTACAATGTCTGGTACGGGCCCTTTAAGGATCATCCAATGAAAGGTCCACAAGGGAACCAACAATGGTCCTTCTATTGCATTATGCAAAAAATGCTTTCAAGCATCTTTTTATTTAAGAGAGCAGAAGCCTCCAGAAACCAGGAAACATCACACTTTATTGAATAGATATTATGTTATCTATTGCATTGATGGGGAATCTACTTGTCTGCCAATCGATCTCTCAATTTCTTTGACCAAAAATGACACATAAAGCAAGTCCATGTTTACTTCTCATTGTCTAGGCCCAAATGCCCGAATGTTTTAGATAAAAATATTCAGAATCTATCCCTGCTTCACTGAAATTGTAACAGCATAGCATTTTGTCCTTATTTGTTAATTAACAGCATGGATTTGGGTAAAAAACATGCCAAAATCTAAGGTGTCTCAGCCTTAAGTGTGTGGAATAGCACTTCTGGATTCTGGGTAATGCGTTTATGCAGGCAGACAGCTTCTTTAGAATCCCTCCCTCTCACAGCTTTGATAAAGTTCTGCTTGAAGCCCAAGGCCTACATTATGCTTCTTTGTGGCACTCTCTCTGGCTGTCAGGTTGGTGTCTTCAGAGTGGGGATCAAATAGGTATCTCTCCCAGGCACTCTCTCCGTCACCGGGGAAAACGGAGGAATCAAATGCTGACTTATTGCCGACCCCACGCCCTCCTCCTGCTCTCTTCCTGCCGACCACACCAAAACGAGTTCAAGTGAGAAACGCACAATTAGGATGAACTCCAGAGGAGCCTGAGCCCTGAGTGTCTCCCAGGGGACAACTAAAGGACACAAAGTCCCTCCACTGCTCCACATCACTGACTGTAGAGAACTGACACCTTAAGCATATCCTGCTGCTGCAGCAGTGCTGTTTAGGCTGAAAATGGTACAAACAAATTATAGAACGAGTGTAAACGAAATCCCAAATTAAACACCCGGGTGCAATTATCGCTGCGGTTCGTCGTAAATCAAATCATACCCATTCATTTCATTCAGATAACTTCAGTACCTGCAAGAGCAGCTAACATTCTCAGCATTACTTGCTCAGTAGAAAACTCAGCCGCTTTCTGCAAATGGAACATGTTGTCATCACGAACAATGAAAAGTGTACTTAGAAATATGCTTTGTGTTTCCCCACAACTTGATCAAATAGAGCTGGAGAAAATTCCTCTGATTCAACACATCCGAGCCAGATGGAACTAGTGGTCTATCACAATGTGCTTGACAGCAGGGATTTGACAACTTCAAAGTGCAGTTCAAACAATTTTGCAGTGCACTTTGATGAGGCGGAAGAAATATGCTGCTCTTAAAAACCCATATTGCCTTCTCTGCCAAAACTTTCTGAAAATTCTCACATGGGGACATATGCCATTTCCACTTCAAGAGATAAGGAATGATTACGCTGGGCCATATAGTGAGGCTTAAATAAATAATTATACTAGTATATGCTCTAATGATTTTGCTCACTCTCTGCAAAGTAATAATCTCTAATGAAGAACAACAATCAATAAAGTTGAAAACCACTGACACAATTTGCATATTGGCTGCAAGTGCTCTCTGCCCTATGTTATAGTGACAGACTTGTAAAGTATCCGTGCAGCAGAACCATTGCATTATAATGTTCACTTGTTAACTCTCTCTGTATTAACAGTCATATTTTCAAAGGATAAACAGAAAGTAACCTCCAAAAGAAGATTACAGGTCTGGAAAAAAGAACAATATAAACAGTTATTAATCGGCTGATATTGACAGCTAGAATCAACTATTTGGAAGCTTCTCTGAACACAGTATACCTGACAAGCTTGTATGAGGGACTGAGAAGGGAACATGCAGAGCAGTGAATTGAGCGCAGGGGATCAAACATGGTTGTCTCCTGTTGCTGTTTCTGATCCTTCTATCAATTTTGGGGGGATTATGAAGATGTCGACAAAGCAGAATAGGAAAGGGCAACTATGGACATTTTAGACTTTATATCAAACTAAAAATCTGCCACACACACCAATGCTGTGACAATGCAAACCTGCACCGACAGCGGCCCTTTCTGGACAGGTTTGGGTACCCCTGCTCAAGACCAACAGAAGTAAATAAGAGTCAGTCACCCTGAACATACATTACCAAGCACTAGAGGAGGTGATGTTTTAACTTAATTCAGTAGTGATGTGCTGTAAACACCAAAGTCTAAGCAAGGACTGGCAAAGCAAGAACAGCTAAAGAACATCTGTGTCTCCAAGGAACTGACTTTCTATGCTAAGGTCAGTTTTTTCTGCACTAATTTTTTAAATTAGTTTGATTTTACAATAGAGAGACCTGGCGGACCTTGCTGCCAAACACCAAATAGCTTCAGATCTTTGTCAACACCTCTCTAAAGAGGATCACTGTTTAG
Organism: Rhabdalestes septentrionalis; assembly: GCA_037832545.1. Lineage (NCBI taxonomy): Eukaryota > Metazoa > Chordata > Actinopteri > Characiformes > Alestidae > Rhabdalestes > Rhabdalestes septentrionalis. Next base: position 8,147,189 of record JBBMFX010000007.1, on the reverse strand, counting down.
ATCCAATGGGCCTATTCAGAGGACACAGCAGCAGGCGTTACACAAGGGATTAATCAGCGACATGCTCCACAAATCTAAAACAAATCTCACCATGCAAGGCCACACCTGGAATCCTCAAGGCAAGTGGAAGAGATGACGACAAAATAGAGTGGTTACAGCTGGAAGGAAGGGACAGGGATGCAAAATTAATAATTACATGACAGCTAGAATGGGAAATAATAGAATAAAAACTTTATGTAATACACATTTGCAGTATTGGACCCCTGAGGCTTCCTTGCGCTGGTGAAATACTAAACTATGTCTACCCAAAAACCTGCCGACTATATATTTGCTGAAGTCTTTTTCACTGCTCCACTGGAGGGGACCACTTCCTGTGGTCCTTCCCTCTGATTTGTGAAATTTACTGGCTTGTCTGTGATTTATCTGTGGAATCTAATTAACTAAAGCAGTCTGCTGTCTGGGTTGGTTTTAGAACTCAGAATGTGCTGCAATCTGAGGCTCCACAGTGCTGGATGCAAGTCTTAACTCATAATTCACTGTAACACGCCTGAACGTAAAACACAATCTGAGTTGCTGCTTGCAAACTGAGCTGAGCAGCTACACTAGCATGGCCAAATCCTCCCCACAGTGAATCAAATATGGAGAAAGAAGCATGGTAACTGGCTATTTAAACACAAGACCCTGTGAGCTAAAACTAATCTTACGCGAAGCATAACGGAGCTTCTGTGGAAAATACTTACCTTACAGAATGTGGTGGCTCATTAAAAATTCACCAGAGTTACAAGAGGATTAAAAACTGCATGTCCACTGAGGCATCCCAACATCACTGAAGCATATGATCATGACCAATAAATAGGTTATGTAAATAGATGGAGTAGTATAAATCAATGTTTCTCAGCCTTTTCAACATTAAGGCCCACCTTTCTATGACGGCATGATGGGAAGGCCCACTTGGAGTCATTAAATTAAATCAAATAACCAATTGTGGACCAATGGTCTGTCTCAGTTTTAGATTCACGGCCCATTCAAAAGTCTTTGTGGCCCATCAGTGGTCCCCGGCCCAGTGGTTGAAAATCCTGGGTATGGATGACCATTTATGTAAAATACTCTTCAGATCCAGCGTACAACGCTAAACCCACATCAGGGTAGTTTAGTTGCTAAACCAAACTGCATCTAAGGCGTTTAATATATGTCATGCCACCTCTAAAGACAGAAAGCCACCATTTGACAGCAAAAGCATTCCACAGTTGTTGGTACACAAAAAAAGAGAAAAACACATGGATCAGTAAAGGCTGTGGCACTGAATGTAATCCAATAGGGCAGGGTGAAGTGATTGGTAACAAATTGAAGTCTCCTCATGCCGGACCTCACGTCACCGCCAGTTTACCCTGGAACACTCAAGACGATGGGTGAGAGTTTTTATCAAAGGAGCAGCACAGAGCCCTTCATCGAGCTTGTGTCCGGAAATCAATACAGCAATATATTGTGGCAGAGCAAAGAACTTTTGACTGTGCGTTCTGTCAGGGAGATCATCCATCATGGGTAGTAATGGAGGCCCTGAAGACTTTTGCTTGCTCCTTACATCTCAGTCTCAATGTCAGCAGAAAGAGCATCCGCTTGCTGCTCGGTCACTCAGTGTGCGGTGCTAGCTAGCAGCAGAAGTGCTACCAGGCCATGACTTTGAATGCGGTATTGTAAATGAATGAAAACAAGAACCTGTGCAGTTTGGTAAATGGGAGATGTTTTCACTTGGAAATGAAAAGCAGGATGATGATCAGATGCTGTGCTGACTGAAGACACACTTCATGTCTGAATAGATTTAAGAGATCTGACAAGGCATTTTTAAAGGAGATTTGTGGAAATAAGCTAAAAACGGAAGCCAGCCAAGAACCATACCACAAAGACAAATGAGAGCAATCATTCTAATTCTAATACTCATGCTATAGTAACAAACGCTGATTCTGTTTCTCTCAAATCCACAAAGAAGAATCTGCTGGGACAGAGCACAACCTCTCTGAATTTATGTCTCTGAGTCGGCACTAAATAAAGACCATTCTAGTTTACCAGTTATATCTGATCAATTTGGCGTCACTATGCTGCATCACACAGACAGATCTTTTATCGGTTGTTACTGCTCTTGAGCTCCTCAACATCATGTCCTGAGTGCTGACAAGATCATACTGACCTGACAACACCTCCTATGGGGGGTTCATGTCGCCGCACTGTTACCCTGGGTTACAGGGGTTGATTGACAGCCCAGACTCTTCCATGAAGAAAAACTGGCAAGGCTCAGCCCATTTGAATGCTGCTCCAGAGGTACAAGGTTCTTTGAAAATAAAGGAGAATAGTTGTATTCTTGAATTGTTGCACATGTTTCAAATGGTAAATAGATTACTTAAATAGCAAAATATTTTAAATGATTTTAAAAAATACCTTCACATATCATCACCATGTGCATCACCACCATTCAGTCTGAAGGGGACCTTCACATTTCATAATTACTGGTTTGGATCCCCCAACATTTAACATAAAATAATAGTTCACCCCGTGCTATTGAATCTTGAATCTTGAAAGTGGATTGGATTTTGAATGTTGTTTTCGTCAACAATAATTATGATGAAATATCTTCGTCAATGAACATTTTTCACGTGACAAAAATGACACGAGACACGACATTAATGCTGGTCATGTGACGATAACAAAACAAAAAATATAATGTATTTTGTTGACGAATAAGAACGAGACTAAATGTGGTTTACAAGATAAAAACTGTTAAAATGTCTCTTTATTTTCATTGACTAAAATGAGATGAGACGTTATTTCCTGTACAATAGGGAGGGGAGAAAAAAGTAAAGGAGGCTCGACCTTAGAGTTGAACGATGTTATGTCCCAATACTTTTGTCCACTGTGAGGCACTGTGAATTAGACTTTTGATTCTCTGCCCGCGAACCCGCACCCGGCCCAATATTACCTGGCACTACCCTCGGGTCCAACCGGGCCGTGATCCAGCATTTGAGTTGCTCGGAGCTCGGGGTGTCAGTTTAGGAACACACGTGTGTTCAGAACGTGTGTTATAACGGCCCACGTATTAAAAAATTGGATTTAAAAAGGTCTCAGGCCGAAAATTACAGTTGGACCGGGCTGGACTCGGACACAAGTGCATGGGCTCGGGTCGGGTTCCATTTTTTGAGCCCGAACTATGTATCTAGAGTGGACAAATATTTTGGGACACACATAGCATTTTTATAAGCAGCCTTTCTCATATCCATGCAAAAAGGCTGATCCTAGTTCTGATTTGGTTGTGTAGACCATATATGTTTAGGAATTAAAAAAAATATTCAGGTGAGTTCAGGCCCAAAAAAGTGTATGGACGTGACTAAGACTAATAAAAATGAATATAAAAGCTTGATGCAAAGACTAGACTAAAACTAAAATTAAGACAGGCCGGCGAAAACAACACAAAAGAAAATACACACACCACTGGGAACCCACCCCCACCCCCTAAAAGGACTGAGACTTTGCAGGTACACAGCAACCCATCCACCCACTCATACAAACCACACCCCACACCCAAACCATGTCCCCTAGCACAGACCGATGCATCCCCCTCACATTAAAATGCTTCTGACGCCCCTGATCATCACTGTCGGAATAAAACCTCGTACGATTAATGTTAATTAATGTGAGTTAGTTAATGTGAGGGGGATTAGGCACAAATAATGTGTTTTTTTACGAAAACATTATTCAGACAAATACATTTTAAAAAATTGTATTTGTGAACACCTCCCCCCTGTCACACACTCGCGTGGTTAGGGCACTCACTCTGCAAGCAGAAAGTCATGGGTCGATCCCCCAGACCGCTAGGTACTTCTGAGGTACCCTGAGTAAAGTACCATCCCACACACCATTCCCCGGTACCGTCCCCACACACTGCACCCCACACACTGCTCTCTGGGCACAGAATTCATGGCTGCCTGCTGCCTCATTTGGTGAATGGGTTTAATGCAGAGGAGGAATTTCGTGCTGTTCACACTGTGTGCAGTGGTGTGTTCCCGTATGACCGATTGATCACTTACACTTTTAGATATTCCGCCTCCCCCACCCCATCCCCCATCACACACTCAAGTTCAGGAGTAGATTCTGGGGGTTTTTTGCGGACTGCCTTATTGAATTTTACTCGAATACAAATACAAATACAAATTCCCTTTTAACAAATACAAATACAGATACGAGTAGTTGTCGTTCTGCACGCCCCTATGTATTTATATATATATATATATATATTTTTTTTTTTAATAGCGAAGCTACTGTATTTATTTCTTCAAATTAATGCCAATAAACTCTGCTTTCAATGAACTTATGATTTCTTCATTATCTCATTTTTAATGGTGCATTTTTTAAATAAAATTTCACATAATTGTGCTAAAAAGTCTTGATCTGGAATAAATTCACCATGCCATCCATAAGCTTTATTGCTAGCCCTACCTGCTATAACTCCCTATAAACTCATTGCTCTCCACCTCTTTACCAGTCTCTTCCACTGCAGCACCTTGAAAACCTGATTAATTGACTTGTCAGCAGAGTATTTTTATCCTGCTCCCCTGACGGCTACAGATCCACAGACCTTCCCAATGTCCTTCTGCGTCCTGGTGAGCGCTGGGTGACGCTCAAGGCCAATTGGGACCTTCTAGCACCTTTTGGAATGGACGAACCTTCTCATCGTTCAGGAAGGGGGCTGGAACTTCCTATCCAGATAAGAGGCCTTGGATCTGAGATCGCAGGTATTCTAATGTACAAGCAAAAATCTGTCATTTAGTTTTGTTATTGGTGTAATGTGGGTTAGTGAAGTCCTGGCTCCAGGTTGCAAGGTTACATCATAGCCTGCTGTAAATTAATGGAGGCCTGCCGTATGAGTCAGGGTGAGTTATAGGCAACCTCACACTGACAACGTGAATGATGTTCACATTATCATAACATGTTTGCAAACAGCCAAATATATTAGTGGTTTAAGGGAAACAGGTTCAGCAATACGGGCGCATGCAGAAACACTCTGCTTAAGGAGCTTTGCTGTTCTGCAAGCCCTTCAAAGCATCCCTCGAGACTGTGTAATGCAATTAAGCTCATGAGTTTCTGCCCTAGCAGAGGAAGTTAAATTCAATTCACTTCTTCTGATTGTTAACAAAAGCCCCAGTTGGCGCTTGCTGTTTCTGTGAAACAGAAACCTTTGAAAAATATTTGGCTTAGTAATTATTCAATTTCATTTAATGGGCCACACCACCACCAGGGAGATGCGTAAAAAGTCAGTGTTCTGTCTGTGCTCAGTCAACAGCCTTTACACACTTCAAATAGTGAAACATATTTCATAAGATCTGGCTTTCCTTGATAAATGGTTTCAGAGTGGTGTGATGGGAATAAGGTTGTTTAATTTCAGAAGGGACAAACTTGGAAACATCTGTCTAAAATCTTCAGTTTAAGTGGCTGAAAGTCCAAAATTAATAACCTAAGGTAAATACTTTTCATAACTTTGCTCCCAGACGAAATGTAAAAATAACTGAGTGCATATGGCTGTAATTGGGATGGCAGTAATCTGTATAGTCCCTGTGCTCCCATGATGCTCTTCAGGCAACTGATGGCAATCTTCTACATTTCTGTAGCATGAAACAATTAGGAGGAAGCTGTGCATTATTTTCTAAAAAGTGGTAGATGGACCGACCTGTCATGCCGATGGGTTCTTTTTAGGTTTAAATGATTCACATTGATTTAATTTATTAAAAAATTTTATTTTGTTTTGCACCATGTTTTTAATCAGGGTTTGTGTTGAGTTGAATAAAAGCAGTTAAAATGTTTTTCATTGCATTAAATGAATGATATAGCAGAGTTTAGATTTAGCTACGAAGCAAATATAGCTCACAAATACTTTCCATAAAACAAATAAATATAACTTGCGTAAGCTTGCTCAAACTGCATCCTGCACTTCATTAAAGTGGCACTGACTTGTTGATGTGGTTTAGGACAGCACTAGTGCAGGTATTCACAAACAGTCAGAAGCCATATCAGTTTGTGAATATACACACTGCTCTGTAAAAAAAAAAAAAGCTCTGCAGCTCAACAACTTGGTGAAATCGTGTGTTTTTTTTTTTACAACTTACAGAAAGAAAAGTGGTCCCTTAAAGTCACTCATGAAAACACCACAGCACACAGAGTGAACACTGTGAAATTCTTTACTGCATTTAACCCATTTACTATGTGAAGCAGCAAGCTGCCAGGCATGTGGTGTTCAGGGAGCCGTACCTTGCTTAAGGGCACCTCTGTGGGGCCATTAGTGATGCTGGGATTTGAACCCATGACATTCCTTGTGCACCATCTTAATGAAGAGCTGAATGCAATGTTTTAGAGATCTGTTTAGATGACAGATACAATTACACTTGAATTACAGTTGGCTTTCACTTTTTGTTAACACCAAACTTGCCAAATTAACTGACTGAGAGTGGAAATTTGTTTTTTTTTTTAGAAAATTAGTTATTCATTTAGCTATTCTTTTTGGGTTCAGCAAGCAAACTCCTTGTTTTAGGTGTAACATCTGCAATTATCTGACCTCTTTTGGCAGGCCAGCAACTTGACTCATTCTGAATAGAGCCTGAATCACATGGAAATGGGCTGAGCTAAAAATAAATCTTCAAACACAAGCACGAAACAAGTGATTCGCGAGCTAAACAGCACTAACTTGTTAGATGCAGGGTTTAACAAATTAAATAAATACACACTGGCCAATTTATTAGAAGCAAATATCTTCCATTTTCTATGTGTTACCCATTGTTTAGCCCTTTATCATTGATCACACTCAGGACCACTCAGGAGTCTTTTTGGTTTGTTGACTATTCTCAATCTATGAATGACACTGATGTGTGTATCACCCAAGCTATGCTTGTGTGCCTCCTATGCTCTTGCCAGTGCCACAATCCTTGCTATGATATTACAACACGGTTTCATGCCATTTTTGAAGCCATCGTAATAAACATTCTTTTCAAAATATGTTGGGAGCCTGCTTTAGGTCTTTTTTTATGCTAGGACAATGCTTCACTACTCTATTTATTTTAATATGTACTGCGGAACTCCAGCAGTATCAGCGCTGACTGGTGACCGAGGGACAGTAGGAGAGAAATTTGCGCATGTCGGCTTAGAAGGTTATTTCTTTGCCTCCAGTTTGTGCAAAGTTTCTTCTGTTGTATCTTCTGTTGTACTTTTATGCAATATTACAATGGGAAATATTACATATTTCCCATTGTAATAATAACGATAATGAAGAATAATAATGAATTGATTCCTTATCGGTTTTTTTTTTGCAAAGGTTGAAAGGCTGTGAGATGGGGAAAGTCCCTAACTCTAACCCAAACCCAAACATCAACTCTAACCCTAACCATAACCCTAATCCTAACCCTAATCCTAAACCTAACTCTAACCCTAACTCTAACCCTAACCCTAACCCTAACCCTAACCTTAACAATCACCAGTTAGCACTGACAATGGTGGTGTTATCACTGTGCATTAAAATACATAGTGTAGTAAAGCATTGTCCTAGCACAAAAAAGGCCCTCTGGAATTCCCTCCCTGTCACCTTGAGGGCACCACAATCTACAAACATTTTTAAGAAACAATTGAAGACATTTATTTTCAACAAAACCTTTGAATCACCAACTTAATTTTTAAGTGCTTTTACACATGTCTATTTTTAAATTGTTTGTCTTTGTGTAATAATTTTATAAACCTGTAGCCCTTTGAGATCAGTGATGAAAAGGGCGTTCCAAATAAAATGTTTTATTATTATTATTTAAACGTGATTGCTGCATGTTTTTTAATATATTTTATGTCATGATGGCTTTCCGAAAAGTTGTGAGATCGGGTCAGTGTCACTTTTTGTTAATATGTGGTCAACACTGGGCATATAGTCAGAAATTGACCAGTGATTAATGTGTTAGATGGTGGCTGGTATTATATACATGAACATGGATGAGCTACTGTCAGTAACATACACCTATGGGATTTAGTGACCCAACACAGTAGCTGGAGCTCATATCATGGCCAGTCTGAAACACACTGTGTATGCAATGGTATGTTTGTGTGCATGTTTGTTTAAGCATTGTGATGTTTGCAGTGTACCACTTATCTCGCACCAGTGGCCAGCCTCGACTGGTCTGGTCGTGAAGCAGATTTGTTTCATGCATCACAGAAAACAAGTCACACATGAATGATGCAGCCTCTGCTGATAGAGGCATAAAGCCTGCAGGGAAATTTGTGAGGAAGGCTTCGCACAGAAGGGAGGTCATTATGTGAATATAACAGCTCTATAGAAAATGTCCACAGTTGTTCGTGGATGCAGGGTGTAAAAACCCCGGTTGACTCACTTTAATTGTGGGTATGAAATGCAGAGGGGCAGATTCAGCTGGTCAAGACTGGCTGTAATGCTAAATAAATCCTGACTGGCGCTAAAGCTCATTTTCCCATAGACTGTCGTTCTACATTACCTTCTCTATCTATCTGGTAATGTACTTTTTTCCAAACATTTATTGTTAGTTTGGGGGTGCTTAAAACATCAAAACATTTTATTTTTATAGCTTTGTTTTTAAAACACTGCTCATGGACAAATGCAGGACACAATTTTCACATTCCTAGTTTTAACTGCCATCCTGACAAATGAGATTTTCTTGAGTCACTCATGTAAAAGACACTGTTGTTGCTAAAGTTCAAACTCTCAATCAAAGCACACACTTAGAGGAAAAATGTGGCCTTTTCTTTTTTCAAATGTAAGTGCATAGTCTGGGGGTGATTGTAGCCTAGTGGGTAAAACACTTACCTGTGAAATTTATGACCCAGAAGTTGCAGGTTCAAAACCCCACTTTCTACTATTGTGTCCTTGAGCAAGACACATGACACTCAGTTGTTCCAGGGGGACTGTTCCTGTAACTGATGACTGTAAGTCATTCTGGATAAGGATGTCTGCCAATTGCCTCTTTACCTTTTATTGTGCTTTACAGTGTGCAGATATTTTCTCTATGCAAGTTGTGTGTTGTATGGTTTAAGCAACAAAACATGTAATGTGGCCAAAGTGCCCTTTTCTTACACTAAACTGTTTAAATTAAGTAATTGGCTCAAATTCTGCTGAAAGAAAGTCCCCATGAAGCAAAGATGGTGGGGTGCAAGATACACATTAATGGGTTTACATGCCCCTATTAAAATAATGAGAGCCAGTGCTAATGACTCTCCCCAGGCCATACACTACCTCCATTGTAAAGTGTCTTATGACACAAAAACAAATAAAATTCTACTGATTCTAAATTGTTTAGGGTCTGTACATTGAGCCTGGGCTTGCTGGCTTACATGCACTAAATAAATAAACTCTCAGCAGCCCAGCTGCTCTCAAGAGAGAAGGACTGATTGGCTCTCTGTTGGAGAGGATTGTGGAACTGACAGGGAAGCTCATCCCACAGCTGGCTTAACGCTGGCTGCGCTAGAACTAAACAAGCCCGCAGCTGTGTTTAGCAAAGCATGGCTTTCTAATTAAAACAGGTAAGTCTTCACATACACTTTTGGTCCCTCGGTACCAGCTTTCAAACAATCATGACTACTTCATTGTCGTCGGCTCATGTTGAGTCATCTGTCAGTATGACTAAAAATGTACATCATCTCAATGATAAAACAGGGCAGAAAGGTTCACTGTATTTGCACAGTGTGAGACCGTCTTTCCACTATCCCGAGAACCTATATGCCTTCATCACTGAAGATGTGGACCAGCAGAACATGCACAGGAATTTGAGCTTTTGCAGAAAATCACTGCCTTTTTATCCTCGCTATGATGTCTCATGTGCAAGCTGAAAGCATGCAACTTTTTATTGATTGCTCTACCGTTATGCATGCTTAGCATATTTTGCCCAAACCATTGTGGCCTGGGGGATAACATGAGAGAAAAAAATAAATAAAAGGAACTGCGGCATATAATGAAGCGAGTGGTAAAATGCTGAGCTTGTGCTGGAATATGAGCACCCATGTGGCAGCTGTGCAGATATGGAGCATAAGAGGTGCTTCATGTTCGCATATAGAGCTGCTAAACAATGTTTCATAGCAGAGAGGATCATTGCGGGAAACATAAACATGTTTTGCTCAGATCAAATGTGTAACACTGTGTAAATGTGTAAGGTGCTTTATAAGGATAAATATAGTAACTGTGTGTTTCCTATCTACTCTTTTTAAATGATCACATAGCCAGAGTCAAAAGAGTATAACAGAAAGGTCATTTCTTATTCTTGTTCTACTTTTCATTCACAATATCTTGATCTTGAACTGTAATTTTGCCTCTACTAATTAACTAACTTTTATTCAATCAAATTTCCAAAATAATCCATTCTCACCATGAGATCTTTAAAAAATGGTTCACTGATAAATCTGAAATGTATTACTTTACATTTGCGCTGGATCTATGAAGCTAATAGTCTATGTCACACACTCCATTATGGGTTGGCTACAGTAGCCATGAGCTGTGCAAATCCAAAGTAGTAACCCTTTACTTACTGCTACATTACATTAATGCAGTCATGCCATAACATGTCATGGCATATAAAACATAGTCATGAGTTTTTGTAGCAAAATATGTCCACTGCTGTAACAAGGCTAGTTTTTACTCATAGTTGCCATGACAGATACTACAATGTTTTTTTTTTAAACTTTAAATTAGCATCTGAAACAAGCCATTGTGACATGATGATATAAAGAACTTTTTATAAATATTCATTTATACTGTTACAATGCACTGGCATAAAGTGTCATGGCATCATGACATACTGTGTTATAGCATGGTTATGTCACCCAAATGAGATGTTGAAATATCCGAGAGCCACAGGTTCCATTCCTTTTACACTTTACTCTGTCACTTTAGCCATACCTCCAAACTGTGGCGGTAACATGTTCTTACTACTGCATTCGATTTTTTGAGAACTGTCAAGCAGAACTGGTCCTTGTCAGACATATTCAGTGAATGTCAGTGTATCTTCTTCATGACTCTCCAGAATAGTTCTACCTGGAACTTTGTTTACATGGAAATTCTCCATTGAAATAGAACAACAGTCCAGAAATAGACTTCAACCCTGTCCAGGAAACAAACTCTACACGTGTGATCTATTCTCGGAATCATATAGAATGATTGAATGGGATAGAAATGTATACTATAAACAGTAGTTATTTCTCTATCTACCCTCCTAAAGACTTTCATGCAAAAACCATTTAGAAACTAGTAGCTAATGTAGAATGCATTAGAAGCCCAAGAGAAAGAGAACAAATCAGAATATGTCTCTTTGCAGTAGATAGAATAACAGTGAGGCAGCAGAATTTGAATTAGAATAAAATGTACATCCTGTCAATTTTACACCCTACTGCGTCTCTTTCAGTGGATCTTTCCTGTGATGCCTTCAGTGTAGGTAACTACAAATGAGGCATTAGCCCTTTGTAGAGAACTCAGGAACTGTCATCATCTTCATTGTGATGCTATAAAATATGTCTTTGGGAGTTTACCTTAAACACGCATCAATATTTCCTCAGCAAGGTAAACACAAGACATTTACTTTTATTTGGTAGGAAATGTAATCTACATTGCAAAATTCTGCCAATATTTCAAAGTGCAGACTGGCCACAGGAGCTCCTAACCTGTTGGGAAAACTTTGCACTCGCTCACCTTGCAATGTCAGCTCAGCAAACCTGTGCATCCGTCACACTGTCATTATGACCACAGAGCCATGTGAGAGTTTGCTGATTGACTGACAGTCTAGATATCCTCAAGAAGCAATCTTACACAGCTAAGGGCTCTTAGAAGTGCATGTGTGTGTGTGTGTGTGTGTGTGTGTGTGTGTGTGTGTGTGTGTGTGTGTGTGTGTTTATCCTTTCATGTTCCTCCTGAGTAGAGAAAGGGAGTCGCCGAGTAAAAGCAAAATATAAAATAACACTCAAGAATCTGACATAAAACACTCAGTATTTTCGATAGCAATAAGCTAATATTGGTAACAGCTTCAACGCAGGTTCATTACTTTAGCTGTCACTGACTTAAATAACATGTATTCTTTTTTATTCTCTGACAAAAGCCTGACATCTGCATGACACTTCATATTAAGGCTGATCCCTTTCATCTGCATGATCTTAATCATTTTAGTTGTCAAAATCCAAGACATGGAAATTTTAGTGCAGTATTGTGGCCACATTAAGAAAAATTGCTGCTCTAAGAAGTGAAGTTTTTAACGACAGGTAGAGTTGTTGTAGGACAATGAAACACATTCAAGAAATCACAGTAAGAAATGTAAAATTGCAACTAAACTACTGTTTTCTTATTCCATAGCATCAAAATGAATTCTGTGTTTGATGCCACCAAAAATCCATTATTGCCTAAAGAAACCTTTTAGTTTATACACATAATGTAATGGTTCTTGGAATGACCCTTGTTAAAGAATTGGTAAAGTAACTTGAAGTGAAGATACCTGAATGTCCTTCACACACTCAATCTTATTTACAAAACTGTTTCTCAGGGGAACAAAAACGGTTCTTCCATGGCACAGGTACCCAACCTGTTTTTGTGCCACAGACCGGTATAGACACAACTAAAAATAACATGTGTTTGTTTTTACTCTTGCTTGATAACTTGTGGCCTCAATTTTTGATTTACCATATCATGTGACCAAGACAAGCATTTTTTTCTGGGGTCCGGGTGGTGTTTGTTGACACATAGGTCAGTGGTCCCCAGCCTTGATTTCGTCATGAACCAGTAAAATCTCGGACACGGCCCGACATATAAGGAGTAGCAGCTAAATATACTAAGTATATCTGATCATTTTTTAAAATTAAACATTGTTTAGACCCTGTTAGTAAATAAAATGGAAATACTGATTTTTTTTTTCTGTGCAGCCCACGGACCAGTACTACATGACCCACGGCCCGGTACTGGTTTGTGGCCCGGGGGCTGGGACCAATGGTCTAACACAATTGGGGCAAGACAAAATATCTTTGCCGTTAATAACAAAAGTGTGCTCTGCAAAATGCATTTCTCACATTGTTTTAATGAACTACAGGTGAGAAATAATGAATATAAATTATACTCCCAATTTAATTTTCGCAAGCAATCACTGCAAAAGTCTGAGGGGGTTCAAAAAGCCATCAGTCATGGCTGACTGTTCAGTTTTTAAAAACTAGAAATGCCAAAAAGGAGAAATTACCTTACAGAAATCCTGTATACTCCATTAGTTTAATTCAACCCCCCCTCTTGTGATCTTCAGGTTCTTCCGGGGAGACAGGGTTTCCCCAGTCCCAGCAAGTCTATGAGCAGGCCAGCTCAAAAACACTTCTATTATTAAAGAAAGGTAAATGAATAAGTTAACATGTCAGACAGTATTTCATCCACTGCATATTTGAAAAAAATCCTAACTTTCAACTAATCATATGTTGCTTTCAAATACATTTTGTTCTTCCTTTTAAGAGAAAAGCTTTGACTTTCTTCCATTTCACTTGACAGACCAAGATCACTTTTCAGCATCCCTATCAGAAGGCCATAAGACAGCTTGAATCAATCATGGTATTTTATTCTGGAATTCTAGTAACTTGCCTGCTCCTTGCAATAATGAAGCCTGCAGGAATTAACCTCATAAAATGCATGAATATGAATGTTTAATATACTGCAGTATGTACTGTGCGTGTGTGTGTCTGTGAAGGAACAGGGGGGAGAAAGGGGGAGTGGTGGAAAGAGCAAAAGTTCACCACTTCCGCAAGAAAACTCTGAAATTGAAAAAAAAAAAAAAGATTTCTGAATTCTGATTCTAATTGGGTATTTGCATTGTGAAAAGAAAATGGAACAGATGGACAGATGATAAATACCTGGCCATAATAAACAGCTTGAAGATCCAACAGATACTACCTTTTTCACTTATAAAGCTTGTGTTGTTTTATGTAGCAAAAACCATCATAATTTAGAATTTCATGACTATATACATATAGTGGGGAGTAAACAGTAATTTTTGAACCTGTAAATTTAAACTCTTCTTAAAATCCTCACTGGTCCTGTTCATTAGATTAGTTCAAGCCCTGTGTTAATCGCTGTGGGAGGTTTATTTCATCATTTGATTTGAACTCCAGTTAATAATGACAACAAATGTCAACCGACCTAGGTGTGTTTTTAACAGCTGGAATAAATATGCAATAAAGTTTTGCAAAAATGGTGGAATATTTTCAAGATGGAGCAAATTAAAAAATAATGACTGGCATAAGAAAAATGGAAAGTAAAACAAAACGATTAGAGTCCATTTATTCACTTTTTACATTCTCTAAGCCCTCAATGAAGTCTGAATTCCCTTTACTAATCCATCAGTTGCATTTGGCCTTTTGAGGTTAGAAGCATAAGGCTAACAGCTCAACACCTGCAGGAACGGTTTGTCAGTTGCTTTTACTCAGGAAAGGTAAAAGTCTGTACACACTGGGAGTGTAAAAGGGCAAGTAGACTATCATTGTTGAGCTCATAATTCCTGCAGCACCAGGAAAAAAAGACCAAGAGATCAACTGCACATCATCCTGTTCTGCCCCGGCGCTGCCCCATGGAACGCAGATGCACACACAGTCTCTGCGGCAGTTAGCTCCTTCAAAGACACTGGAGCCCAGGAATACAAAGAAGATGCCTTTCGCTTAATGATCTGCGGATAAGCTGGTTATAAAGAAAGAACACAATTGATTTAAATTGTTGATTTTTTCCACTGTATTTATGTACTGAGGGGGGCCCGACACATGAAAGGATACATGTGAATTTGAAATGCTACAGGTTTGTGCATACTCAATTAAGATATGCCCTGAACCGCTGTCCAACAGTGTTCCTGAGGCACACACACACACACACAGTCTGGAAAACATTCTAATGAGAGCCTCTGGGGATGTCAGACGCACAGACTCAGACACAGACACCTACGTATAAATATACAGTACATGCACCCAAACAGGCAAGCAAAACATACTCAGGCCCATTAAAGTGGCATCCCTTCAGCATGCACACACACACACACACACACACACACACACACACACACACACACACACACACACACACACACATA
>JBBMFX010000007.1:8109438-8122502 GCA_037832545.1 Rhabdalestes septentrionalis | reverse complement strand
AGAGAGAGAGAGAGAGAGAGAAAGAGAGAGAGAGAGAGAGAGAGAGAGAGAGAGAGAGAGAGAGAGAGAGAGAGAGGTCTCAAAAGTCTCGGGTATAAACAGATCTCAGCAAAGAGTTAGCAGTTTTTTGTACAAAAATGGCAAGACATATTCTGAGACTTGATGTGCTGACAGACAGGACTATGGAAAGGACTATGCCCTTTTTAAGAGAGTGAGCCACTGTGAACGATCTGAAGATTCTTCAATAGATATTGCTTTTTTGGCCGTGGAATGAGATTAGAAAAGACCCACAGGCTAACGTATAAGTAACTGCACAGTGTATCTACTCAGCCACAAACTGCCTTTGTCGTACTACAGACTTTATGTTCCTTTATAGCTATTCAGCAGAGGGGGCTGAGAATGATGTATGGCACGTCACCCTCCAATACTGTGAACCATTGTCTTCAAAGTGGAAGCTTCCTAATGCACAGGAAAAAAGTGCAAAGGTGTGTACAATGGAGACTGTGTGTGTACTGAACACTCAACAAACTGTATGTGTTATTCTACTATTCGTTTTGAGTATTAATACCAAAAAATAGTGCACCAATAAAAGAGATCTAAATCAGATGTGTACATCACTTCCACATGAAAAGCATATCTCACACCTGCACAGTTTTTTCCAACTGAAGGGCCAGACTGTGATCAAGTGTCATGGCTGGCTTTTCATGTGGTTTTGTTTTCAAGAAAAATGTAAAAATGGTCCAATCTCATGTTTCCACAAGGTGTTAAATGCCTTTAAATGTTTGTTATCTGTAATGCTTAAACATGCTTCTATGATATCCATCCTGATGTGATTTTCAGATGTTTTAAAAGTCAGACTTTAGATGTTCAATCACATTTGGCATGTTTTTAAATTATTTTGGCACCACTTTCACTGTCTCAGTTTTCACAATCTAAAGAAGCCCTTATCTTACATCCAGGACTAACAGGTCTAAGCCAAAACTAAGTCTATGACTTTGGCTGCATGATATTTAAGTCACAGTGGTGCAGGTTTTAAATGGCTATTTCAGGTGGAAACCACATAAAAAGTCAATCTTTTTATCATGAATTAATTTCATAAAACTGGTATGTAGATTTACTGCTATGTGATTAATAAATTATAATATTGGTAAGTTCTCAAGCCAAATCTAAATTAGTCTCTAGCCCTGTTAATAGCATAATAACATTCTGTGTGGTGATTTCTGCTCTCTCACACACACACAAATGTATGCTGTCTGCTACAGTTGTACAGAATCAAAGTCAAGCAAACTAACAATTTTCTTTTGATAGAATAGTCAGTCGGTGAGTTAATAAAGGAAGCGAGAAAGTTCTAACGTGTGGTACTTCTGATGATGTTTCTTCACTAACTTCCTGTGGAGACAAGAATCGGGTACAAGCTCTGGTTCTGACATTATAGGCTTCTAAGTCCTTAGCACCTCACTACTTCTGCACTTTGATTTATAAACCAGGCCAGTTGAGCTAGACAATTGAAATGTCCTTCCCTATGATTTAAATATGCTTGTATAGCTGGTTTTCACTAATTTAGAATATCTGCCCCTCAGTGATGGAACAAAATCCCCCCTGAACTCAGCCCTGCGCAGTAACTCTGTTACTTTATTTTCACCCTCTTCTTCAGGCAATACCTGGGTTACACCTTGAGAGCATCTTCATAGCAATAACACTTTTCTGCACTCACATGCTGTTCATTTCTAAACCCTTGTGTCTTTTTTCTTCACCAATTCTCTGCACTTACCGCCCTGGTATTAGTGTTTGCAGTTCCTTAAGCCTTTAAACGGCCAAGACTCACCAGAGAGTTGAAACCTTTATTATGCACCTCTATGAGCAAATTCTTATGTCAGTTTGCTCTGCTCTTAAATTAAGGCTGTCAGGGAGATAAAAAGAAACGTTATCAGTGAGTGTTATCTTTAAGATTCTTCCCATCTCAAAAAGTGTTTCTTCAGCAAACACTTGCAACTGAATA
This sequence comes from Rhabdalestes septentrionalis, assembly GCA_037832545.1. Taxonomy (NCBI): domain Eukaryota; kingdom Metazoa; phylum Chordata; class Actinopteri; order Characiformes; family Alestidae; genus Rhabdalestes; species Rhabdalestes septentrionalis. The sequence continues at coordinate 8,120,503 of JBBMFX010000007.1, read as the reverse complement.
AAAGTAGCAGCTGAATAATGAGCCTTGTGATTTAATGAACCTGGGATTATGAGAGGTAAATTCCTCCTCAAGGCCTTACACTTATTTATTCTAGATCAAGTTATGATACGGACATTATCTCCTTGGTCAAGTATTTTCTCAGCATCTCTAGGCATTTTGTCCCAGGTTGCTTCCACCATTTGCAGAAATATCTGATTGCAAATGCAAAAGCTAAATGTAAAAACTGATTTGCAGCTCACATTATGCTTTATTGCTAAATGTTGGCTTTATAATTCAGCAATAAAGTAAGGTTCAGTCAATTAAACAGAAGGTTAGTAATATAAGTAGAATCATTAAAGTACATGTACCATGTAATACTGTATGGATTCTTATACACAGTCAGTACAAAGAAAACAAAACAGTTCACCAGCACTTGGAGCAGTCCACTTCCAATAGCCAGTATCGATTGGCAACAGCCACAGCAGCTGAACCTGGACCAACTGCCTCGTTGAGATCACAAACAACCAGTTGTTGTGGGACCTGACAGTAAATCAGCAGCTAAATAGTATAATGATACCAGAGTAGTGCTCTCCAGTAGGACATTAGTCAGGGTGCTTGGTTTAGAGGCTCAGGTCCAAATCCTACTGCTGCTGATAAAAGGGAGAGGGGGAGAGAGAGAGAGAAAGAGAAAAGGGGAAAGAGAGAAAAAGGGAGCGAGACAGTGCATAGAGCTACAGGCATGAAACTGAAGAGGGGGCATCCAAATCCTATTCACTGTTCCATGCACTTACACACACACACACACATACAAAGCAATCTTATCTCTCCCCCAGAGTGTGCAAGGTAGCAAACACTGACCCTGTATGTTTCCTCAGACTAACTGGTGATTTAGTCTGGTTTCTGTAGGCAGGTGATGGTGGTCTTTTCTGTTGATCTGTAGGCAGTTGTACAAAAGGTTATTGCAGATGAAAGTTTGTCCTTTTCTGCTGAGAAACCACAGATGAAACTGCCCTGAGGGCTCAGACTGCTGTTTCAGTTGCATCATGAGCCGAGGGGATTTGCTTGTTATATGCAAAAAAGGGTTGATATGGTTCTGGGCCTTTAGATGTAAGCGTTTAGACATGACACATTTGCTTTAAGTTCACTGGAGTCACCAGAAGAGCAGTGCCGCTACTGCGACATTCAAGGGACAATCCAGACAAAATGAAATGTTTAACCATCGCTACATGTGTGAACGTGCCTACAACCATGCTGAAAATCCCATCCTGTTGACGTATCAACAAGGTGGGAATGTACTGTAGAAACTCTCTTCAAATCATCATCATTTACAAACAAAGAATGAATAATTCAAACAACAGAAATGTCTCATCTGAAAGGGTTGTCAACAAGCTAAAAGCTACATCAGTAGCTATATGGCTTATGTACATAAGTACTGTGGCTACATGCTTTTGGCTTCTTTGACTGAAAAAACAAGCTTGATTTCAGTTTTGTTCTGAATTTAAGTAGAACTGCTGTTATTTTAATCTTCGACAATAGAGGTCAGAGTAACACTAATGCTAGCTGGAGAACAGTGGCTAGGCTAACCATCAAGATTGACAGACAACTCAGTGATTCCCAGTAGTTGTGTGGTTGTACAGCAGGAATGGAGACATGAAAAGTGTATAAAATTGTGACTTCTGTGAAACCAGAGACAGAGTGAAACTTTGCTCAACCAAAAAGTACTCCACGAGACAACAAAAAATTAAGGCAAGGGTTTTAATATTTATATTTGACTTAAGCCATAAATATATGGCCCAAGACCAAAGAAAATTAGTCAAATTCTTCTATATTTTGTGAGTGCAAAAATTACAGAGTTTACTTGTAGTGATCAGCAGATGGCAGTTCCCAACTCTGCCAAACTCTTGTTCTTTTGAGTCCCTCTCTAAGGCACATCTTTTCAAGTTAGCCCTTGCGTCCATGTGATGGACAACATTTGCTCTTGAACCATATAATTAGATTTTGATGGCTTAATAGGAGGCAGCAAACAAGTGGATTATCAGGTGGGCCCCAAGGACTGGTTTGCAAAACACAATGTCCTTCATAGCACCATAAACCGAAGATACCAGAATTGGTTCCACTTGGACTTGACATTTCCCAAGTAATGATGGAAAGATGACAATTATCATTCCTTCATTTCCCTTTATAGGACCTGTGAGACAACGTCATGCTCAGTACTCCTTACTGGAACCCCAGCATGGTTCTACCCCGAACTCTAATTTAAGTGAGCAAGTAGTCCTTCTATACCTTCATCCATCTGACTTTCAAGCTCAACAGACCCTCCACAACACTGACTCACTCACATCAAAGACTATTATGGGGCCTATTCTCCTCCCTCTTCCCCCATTGAATATTCATGATGTGTTAATTCCTTATGCATGTTAAGCGAGAGGTCGAAACAAAAGCACTATGCACAGCCCACCACATTTACAGGTGCTCTGCTGACAAACTGTAGTGCACACAACTGTCTCACACAGAAGCATATGCATAAATGAGTCGTTGTCATTCAAAATGGACACACTCAGATCTACTTAATTATAGGGGAGCTATACGGAGACAAAAATACTTACTCTGGTCATGACCAAAGATGATCCGATAGATAAAAAAAGAGTGGCGGACACAGTAAGAGACACATTTAAAGAGACACAGGCCTGCTCAGTGCAGATATGCATGTAGTGCTATTAAAAATGTACTGGCTCTATGGGCTCTAGTGTGCTTTCTCAGCTTCATGTCATCCAAACTGGGTCACTCCCCCCTCTCTTTCCCTCACTCTGTCTCTCTTCCTGAAAGCACTGTTCTCTGCCTGGGAATACTCTCAGAGTTGCAGAGCAACACATTCTAAGGCAGTTTCCCCACTTCTTCACATTTTTCTAGTAAAACACACACTTCACAGATAAAGATATGTCAATTAGTGAAACAACTATGAATTATTTGAGTTCATTTGCTCTTTGTCAGAGATTTCTCTGTTTTGAATTACATGTACTGGTAATCTTCTCCAAATTTACAGATGACACACACCCTTGAGAAAATACGCAAAGGTACTATAAAGGTTTTTATTACATGTTGTTTATTTATCTAATTCACAAAGATTTTTTTGTAAGATTTTCCAATTAAAAGGTTCTGTGTAAGTCTTACATTTAAAAGATTCCTTCAGGAATCAAAATGGGACTTTCTGAGGTATTGGTCTGTAGAATTGTTTGGACTCCTTTATTTCTAAGAGTGTATCTTTATCATAATCTTCATCCACTGGAGGAGCACAACCTATTTCACTGACCACCAATGGCAAGAACACACGGGTCACATGTTTTGGTCTTCTGAAGCCACCAGGCCTCGCCTAAGGTGTGCAGTAGTGTTAGACTCTTATTCAGCCATGAGGCCGCAATGCTACATGTATTCCCTCCCAGTCAGGCGATGAATAGTCTATGTCCAAAGGCAGCGCTTTTCAGGATGTCTGCTCCGATAAGCGGTAACACTCTCTGAAGCGACTGCTCACCAGCTATAAAAAACCCTTCACTCGCTCAGGCCCTGTGGCTGCAAGCTATACTGAAGCATGGTGAAGTGAACTTAGCCTGCACACAACTGCTCTGTGGAAACTCCACCTACACAGTGAGGTATACATATCCACACTCCGTCTGCGAGGTAAACAACCACTATTATAGAGGCATTAAAATGACAGCTCATATTTATTATCCCCTATGCAAAACCAGAAATCGTATGATGTAACACAATTAACCTTTCATAGCACACTTAGACATTTATTCAATTGTTTCTGACTCAGTTTAAATATTGAGTTTGATTCACACCAAGTGGCTTCTATTCAAGGCCTTGACTGAAAACATTAAGAACAGATATTGTGCAAGCAACTCCCTATAGGCACACATCTTTATATGATTTAATATACACAAATCTACATTTAGGGGGTTTCTGTTTTTTAAGAATCAGACAAAACAATCTTACAGCAATCTTAAACTACTAAAAGCCCATTCTTCTAATCAACACCTCTCAAAAGTTTAACGGGACCCTACAAGATTTCTGACTCTACAAGTTCAGTGCTCCTCAAATCTGAAGCTCGTTCCTCAGACGTGAAATTAGTTCTTCAGGTTTGAAGTTACCAGGATCTGAAGTTAGCCCCTCAGATCTGACGCTAGTTCCTCAGATTTGAAGCCGGTTTCTCACATTTGAGGCTCTCGAATCTAACATTATTTCTTCAAATCTGCAGCTTTTTCCTCCAACCCTTGTTAAAATCTCAGCTCACTTTTCTTCTATTCAAGACCAGGCTTTTTCTAGCACTGAGAGTTTTGTCCCTGACGCACTGATCACCTCTGAAGATACGTTTTTCAGAATGTGCTTCTCTGCCAGTCCCTGAGTCTGAGTTAGGTTTAAGCTGGGCCCTGGAGCTGCCGTCAGGGCCCCGTGATCCTAAAGTGGAGAGACAGGGATGTAAAAGCAAACAGATCAACGCATGCAGCCCCCTCTCACAGCTGTCTGCTGTTAAATAATGGCTCCTGCTGATTCCACCCTGCCAGCGCAATTACCCACCGCTCTGGAGGCTCGAGTACACACTCTCCAAACACTCAGATAATGATTCTCCACAAATTGATGACACCGGTGGCCTCGTTTGCACAAGCTAGATTAACCTAAGAGAGGGTCTAGGTCTTTTATTCTGTTTTAAAAGAGCTGAGTGGGAGATAGAGAAATTCAGTTTGAGGTAGCTGCAGCAAAGCTGATCACTCAAAGCTGTGGAGTGTCCGGAAACACTTGATTCTTTCGGCAGCGAAGATCTTGAGGTCAAATAGTTTTTACCCAGTTCAGTCCCCTACAGTTTGCATTTCTTGTGCATTCCGACCAAACATTTAGATAACTGTCCGGCCTCTTGCAGAATGATCTGAATTAGTAGTATGACACCAACACATCTAACAGCATATGCTCTCTAAACATATTTGGGCACAAACAGAAACCTGCCATAAACTGGCACTTGATGAGCAACAAATACTGAATGATACAGCACATTCCACATCATGTGCAGAACGGTGCAAAAATAATATTTAAAAACTGTTTAGATGAGTGGTTTTGTCACATTAATATTATGATATATACTAAATCAAACAGAAAATAATTATACAGTCAATTGTGATTGTGTACAGGATATTCATGTGTTCCTTGTTGAAGCCCAGTATTGCTTGAAGTTTCCATCAAAAACCTGGTTGCACTCAGTCAACTACATCAACTACTTTTTACAGACAAAACAAAACTTGACATTTTTACTGCTTTCTTGATTGTTTGCATTTATTCTAATCATTGTTTTAGCAGATGACTTTATCCAAAACAACATCCATTTCCTAACTACAGCCTCCCCGGAGCAACTTGGGATTGAGGATCTTGCTTAGGCACCCAGTTGTGGTATGCTAAAGGTAGGATTCGAACCCATGACCTTTGAGTCCTGAAGCAAGTACACTTCCCATTAGACCAGCCCCACCACTTTACTAGCACAAAGAAACATTCATTATCACATGCTGAGTAAATTACTTTAAACAATTTGCATAGGTGTCTAAGATTTTTACTCAGTGCTGTACTTCAAAAACAGGTCACCTTTTAAACCACTCAGGAATTTAAGTCAATTTAAATCAACTGGACTGACTGATGGTGGTTTAAGCTGTCTGTTTTACAGCGAAAAGTAACCTTTGTTGCTAGTGTGAGAGAGTTGTACAGTTTCAGGCTTTTGCTGCAGGACATCATTCTGCTGTTTGCTCTGTCAGAGTGTGTGCATCGATTTTCATTCACCGAGATTAATTGGCCTATTTAATAGACTAATTTCACAGAGGAATTGCAATAATCAGGAACAAACAAGGAACAGACTGGGTTTGTTTACTTCATCTTTATTATGAAGTGCCACAAAATGCCTGGTGCCTTGTGCTTTTACATCAGTTGAAGACTGGCTGAAAAACCGCAGGACATTTTATATTTGATTCAGAAATCTCCTGATCTGGAGTCAGTGGACTCATCTACAGTTGTAAAAAGGTTGTTCTCTTCAAATGAGTATTTACATTTAGGCTACATCACCTCTTTAAACTGAGCTTCTCAGATATTCCTCATTTATGATACAAAAACTAAGGTCAATCTAGTACAGTAATCTCTACCTGAATTCTAGGGTTTTGTGCTACTTTTTAAGAGTCTCTAAAATGAAGTGCTTTCAGCAGAAATCTGAGGGACATCTAGGCTGGAGAAATTGGAGGAATCTTGTATTAATTCGAGCCTGAAGTGCAGTGCAAGTGGTTCACAGCCCAGCTGTGCAGACGTTTTGTCTTCCTTGCTGCCGCCAATCTTCCTCACCCCCTTGGGTGAACTACACAAGAGCCCTTATTTATCCAGGCCTGGTGTTCCAGAGATACAGAGAATGATTCAGAACTGCTTAGAGCAGAGTTACAGCACTTCAAGCCTACGTCCTAAAACTACATTTAAATTAGAGGCAGGCAGTGCATAACAACAGAGCGAAGGAAAAAGTGGTTTATACTTTTATTTTTAAGTCTTGTCGACTGGCTAACTCTACACTGGCATTTTCCCTGATGTGGTATTTTTTTCCATTTGATTATTAAGAGATCAAAACATACCTGATTTTAGAAAAAGCTGCTATGAGTAATAGCTCATTATTTTCAAAAAATACCATGCATTACGTGATTATTGCTGTATATATCCTCACGAGAATCCCAAGAAATATTGCCCGTTGATACTATCTAAGTTTTGGCAAAATGATAAGCTTTATGCTATTGGCATAGATTCTTTTTTGTTTTTGTTTTTTTGCATGCATTACATAGGCATATAAAAACAAAGAAGTGGAAAAAATCATTTTCATGGACTCAAATGCTTTGGCATGTTAATAAGATTGGTTTGAATTTCTTTTTAAAAGCAGGAAGAGAAGTGCAAATAATTTACAGGAAAATGTACAAACGTGTCTCTCATGAAAAAAAATCAGTGGTAAAAATGTAGAAGTAATCAAAGTATAAGTTGGAGCGATGAAAAATAGATAAATAAATAAATAAATAAATAAATAAATAAAATAACTGTGAATAACAGTGAATAATTGTATGTGTGTGTGGAGGGGGAGTCACCTGCAGCAGTATGATAATATCCAGTGATATGAAAAAACATAAATATAGAATTGGAAGTTATTGATCAGCACTATATGTCAGTCAAAGCTCTTTTCCAAATCCAGAGCGAGCTTCGGCTTGGGAAGGGGGAGTTGGGAGGGGGGAGTTTGGGGCAGGTTGGGTGGGGTGACTCGCCAGGACGTCGTTTGAGGACACCGCGGTGTGGGGGTTCTCTTCTGTGAGGAGCATGCTGAGAGTCCCTGTTCCCCTCAGATTCTCCAACAAAACTTTGTGCTACTGTTGCTTTCCTTTCTCGGCTCGAGGAAGCGTTACCACCCACACAAACAAAAATATTGTCTCGTGGAGCTCCCAAAAACCAGGGCTCACGCATGGGTCGTCTCAGTCCTCGAGGGCCGAGAAGGCTCCTTTGAAGCAAGCGGACTCGTAGTGCTTGTTCAGGTAGGACTTGAGCGCGAACGTCTTGCTGCACCTCTTGCACCTGAAGTGCTTGAAGGCCGAGTGCGTCTGCATGTGCGCGCGCAGGTTGGAGCGGTCGGCGAAGGCCTTTCCGCAGTGTGCGCAGGCGAACGGCTTCTCTCCCGTGTGCGAGCGCATGTGGCCCTGCAGCAGCCAGGGCCGGCTGAACGCCTTGCCGCACACGTCGCACTTGTGCTTGAGGTCGTGCGTCAGCAGGTGCATGGCCATGGCCGGCATGGACACGTACGTCTTGCCGCACGTGGGGCACTTCTTGGCCAGCTGGCTGTCCAGGCTGCGGTGCGTCTGCTTGTGGCGGCTCAGGTTGGACGACGTGGCGTACGTTTTGCCGCACTCACCGCACGCGTGCCGTTGCGGGGCACGCGCACCGCCCACCGCCTTGCGCCGCGAGCGCCCGTCCGTAATGAAGAAGGCGTCCGCCGCATATCCCTCGCTCACCGCCGCGTCCCCGTTGATGTAGCCGCCTGCGAGCGCCGACTGTGGGCTGTCCGGCTGGCTGTCCGAGTCCCGCGCGCCGTAATCGCTCCGCAGGCCGTCGTACAGCGGCCCGGGGGAGGGCACCTTGACCCCGCCGTCACTGTCCCCATCGTAGGTCGTCGGTGTGATGTAATCGCTGATGTAGCCTGGAATAATGAGAAGAACAGGACCCCCTAGTTAATTATTCAGTGTCACGCGGGTGGGGGAGGGAGTCTATACAGAACGGTAGAGGTTAATGGACGTGGCCCCCTGGATTCCCGCTGCTGCGTGAGTGGGTGAAATCACGTGGAGAAGAACATGCAGGACATTTAGAGGAGCACTGGCTTTAGCACAGAGACTCTACATATCAAAACTGCAGTGTTGGATGAACAGATTCGTATCTGCTGAATTAATGTCTGCAGTGTTGAATTGACCTCAACATTGGTGATTTAACTTCTAAAACACTGATTTACTATCTGCAATGCATGTTTAATACCAACAGTGCTGAAGTAACACCAACAGAGCTGATTTAACTTCCACAACACCGATTTAACACCTGCCACACTGTTAGAACACCAACAGTGCTGATTTTACATCTACAGAACTGATTGAACCTCCACTGTGTTGAATTAATGTCTGTAGTGCTGATTGAACACCAGCAGTGCTGATTTATCATTTACAATGCTGACTGGACATCTGCAGTGATGAGCAAACATCTAAAATGCTGAATTAACATATAGTAGTGAATTAACACCTGCAGTGCTGATTTAATATCTGACGCACTGAATTTGCATACAGTGCTAAATATACATAAAATGTGAAAACATATTCATTAGGCTATATATGATATGATGCTACCTACACTTCTGATTGAACACATACAGTACTGATATGACATCTGAAGGGCTGAATCAACACATAGTGCTAATTATACACATGCAACAAATATATATTCAGTACTGAATGATCATAACAGTGAATAACAATGAATTTACTGTCTTGTAGTAAATTGTTAAATGAACATACTGTTCTAAAATGCATTTTTACTGAACATCAAGTATCGAACAATCAACAAAAACATCCGCATGTTGAATGAAAATATATTAATATGCATTAATATTTACAGTGTTGGATGACCATCTATAACATGGAATTTACATTCACTGTGTTGGATTACTAATAACAGTGATAGCTGAACACATACAATGATTGATTATCATCTATAGCATTGAATTAGCATGAACAGTGTGAGGGTAGCCATTACAATGACAAATATAGTATAGTTTACAGTGGTTAATTAACACCTGCAGCTACAGTTCTAGATGAACAGCCTGTATTAACTTCTGTGGTGGGGTTTTAATGACTTAAGTGTTGAGTGAGGGGACTCTCTACGGTGCACTTGCAAAGTTAAATGAAAACCTACGTTGCTGAATTAAAATCCACATGGTTCATATATTTCCAAGCAAGCTTAACACTGGGGTTCTTTGCTGTACAGATACTATTAGCATAAGCCAATATGTTTTTTTTCTTCTCCAGTCTACTGGCCAGGGGTCCACTGCATAAAATGTCGCGGACGTGTGGGCAAGAACAAGCGCACTGCAAGACATCTGGAGCTCCAGTGACATTTGGAGCCTGTAACAACTGTACATTGTGCCTGCAGGCCATTCCAATTATAAAGTAATGGCTGACAGTGGATCATTTGGACAAAACTAAAAAACATGGGTTAAGAACATGCACACTGCAAAACATCTGCACTTATGAGTTTTTTAAAGCACCTACTGTTAAATTAACTCTGAAAGTCATCAGCCAATTGCAGCTGGACATAAATAAGCACTGAGAGTGAATTGAGCAAGGATTTAACACTGCATATCTGCATGTATCTCCTAAGAACAGCTGAAGAACAGAAGATGTAGTGACCTTGGAGTTCATGTAAAGAACAGTCAAATGTACAACCTGTTAACAGTAAATGAACAGATGTGCAGTAGACTGTACACACACTACAATACAATCCAGGAGATTAAAATAAACGTGTAAATGTAAAGCCTTTTTCCAGATGTTCTAATGTATAGAAGAGTCTCAAAGCTTGGCTTACACTCATTTGTGAAGTGCAACTTGTAGGTGGCTGAGATGTGAAGCACCTGCACGACTGCTTTAATGATGGAGAGAGAGAGCAAGAAAGATTGAGAGTAAGGAAGAGAGATTGAGAACTTTGAGTGCTTCGAAATAATTCATACATGGTGTATCTCTCATTGATTTAGGAATGTCAAAGAGTGGAGAGAAGAGTGCAAAAATGGTAAGAAAAGCTTTGCAAATGAGGAGACACGAGGAGATGTCCGTGTACCTTTGTGGTGGATCCGTAGGTTTAGATCGCTCCTGGACCTGCTATACGCGCTCTCCAAGTCTGCGGAGGAGAAATCATCGAGCTTCACCTTCTTCACCAGGAAAGACCTTGGCATGTTTAGAGAGTCCAGCACCGCGTCCTCTCTTCATCCACCGCGGAGCAGAGGAGCCGGACGTAGACCTGGCGGAGATTCTGACTCAGATCCTCACTCAAATCCTGACAGAGATCCAGACCGGGCAGAGGAGACAGTCCGGTCGTCCTGCGCTCGCGGCTCGTGCGCTGTCTGCTCCTGCTCCGCACGGGCGGGATGAAACTTCAGGACTGGACAGCTCCCGCGCAGCGGCGCGCGCCAAGCTCGTTCTGCCCACCTGTTTTCAGACATAACCCCGCCCACTTAGCACCGATTGGCGAGTCCACTGTAAAGAAAATCGGATAAAATACAATAATACAAGAAAAATATGGAACCCATTTATCAATCGTCAAAAGTTAAACGATACATTTCTTTAAATTAAATTATAGTAAAACAATTAGTTACAATATTCATTACCAGTTACTATTAAAACAGCGATTTTCCTCTGTGTGTGTGTGTGTGTGTCTGTGTGTGTGCAGAAATACACAGGGTGTGTGTGTGTGTGTGTGTGTGGTGGTGGTGGGGGGGGGGGGCGAACAGGAG
>JBBMFX010000007.1:8081679-8104168 GCA_037832545.1 Rhabdalestes septentrionalis | reverse complement strand
CAAATAGGAGTGGGAAACAAAAATATCCGCTCAAAGTGACAGACCTCTCCGACGTTGGGTAAAAATCTGTAGGGGCTCTGGTGTTAAAAGCGAAGCCTCCATAAAAGTGTAGAGGGTGAAGTTCTCCAGAGGTGCTGAGCTGAAGGCAGAAATGATCTGAGGGCTGAAAACGAGCAGCAGCGATCAGGTGAGAGATGGAGATGGAGATGGGAGGAGAGGGGGGCTTCATTTTAATTTCATCCATCAGAAATCTCCCCGGGAACAACGTTGGGTGAAAATGATTTATTGATGCTGTTACTCTTCTCCTCGCCTCATTTTTTTCATGCAGGGTGAAGCACCATGTTTCTGTAAGATAAGGCTGGAATTTATTGTTTTGATAGAAAAAGGGGCAAGAAAAAAAATCTGGATTCAACGATGTAACAAGTCCAACTGTCACTACTGTATTGATTACTGCCACAAAGAAAGATAAACGAGTTATCTCTCATGTTTGCAGAGATGCAGGATCTGCTCTCAGCACCGCTCAGCCCACTTTCCCTGTGATACTTTATTATAACTGCTCTTTTTGTCCAAAAAAAACAAACAAACAAACAAAAAAACAAAGAAAGTAATCTGCCCAACATGCTGTCATTAATCTTCATACAATAAGTCTGTCAGGACACAAAATCACTGCATATAAACAGAAAAATAAAACATTTATGCTTCTTAGTGAGTTATTTCCTCTTACAATCAAGTGTGGTTCACCCCAAATAGGGGTCCAATTAAAGGTGCCCATAAAACAACCCTTATATCTTAAGACAGACTTGGTCACAAAAAAAATAAGTTGATCAGTTCTATTGCAGGTTAGAAGAGTTTTACGGAACAGTGAAGGAACTGTGTTTGTGTGAGTGTATAAGTGTGTTTGTGTGTGCAAGTGTGTGAGCGTGTCCAGTTGGGAGGGAGGCTAGTTCACAGCTGGTGCAGGAGAGAATGAGGAGGAGGAGAAAAGCAGGCAGGCTGAGCAGCTGCCGTTTCCCCCTCAGCAAGCAGATGGAGCCTACCGGGGACGGCCAGGGGAGCGGAGGACCAGGCCAAGGACCACCAGCACAGGGAGAAAGAAAGATAGCTCAGCCCTGGATAGCTCAACTATGCGAGGAAAGGTGCAGGGAACACATTTAGTTCTGCAGCTCTATGCTCCCAGTCAAAAGATAAACTAAAAATGTGCAGTTTTAGGTACATTTATCTCTTTTAATCATATTACCAACATTATTTGAAATGTCAACATAAAGTTCCCTCAGCGGATTATGTAACTGTATTCATACACACACATTTCTGGAGCTGATTTCAAAGGCAACCCTGACTCTCTTTTTAAAGGAGGAAAATTGAGTTTACCCTCAACAAATATAAAATAAGACCCCTTTACTGGTTTTACAGACTCAGAGTCTCAGTACAGACAATAAGCCTAATCTGCAGTGATAGATGGGTGGTGACAGTAACTCAGATTTATACTCTTTAGCAAAAGTATATTTGGAGAAAAACTGACTTTTTCATATTAGTCATTTATATTTAATTCCTAATTCCTTTCTTGTGTTTAATTTTATTCTGTTCTCTTGGTTCAGTGCCTGGCCTACTTTACTGTTATTCATGCTTCTTACTTTCAAGCTTTATCTTTCTTCATACTTCTTATTTTTGAGCTTCAATTTAACCCAAAATGATCTAAAAAAAAAAAAAAAAGAAGCAATGCCAAATAATCTTCAGATAGTTTTAGTGTTGATATATGCTGGTTGAATAAAGAAGTAAGACTGTAGTTCTAAAAGGACTTCTTAGTACTTGAGAAGTTTTTGGACAGGGCAATTACTTGGACAGCTACTGCTCGAGCCTTAATTTCGTGTGTGCAATGAAAGTCTCTTTACTCTATTTAAGTAGACATGATTGAACTAGCATTGGGAGATGCATCTCTGTAATCATTGTGTGTCTCCATACTTGTCAGCATTTCATCTTTTGTCTAACACTATTATAAAGAGTAGAAAGAACAGACAAGGCCCAGAGGAGAAGAAAAGTGAGGAGTCTCTTTATTGCAAATATGCATTCCACAAAACTTGGGCCATCCCTCATCCAAAGCACATTTTCATGACCTATTGCATATTCTTTTGGAAAGTTACTTTTTATTTGATGAATTGAAAGTTTTGGCAAACGTTAATGTAATGTTAAATGTCCATTTGTCACATGCATCATCCGGACAGTGCAAAATTGGGGCAGATCCCTAACCACCAGGCCACCAGCTGCCCACTTTTTATTTTTGTAAAGATATTTTTTTCAAGGTATTAAATACAGTACATAAATGAAAATTGTGCATTGTTGTTCTATTTCTTGTTTTTGTTCTAGAAAAGATATCCTTTTAGATATCAATGTGAGAACTACCACACAAAGAAATAAAATGTCAGGCTCCTCACACCTCAGTCACAAAAATGTTCACTTTCTACCATCAGGCAAATGTTACCTGAGCGTCAAAACCTGCACTAACAAACAAAACATCAGTTTCTACACTCATGCTGTTAAACTGGTCACACCTACAACACTTATCTAATTGTGAAGACAAACACACTCACGCTTGCACACCCACCCTGGGTTTTTACACACTGAATGTATTTTCATTTATATATTTACACTATACTTCACTCCAGCACTGTGAATAGTCTCAAATCTAGATGGCTGTAAAATCTGTATTGCTTCTACAATGTATTTAAGAGTAATTTAAGGACTATGTGTACACCTTTGCACTGTTTGGATAAACTTCATAACTTTTGCACACTTTTTGCCACTGGGATCCTGCATATGTTGTTGAAATGATTATGTGAAAGTTGTGGGCAACCCAGGTCACATAAAAATTAATGGATCAGCTGCATTGAACAGCAATGAATATGACATTTTTCTGCACATTTTAATGCATAATTATTAATAATTAATTGAAATTTAACAAAGTGGTTTAGATCATTGCCTTACTGTAATGGACATCCTTTCCTCTTCTTCTACTTCTGTTGACTGTTGTACCTTAGTTTCTAGGAACTATTGATATCTAACAGAACGTTTTCATTCCTGTTCATTCTTTTTCACCCTAACATTTCCTATTCCACTGCCACAAGTCTTAAAAATAAACAATCTGAGACCCTACAAAATTGTGATAGTTGTGTAAAAGGATGCCGAAACTTTTCAGTGTGTTAAATTGTGCATATGCATTATTGCAGTAGCATGCAAAGTAAGTACCAAACATTACATATCAATGGTCCATTTACCCATTCTGCACTAGATATTAGGGGACAGCACTTAAGGAACCTGCAGATAGCACAGATGACCTTGTAGAGCAGGGGTGGGCAACTCCGGTCCTGGAGGGCCGGTGTCCAGCACAGATTGATGGTAGTCCTCCTCAAACACATACACTAAACCTGACAATTAACTGGCAAGTTGAAACAGGTCTGAGGAGGGACAGGACCGGAGTTGCCTACCCCTGTTGTAGAGCTTTGATTTTACTCAAACATGCTGTGCAACCGCTTGCTTATCTGTTACTCTAAGCATGTTTTAGATGTTCTAGAGCGGTGCTGGCCTGAGGTGGACGAAGGATTTCATTTCTATTCAGATAGTCAAATGTTGAGTTGCTACATCTGCTTTCTTCAGTCAGGTCATCTTAAGTGAGTCAGACGGGAAAACTGTCAGTGAATGTACACAGTTATCTATGCATACACCACTCCACACACACAGTCACACACACCACCCCCAGCACCAGCAGCAGCAACAGAAGGCTGAGTATAGTGATGAAGGGGACTGCTGGGTATTGTCCCTCGGCCTGCTGTCGCAATAACACAAAATACTGCTGAGTCCAGTTCTTACCAGTCACCTCAGCTCACACATACACAAACACACAGAAGAGCTGGGCTAGAAGCACAGAAAAAAATCCTCCTCATTTTTCCCACTCGTTTTTTGACAACTTGAAAAGAAATGCGACACAGCATACATTAATGAACCCGAGGACACAACATTAAGACTCAGCGTCCCACACTGAAAACAATGCAGAGAACTCATTGCAGGAGCTCATTTTTTCCCCCTCACTTTTCCTAAGCAAATTGAGAGTGATGCTAGCAATGTGGAGTAATTAGGATTCCCCCAGCTCTGTTTCAGTTTCTGGGGCTTGAATGATCTAAGTCTTCACTGCAGCGTGTGAGGGAAACTGTAAGAGGAACTTTGCCTCAAGCTCTTCCCCTGACATGGGTCTGCTGCCATCTGCTCCTTTGTACTGGCTTCATACTGATGAGGAAAGATCATCTGTACCTCCTCCAAGGTAATTGCCTTGAATCAGTGAAATTGCATTTCTATAGACACTTGACATCCCTCGCAGTGAGAGAGTAACATATTGAACACCTCGGAAATTCTGTTTTAGAGGGAGATATAAATGAGAGCCCTGCGATATCATTTCCTCTCACACACACTCCAACAATGATGTGTCAGGATTGATCAGGGGTTACATCCTTTTACACTGGGAGAGGTGCAGAGCCAGGGGAGAGACACATTCATGCCGGCTCACTGATGACATTATTACACACACACACACACACACACACACATACGCACACACGCACACATACACACACACACACACACACGCATACACACACGCACACTGGTGAATGGATTTAAGAGAAGTATAAGTATGGCATTACAATCACTTAAAAATGTACTGAAAAAAAGCAGTTTATGGGATCATTTCAGGAGAAATAAAATCTCCTTGAACTGTAATACACAAATATTTTGAAACTTTTTCCAAATGTTCATGCAGTTTGAGAATATACTTCAGATCTCTTATAACAACAAAGTTCTGTGTAATGAGGCTTTTCTAAGCCTAACTTTAAACTTTAATCCAATTCTCACCCAAGTGACTAACAAGAATAAGTTATGCCCTTTCAGTTTAAACAATAAAATAGGTTCACCACTAAGAAGGTGGGGCTATTCACAGGTTCCATAATAAAGGCAGTGTTTAGACTCATGACAACTCAAAAGGTCCTATCTATGATGGAGGACCTGTTACTTACAGTTCCTTAAAACCCCTTTTAAAACTGTTTTCCATAACACCTGAGAGTGCACTGAGAAAAAAAAAACTTCACAAAGATATGACCATTCAATTAACCCTGTTTTTCAAATTCAGAACAAGTTTGTCCTGACAATGCAGGTTACATCAGTGAGACACCTGTTCATCTGTTCACTTGAACAAACATGCAACAAAATATCTCTTTAAAAAGGTAACTTTACACAGAGGAAATCATACATGGAAGCACTTGAAGGTGCTGGACAGCAAGAAAAAAATGTAAATGAGTAGTTGATGTGAAAAAATGACAGCTATGATGGTAGTATATTTGTAAGTATAATGATACTTATCCAATACTCTGGTGAGGACTATCCTAACACTGGGAGCTGGGAGACCAAGACTTCCAAACCGGTTGGATGAAGAAGTGAACACCACTGACTAAAATCCTGATTGAAAGAACTTCAATAATATGGCCAGTATGTTCATTTTAAATCTCTTACTTACAAAGTCTTTCATGAAAACAGTATTCAAAAAATAAAATGCGGTATTGTAACTTTATACTACACTATGCACTACATACCCCATATGTATATACAGTATTTAGTATACAGTATTGTAGAGTTTAATATAAAACAGTATAGTATATTTATAAATAATAACTAATGAAAATGTAAATATACTTTTTGAGAATGAGTAAATTAATGCTTGTTCAAAATAGCAGTAAATATATCACCTTTATATACTTTTATTTAAACCAAATTTGGAATGTTTGAAAAAAAAAATAAGATGTGGATTTATGAGGATGACAGGGAGAGTTTAGAAAAGTTTGTGTCAGTGGAGTTTGGTTTACCAACTAAGAATTCCTGCTTTCACATTCAGATAGCCATGAACATTGTCAATTGTCAATTGACCAACTGGACAGCACCTCCTCCTTCGTGTGATTCAGCATGTGTGATGCTGGCAGCAGCTGAGAAAGTCACCTATGTGTGTTGGACTGGGGGCGGGTGCAGGGGGACTGCATTAATCTTATTTGTCATGTAGCAGTCTCTGGAGAGAAAAGCAAGTCAGCCAGAGACTCAGCAAACCCCACTTATCTCACGAAATCACACACACACACACACACACACACACATGCACACACACACACACACACACACACACACACACATCCACACACATACACCTCTATCTCAGGCTGGCAGTCTGGAGCCCTAATTAAACGTGAAAGTTGAAGCGTCTGAAAATGGGGACAAAAGCCACATTATGCAAAACGGTGTTTGATTTTTGCCTATTCTCTCTTCCATCTCTCACTTTCTCCTGCGCTCTCTTTTTTCTCTTTGTTTCTTTTCACACTGTTTCCCCGACTTGCGAAAAAAGGAGAGAAAAGAACGACTATCTTGGAGCTGGGGGCTCACTGTGTGGCCCTCCATGTGTGAAGAGTCAGTTGAGTGAGTCTGATAATTGGACACTTTGGCTGGAAATAGTTTTATAACAGAGAAGCGTGTGTGTGTGTGTGTGTGTGTGTGTGTGTGTGTGTGTGTGTGTGTGTGTGTGTGTGTGTGTGTGTGTGTGTGTATGTGTGTTCCTTTCAGAGGCACTGGGGATTTGTACTGAGATCAGTGCAGTCAAACACCAGTTATGCCAGGCCCAACCACATGAAAAAAGATTTCAACAATTATAACCTCTATAATTAAACAGTTCACACATGCACACTGTACTGCAGTACAAAGACACAATAAAACACACGCTTTACTTTACAAAAAACACTACCTGAAAAACTACGTTGTCAGAGGAATAACATGGGTTTAAAATAAAATTTGCCATTCACACACCTAACAGAACTTCACTATTGACCTACACACTTCAAAGCAAAGGTGCCAAAAAAGGTTAAAGAACATGTTTCTAAAGCCCTGTCAGCTGCAATAGAAAATAGCACACTATATGTATTAATTATTTTAAATTTGCAGACTTGTTACATCCTAAGGTATATTATTCAGTAATTATATGAAAAATTGGATGAATCATCATTATATATGCATGAAAAATAGAAGCCAAGACCATTCAGCAGGTTCTGACCATTTCAGGGGTTAAAAATCCATCCATTAGAAGTTTCTATAGAGAACCAATGTAATCATTTAAAAATATACCTCAAAATGACTGTCATCACTATTTTGAAAGAACATGATAGTCATTCAGAGTCATCTGATGTGACAGTCCATTCTAGATGTAGGCTCAGATTTCACTGTGGTGGTTACAGGAATTTCACAATATCTAACACAAATATATCCATCTATTTTGCTGTGCAACATCTATATGTTTCTTTTTTATATATTGTTATAATGCAATGTTGATGATGGTAAAACTGTTGTAGAACAGGGGCCACGTTTTGCCTTGCATTCTGCACCGCCAGTGTTTTAGTGACAATTTTTTGTAATATATTTCTGTGAAATAGATTTAATTTGGGGTATCTAGTTCCTAACACTGCTGTTATGAACAATTCTGAATTAGCAAGTGTCTAGAATGATGCCACTATGAAGAACATGGAATAGTTAACACTGAATATATCATAAAGCAGGAATTATTCATATAGAATTAATCATTTAAATTTGATGGACAAACTATTCTTAAAACTACACACTACTCCCCTCAGAATTACAGAGCAAAGCCCCCAGTGTCTCTCTTCCAGCGTTCATCTAGATCCAGCTTAATACTTGGTGGGGTTGAGGGTCCCATTTGAGTAGGGGGTGTATCCCTCAGTACATCCTCCACCAGACAGGCACCATGCTGCTACAGTTCACTATGCCAGTCATTTTGCAACAGGTTTTGAACCTGTTGAAGGCATTATATAATTAAAACAGTCCAATTCGTATTAAGTTCAATTCATCTTTTATTTCCTGGTTGGTAACACTGAAAGCTATGCATAGGTCATCATCAACCTCCGCAAACTGCTAGTTCCATCAAAGCTACTACCTAACTCCACTCCGCCAAACAATATTGTACAGTATTGTCGAAATTCACCCATAAATTGTGAAAAAAAATGTGAATTTGAGATGTGGTAAAAAAATATGCTCCCAAAACACTTCAATTTCATTTTAAACTCAGCTTAATATATAGTATATTAATATATTAAAAATTTTAAGGTAAACTTGTATACGTTCTGTACAGTGTACACTGAACTGCTGTCTCCTGCAGTGCTACAATGTAAAATAAAAATACAGTAAAAAATAATGTAGTGAAATTATATATGGAAATGTAGCTGAATTTATGTTAAAAGTTGTTACAAAATTTGTAAATACTTTTAAATTGCATGAAAAATTATAAATTATAAATAAAAAACCCTGGAGGATAACTGGGGTTTCCACAAATTCTTTATTTCGGTTCTAAGAAAAAATCTTTGACTGAGCCCACGAATCCTGAACCCCTAATTCACGGGGGTGGACAGTACTCAAGGAAGAGAAAGTTTAGTAATTGTGACACATGAGAAAAACCTCACAGAAAATCTAGACATGAATGATTTTATTTTGAAATTGGCCTAGAGTAACTGCAGACTGGTCCTGTAGGTAATACCCGGGTTAAACACTATAAACTGACCCCAATAGCCTCCCTAATGACTACAAATAAACACATTTCTATTCTTGCTCTCCTATGTTGTACACATTTGATTTTATTGATTTGTACCATTGACATTTTATTGAACAACAGGTTATGATTTCTGCCACAATTTGTGCCTCTATAGTTATATAAACTAAATTGTTATTATTAATATTTGACCCCCTTAAAAAAGGGGGATGGATCGATGAATGGATAGAAGTTTTTTGCCCCACCAGATAAGCCAAATGCCCACCCACAGAAGATGGTCTGGTCACACTTCTGACTGTATGGATGTTGGAGTTTAAAGCAGATTGCAGGGTGCTGGGTGTAATGCAATCTGTCTACGTATATCAATACACCAACACACACATAACCAAGTAAATAATGTGGAGAAGCTAACAAGATGAAAAGAAATTGAAAGAAAAACAGGCTTGTGGAGGAGGAGTAGGCTCATTGACAAGAGCTGCATTTGGCAGAAAAGCTGACAGGTATAATACTGACAGATGGAGAAGGAAAAGTATGACTTGTATATAGATGAATGCAGGGTCACAGTTTGGCAAGCAACAGGTCAATGAACTGTTTAGCAATGATTTTAACCCTAAAAATGATTTACAAATAAATTTAAATCGCTTACAAACTTTTCAGGGTTTGATAATATGCTAGATCTGTGAAACTTGAAATGTAGACAATAATGCTTCTACTACTACTACCACTACTACTACTATTACTACTGCTACTACTACTACTATTAATAATAATAATAATAATAATAATAATAATAATAATAATAATAATAATAATAATAATAATAATCAAATGAATATCTAGAATATCATCTTATTTAAAATTTTGTGATCAAACATCAAGCCAGATAATAACAGATGTAAATTGGCCCAAATGGGGGGCACTCAGGGAGCTTGGTACCTCAGTGGCGCCACTAGTAAGCCTGAAATTCAAATCACCAACCACCTGATCGCAGGGGCAGTTAGATTAAAATGTAATGGATAAGATGCACTAAAATGTAACATGATATTAATTACGTCAAATAACTTGCTCCTCGCATACATGGTATGAATCATCAATACATTTTGGCATTTGGTTTATAGTACTTAAATCTGTGTTCTACACATGACAGTATATGATTCAATATTATTTATATGACAGCGATTCCAAACGTTTGAGTGAAGGTGTGTCTCATAACTGCAGACCAAATCATACAGCTTACTTGTGGTGTGTGTGTGTGTGTGCACAGCTTATTACAGCTCTGACACTGTAGCTCTCTTGGCTCAGTTGGAGGCTGTCTGCAACTCCTCTTTGCTCTTGAGCATGAAATCTGGGCGAGATAATTAGTTCATTTAACTTCATTGAGCATTCTGGCACGCTGTGTCTGGGAAATGAGCTGGCAAAGTTGCGGCCCTTTATTGCATTTATTGCTAATGCAGGGGCAATGTTTTGTGGTTCTATGCGATGATGACACCGCTGAGCTGTGAGTAAATACTAATATCACTCTCGCATTCAGAGCTTTCTCTCGCTCCAGCAGTCGCAGGCCATTGACATCAAATCAAATAAGGATGCACTTCTTATTCAGCAATTCTGTTGCCATGCACGCATTCGAAAACAAAGTCTGCTGCAGCCAAAGAAACTTCCGAGGCGATCCTCATTTTCTGTGAAGAAACTGTTACTAGGGGTAACATACAGGTCAAATGACTTCATCTTCCAGCTGTGCACATGAAGACACTGCCTTTGGTAGACCATCGACAAAATAGCTGTCAGACAGATTTATCAACTGTCATTTTCTCCACCATCAGTTCATTTCTAGCATCATAACCATACCATCAGCAAACCGTCAGCTGATTGCTTTTGAAGCATCTGAATATTTTAACCACATCTCCCTCAGTGGCACTCACTGAAAAGTGATGCATTGTGTTTACTTGGTTCAAATGTCTACATCATTTCCACATCAATGAAATATATTAACAAAATGCCAAAGGTAAGTAAACTGAAAGACAAAACTGCCCTGATACATATCATTTGTGTGGAAATGGTGTACACATTTAAATCAAATTCAGTGCATTCTTTTTTCAGCGCAGGACCGCAGCCAAATTTGATATGGGTTTCATGAGAACAGACTGAGGCACTGAACTTTCTCCTTCCTCTCCAGCCAAGAGAGAGAAACAAAAACATTCTCATTATTTCTGAAGTGGGTGATAGAGTCGATCACTGTCAGCAGGTAGCCATCAGCTGGAGAAGAATGAACTGGTGCTGCTCTTATATACTGATAAGCTCACTTAGAGATTGATGGCAGCACACAGCTGAGGCCTTATCACCATGGACTGGCTCAGTGATATCTATCTCTTCTCAGAGTATCGTCTCATCAAGGGTAACATGAGATGAAGAGTTTACGGGCATTAAAGACAAAGGCTCAACTCTATAAAGGAAGACACGGTAAAGCACAGTTAAGTTAGTTGGTCCACGTGTGTGGCCATAGTGCTAAAACCCCTAAAGCCCCATAGTTTCATGGATCACTCACATATAAACCTTCTGTAACTGGAGTCTAAGTCTTGGATCAGTGCAATGGCCACCCTACAAATGATGTCTATGTAGCTAACTCTGAAGCGCAGTCCCTTTGTGGCAATGGGGAGATGTATTTTTCTGCTGAGTTTTGTCATACAAGTAACACCAATAAAGCCGTTCACCGCTAATACCCTGACTGAAGTAGAAAATGTTTTGCTTCCAAATACAGAGTGAGGAGAGAGGGCTGGGACATAGGGAATGAGGAAATTCTAAGACTCTTTCATTAACAAAACGAAGTAACATATATAACAAATGCAAAAATTAACGTATTATCATTTTTAATTGCTTCATACTGAATAACTCTTCTTGCCCTTAGACATATTTACTCCCAGATGTGGAAATCCCAAAATTCCATAGGAATCGCATGAC
The DNA here is from genome assembly GCA_037832545.1 of Rhabdalestes septentrionalis. Taxonomy (NCBI): domain Eukaryota; kingdom Metazoa; phylum Chordata; class Actinopteri; order Characiformes; family Alestidae; genus Rhabdalestes; species Rhabdalestes septentrionalis. The sequence goes on along the minus strand of JBBMFX010000007.1, from coordinate 8,092,584 downwards.
TCCAAGGAACGCTTTTGGACATCTTCATTTTATCAGTATTTTATCATCATTTAATCTCAGTAATCTAATATAAATGTAAGAGAAATTACATGTAAATACTATTCAGGAGGAACCTGCAGAATCCCCAGAGACCTCTGAAATTCCATGTGACTCAGAGGAAGTGCTTGTTGGACTTCACTTTCCCAAATTGGTAGCATCAGGAGCATGGGTGAAAAATGAACTAAAATTGGGTTAAAATTCATATTTCAGGCTTGATGGTCAAAATACAGCGGATGTTTATAAATGGATAATTACATTACATTGTTTATCAATGACTCTGAAACCCTATTTGAAGTATAGTTTACAGAAATTGGTAATATATTAAGATGTATAGAGTTACTGTAGAGCTATAATTGTTTATAAAACAACTAGGATTACTACAACACGTAATAACTGGAACTGTTGTGTATTTGCAGTTGAAAAAACTGTTGAAAAAAATGTAGTATTTCCCATTATTTCACACTTTTTGAGGCTCATGCTTGCTGTGCTGGGTGGCCCGCTGTCCCTGTTGCCATAAACAATCAGCATTTGGACTGAGAGAGCATGCTGCGTTTGTCTGCATATGATTTGCCTAATGAATGATTGCCTTGATTATGCATGGAATATAATGAATAAACAGAAGGGGAATATGGATGATGAAATTAGTTGTGATAACGGGAAGAAAAACATGCATCCATGAATAAACGTTCCAATATGTTCATGATCTTTGCTTTTCTGTACTTATAAGATAAATCAGCTTCCTAAAAATTCATCTGTAAGTTTCACTAGTGAATTATAAAACCTTGGTGTTATTCTGAAAATGCACAGCTAAGTTCTGCTTCACTGCTGCACTGTGCACCTGTATGTGCACACTGTTTATAAGATTCATGTGGACATTGTCACTGATAAGTCATGCGTGTGTTATTCTGCCGAGGTGTGGCTCACTTGCGGTCTCCTATGGTGCATCAGCATGTTCGCAACACTCCGTTCTTCTCCAGATGGTTCAGGTGACACAATCTGTTTGCTCGTTGTTTAAACACATGAACAGAAACACACACAGAACTGCACTCACCGAGTAAAATAATCTGAAGAAATTTAAAACCTTTGACAGCTGTTGATTAACATTAGTGTCTGTAAACAGAGTGGAAAGTTTAGAAGTTCTGCCTTCTGTTCAGTAACTGAGAATACTGAAAGTCCCGAAGGCACTGATAAGTATTTAAAGTACTGAAGGTACAATTTCATATTTGGACAATTCTGTGGTTTTGTTATTCACACTCTAGATGAACTCTTAACATAAAGAAAACTTGCACTTTTAAAAAACAAAGTTGAGAAAAAAATCAAGCTAAACAAGAACCACAAAAATCATGCCACACATTCAGTGGATTGTTTTCTTCTTTCCTAAATGTCGACCACATTTGCTGCAGTCTCAGAAAAAACACTGTAGCTTTTAAGATACAAACACTGTTAATTTGGTCGTACCCACAAAGGCACGTCTCCTTCATCGGGGGAACAGATTTGTACAGTGTTCTGTACACCTGGACTTGGCTCCAACCTTTTTATTTTATTTTGTGAAGTCATGAAATGATACAGAAAAGCTAATTCACACAAATAATTGGGCACAAAACTGACATCAAGAACCTTGAGGGACCTAACATTTACCTTAACAATACATCTTTAGGAGAATGGACAGTTCTTTAGAAATCCAGAGATTGCCAAAGTACCCGTTTTGTGTATACTTGTTCTTATGTGTACAAAGGACCTTGTTTAAAAAAGGTTTTACTGGTATGCAAAATGTTTTTACATTGTACAAATAATTATCTGCTGTCCCTGACAAAAGAACTACTGCAGGATCTGATGAACTGCATCCCTACGACCTCATCAGTGTCTCATCAGTCTGACTGATGAGAATGCCCTGGTGATGAGGAATTAAAACTGATTTTCTGCAAACTCCTCGACAATGGTGCTTAAAACGAATCTGGACAGATGAGTGTGAATTGGGACTAATTAATAAGAGAAGTCCGTTTGGTGTGATGGGCCATTGCGCCAGACAGACCTCTCGCATTAAAAAGGTCAAACCCATGCTCATTCATCAACCCTCTCTCACAGGCCCGCTTAGCAGATGTGCAGTGTGTGTGTGTGTGTGTGTGTGTGTGTGTGTGTGTGCGCAGTGGATTGGGAAAGCCTGTGTGTCGAATGAGGCCTCACTGCAGAAGAGCTACATTAACAGCGCTGATTAACATGTGTGTCAGCATGAGGCTGCTGGAGAATTCCCTAATGCCTTTTGAATGGGAACACTCTGAGAAGCGCCGAGGCAGAATGGCTTTCTCAACTCTCCTTTCACTCAGGTGAGAAGAGAGAAAACGATCTGATATGTCTTAATTTTCAAATGCAACAACAGGATGCTACATAAACGAATGACCAGTGAAAATATCGGATATTTCCGACTTTCATAAGTTCACAGTGGCCAAATTAATCTAGAAGAACAGCACAAGATTATAATAATCCAGGCACCTGTGTAATGCTCTTAAAAACGGTACTTAATGGTTCCTTGGTATATTTGGTTAAGAACATTATGTAGAGGTCAGTCACACTTTCAAAACTTTTCTTCACAATGCATGGAAGTGTTCTTTAAATGTGTTCCTTCTGGCAAATTCATTTTTAAACAGTAAACATAGAGAAAGAAATGTACAATTGTTTATTATCTATAAAAATGGGCTAATCAAAATTATTATTTTGGCTGTGTTAAACTAACTCTTCGCTGGGTCCTGTTGTAGCTAAATGAATGCAGGATATGAATGGATGTAAACAATGAATGACAAGTGGGGCCAAAGGAAAGGCATGATGTCCGTTCTCCATCTTCCCCTGCATACTTAAAATGCAAGATTCTCTCATTTATGCATCCATTGTTGTCTGTTTAATCCTCTTTCCCTGGCCATCCTCTTAAGTTGAACACAGTATAACGACATGGCATAAGCTAGAATAGGGAAAATAAAAACTGTCATATACTTCTTGCTTTAAGTGCTGATATTAAGTAATATCTAAACAATGTAACTGCACTCGAGGGTACTTCTTCAGTGGGCTTAGCCTGGGAACAAAATTAGCACCTAATTCCTTTGTATTTCTTTGTTTTAAGCTCTGTCTTGACTCCTGACTTTTCACATTGCATTTAAAGTTTTCTCTCCAATTTAAAATCTTGCACTGGCATTTTTCCACACTTGCAATTATGGAAATGAAATCATTTATAATCCTTTCCTGTCACCACACTAAAAAGCAAACAAAGTCAAATTTGGAGTAGAATTAGACGTCTTTCCTCTATGCTTCAGCTACAAACTGTTGGCATCATGACACATTGTACAACAGCAAGGACATAGGTGGAATCACCATGAAGTCACCTTGCTGTGATTTGCATTGACCGCAGGGGCCTTGATCAGTTGAGCTCAAGCTAATTATCGGGATTCTAGGCAAAGCAACGCATTACTGCACCTCCTCATGAAGCGGACAGCATGGCCCATACTAATGCGCTTTCTATCCGGCCTGCTGAGTGGTGATGGTGATGAGGTTGTGGCCCCAAGATTTTGCCTGATTATGCAAAGCTTTGTGAGGTGATATGGATTAAGTCTGGATAACGTATGATAGAGTAACCAACATGGTCTGTATGTGCTGGCAAAATTGCAGAGATTAAATCTGACTGTGTATATGAAGGGAAAGACTGCAATATTGGGCCTGTAAATCAAATAGGATTCCAGATTGAAAAACGACCAAGGTAATGTGATCTGATTGCCCAAGAGGGAAAAAAAGAATATACAGTGAAATAATTTTCAATTCCAAAACTACTATATCAAGCCTCTCCAAAAGAAGCATTGGAAGAAAAGAGACCATATCAGAAGTTATTTTCACATTCTCTCTGTCTTTTCCCCTGTTTCTTGGCTATCTGTAATGTTCTCCTGTTTATTCCTTTTTCTCTGCTATTTCATTGTTTACATTGTCATGTGTGTGTCTGTCTGTTCAACCTTGTTCCATCCTTATTAATCTTTTTTGTGTTTTTTCATTCTGCTTTGTTTTGTTTTCCCTTATTCTTTGTTATTTCCCTGTGTTGGGTCCATGTTCTGTTTATTTCTCATTTCTTGTTAGTAAACCCCTGGTTCGCAGTTATGGTCTTCTCCACGTTACAGTTATTGTGGCCTTAATAACAACTGCTCCTTCCAATCTCTACTTCTTTCTAAACACAGCAAAGTCGAAGATCAAAGAAGCTATTCCAGCCCTGATAGTGATCAGATTAGTCTATATCAAACAACCAGCAATGAAAAAGTCATTCTTCAGTCACAATCTTCTACATGGTCACAATTATACCTGATTCCAAACAACAAATAAAATTTACAGCACGCTGTAAACGTAGCATCCATATAACCATCGGTAGTGAGGCATTATTCACCCAGTGGTGGCCTCTGAACACTTCTTATCTCTGTTCCTCTAGTACATCCTGAGAAGCCCTGAGAATGGGTTCTTAGTGATCTGTGAGTGATTTCTGCAGTACCTGATGATTGTGTGGTGTGTGATTTCCCACAGTGTTGACCATCAGGTTCTGCACCAAGATCAACACCTTGTATAGCAGCTTTACAACCACCTCAGAGATTGCTCTTTATCTGGTACTCTTCTCGCATGCTCTTTTTTTGTTCCTTTCATTTTTTACCCTCCCCCATACATTTTTTTCTCCTCTCGTCTCTTCAGGGTGGCGTGACAAGCTGCCAGGATGAAAGAGAAGTGGAATGGGAGGAGAAAGGGGGCAGAATTGAGCAGGGCGCTGAATCTCCTCTGTGTCTCTCCACACACCCAATCGCTCCTCCCAAGGTGCTGAATATCATCATCCTGTTCTGGTTCCAGGATTGATTTTAGCCATCGGGCACAAGCCCAGGGACATGAACAAAACTTCAACAGCAAGGAGAGGGCATTTCCTCCTGATGTAATAAACTGAGAGACAAAGCCATTAAAATGACAGAAAAACCAGATTGCCTTCAGCACAGCCTATCCATTACATCCCCCATGATGTCATTTTGGCTGAAGTGCTTCCAAACAGAGACATCACAGTAAACTACACCTAGAAAATAACACAGATGGGAATCTCAGTCTGCTTTTGAAAGAACGATTTCAGACAACTTTTGACATCAAAACATCAGATAATTAAAACAATACATGACACTTTAATGGTCCAGTTTCTTAAAGGAGTAAAAAAGGTGGAAAAATCACATTTACACACTTTTCTTCTTTGCCCAGAAGTAGTCACTTAATGAAGACATGTTTGAAGTTTAGTGCTAAAGCTAAAGGCTAATGTTGCGAATAAACACTGGAAGTCAATAATCACTCAAATCGTTTCAATAAATATTTCCCCAAAACTGCTCTAAACCCACTCAAACTGCATCCAGCTCTTCATTATGGCAGCACAGACTTGTCACTGTGATTTAGGACACAGTATGACTTACTGTGAGCTATAAAAATGAACAAACTTTCCCTGTGTAGTTGAATGCTGTGGGCAGACACTTTAGAAAACAGAGTCTGTATTCACAAACCACCTCAGGAGTAGGAGTGATGATCTCAAATCAAGTTTGTAGCAACATCCCTCATAAATCTCGAGAAATCTGATCCAAGATCAGTCCTTCGGAGCTCTGGTGCTGTCTGAAATGAATGTCCATAGCAGTAAATTCTGTTCTTTTCTGGTAGTTCACAGTATGTCTAAGTGCCCCAAACAACCACAAATCTGGATTTGTTGATCATATTCATTGTAGAGTTTGTTATAAATCCGAAATATTAATCTTACAGTTGCAGTTCTAAATTAAAGATGTAAACATTGGACATAATCTATTTGCTGATTTACCAGGTCTGGAATAAATTGAAGATTGTATACATTTGATTCTTAATCCCTTGAATCCTGTGTAAAGTTTTATTCGTTGTCTGCAACTATTGTAATTTTTTTTTGTTTCTCTTATTGTTTTTTATTGTTCCAGTCATCTCAAAATGTTCATGTTAGCTAGGAATCCACTAAAATACATCTTTCCCTACTGCTACTAACTTCAGCTTACACAATGCAACAGTTGTCAACACAACACATGTATTCAAACTGTCATTAACACACTGCACCTTTTCGAATTGATGCAAAGTTCCCCAAACACTGTGCATCTTTTTAAACTGCCACTAACTGCAGAAACACAGCTCAGCATGCTTTGAGGAGAGTGCTTACTGCCCATTCTGTTATGTCAGCTATTAAATGCATGCATTAAATGAGTGATGGGGGAGAGGGAGGGCCGTCTGACACACCAACAGGATGGTATTATAATCTCTCAACGTTTAGACTATTTCGCCACTCAGAAACCCCCGAGAGGAAGTGTTTAATCTTAGGATTGTCTCTTATATTTAAAATGCAATGAATCACATGGCTCAAAATTTACCTTTTTATTTTTGTCCTAATATGCACAAATTCTTGGCTTCATGAAATTCGCATTTACATTCTCTTTTAGCGACCAAAACACCCCTAGGTCAAGTTGTCAATTAATGGAACTCACTAGATTACCTGGCTGAACTGTGACCTGGAATAGAGCAAAAAAAATGTAACCACCTGGGGATCCTCTGGGACTGAGATCGGAGCCTTCCACCCAAAGGCGCGAATAAGAAGCAACCAAGTTCTTCACTGCACTTTTGTTTTGTCTCAGCGAGCATCCTCAGGGTGTGCATCCCAGCCCAGTACTCAGACAGTGGGGGAGTGTGAGGAGAAAGAAGTGCCTGGTGCTCCTGATACAGGCCACCTGCTGCAGTTGGACCGTTCTCACCCAGCTTATCTCCTTCTCCACTGTCTCCAGGCTTAAGGGAGCTTTCACTGCTTTTACAGCACAGCTATAGCAACGGTCGTGCTTTATATTTGGAATTTGTTTACAAATTCAACTAAACATTATGATGGTACTGCAAAGTCTTTCTTAATTGTACAAAAACTGACAGGCGCCAAATGCGCACACAGCTTTAGGAACTATAATGGCATAAGTGAACATGGAGATTCTTAAAGGGCCCTAAGGCAATGTACAGCATTCTAACAGCCACAACACCACATATGGATATACAGCATTACACCTGCTGGATTTAACAGGAGGGGAAATTCAGACAGCACCATAGAGGGGTGCCACTGGTGTCTTTGTACTCTCTGCTGTTCTTTTGGCACCATTATTCAAGTGCACAGCCGTGGCAAGGAGAGAGCTAAATCTCCTGCCTATTGTTCACACACGCATGCACCAGATTTTCTGTGTACTCCTTTCTTGTCTTGTCTGCCCCTCCCCCCATGCCCCCCAAAATATTATAAGATGATGGGCTTTGTGAATATGCATGAGTGTTCTGAGCTGAATAAATCCATGATATCAGAAATCAAAAGGCTGTTTTCTGCTTTTTGACACTAGTTTTGTTTGCAACCCGGCATATGTTCGATTTCAATTTGCACCATTGGCTTAATGATAAAAATTCTAGCAGCAAAATGAGACAATCACAGGCAAAAAGCTATCAAGACAGAATTTACTTGGCCAATCACTTTGTTGCACAGCCACACTTATGTTGCATTTTATGGAGCGTTTATATAGCCTGGTCAAATGTATAGAATGGTATGCCCCATCGTTTTGAATAATTCCCTGCTAGCTCTCCATTTAGTGTACCCTGTATGACTGCTGCTCATTATCCGGTTCTCCTCACTCTTAACACACTCTTCAAGAGCTCTCAGCCCAAATTGCATTGAAGTGCCTCTTCAACATCTTAATGTTGTGATAGACCTACAAAGCAGAGACATACAAAGGCAGGGCAAAAGCCTCTTACATGCTCTTAATGACAGAGGCCAGCATGGTTTAAAAGCAGCCTGGCCTCAAAGCCACAAACAGGCCGCTTGGCATTTTAAAAGCAAGTCGCTTCACTTCCAGAGACCAATTACTTTCATGACAAAAAATACGTCGAGAGATTTAGATGGGCTTCAGGCAACGGGGTTGGTTCTGACCGAGGTTTAAATTTTTGTCTCGCAAATTGTCTTCTTAAGGGGAGAGGTAGTGGGCATTAACTCAGCCGATTGCTGGCACCATGAGGTGAATATTAGTCAGGGAATCTAGATTTAATTTAGTCGCTGTATCAACCCCAAACAAATTTGCAGCCCTAGAGGTCTGACTTTGCCTGATAAGCTCTCCACTAATCCTGATTATGGAACCCCCTCATGTGCTCGTACGTACACACACTCACCCTGAGACTAGTCCAGTGCACATGTTTGGATATGAAAGTTGAAGATATGGATCATGGAAAGGCAAGAGAAAGCACGTGGTTGGGGACGGGCTGCATCTGAAAGCAGGTGAACATGAGTGAAAATCAAACAGCCAAATAATCCTTGCATTACTGTTAAAGGGGGAAAACCAAGAGGCCATTACTGCTCTGAAGAATGAGAGTCATTTAGTATTTCAGTGCAGGACCGGTGTGTGTTGTGCTGATGGCTTAGAGTGACACATCAGGCGTCTACTGCTCATTATCAGATGTGTGTGTGTGTGTGTGTGTGTGTGTGTGTGTGTCTGTATGTGTGCCTTAATGTATTCATCCAGCCATGTGGATGACTGTGACTTTGCATCTGTGCCCCAATATTCCAGGAGCCGAACACAGGGATGTATATGTACGTTGGGGTAAGAGAGTGTGCTCAGCCGCTGATGTATTCCAGCCGCCATGTGGAAAGCTGGGCAGTTTAGCATGCGCTACAGGTTCCCTTTGTCCCCAGAGACAGTGATGAATGTGCATTTCCTTCACATAAAGATCTGGGTGTCACACACACACACACGCACAAACACACACGTATGCACGCACACACACACACAGTCACCCTTTAGTTGTACACAATTAATATGATTTTTATTACGATCTCTGTTCTGCCTGTTGATACAGATTGCAATGCAAACAACATGTAAACTGTACATATAAAACCTATATTGTCACTTTTGAGATTGTAATTTTAAAAGCTCATTTTTAAATGTAGTATTACCCTCAAGACAGTTTTTACACATTAGCCATTACATTAAAGCCACCAGCCTTATATTGTGTAGATTCTCTTTGTGCCTCTATAACAGCTCTGGCCTTTTGAAACATAGAGTGCACAAGACCTCTGATGTGCTGTGATCTCTTGCACCAAGACATCAGCACTAGATCATTTCAGTGTGCACACCCCACAGATGCTTGTTCGGAATGATATTTGAAGAATTTAGAGGGCAAATCTACACGAACTCTGTCATGTGCCTCAAACCACTGCTGAACAACATTTGCAGTGTGGCTGGGAGCACTGTCCTGCTGAAAGGGGCCACCGCCATTAGGGAATTCTGTTGCAATGGAGGATGTACTTGGTCTGCGACAATGTTTAGCTACATTTTCATTTATCAAAGTAGCATTCAAACAAGTACCAGGACCCAAAGCGTCCAAGCAGAACATCCCCAGAGCATCACACTGACTCTGCTGGTTTTATTCTCTCCATAGAGCATCCTGCTACCATCTCTTCCCCAGATAAGTGATGCCCACACTCCCAGCTGTCACCATGATTTAAAAGAAAACATAATTCATCTAACCTGTACTCCCTCTTCCATGTTCCATTCCCAGTGCTCATATGCCGATTGTAGGTGCTTTTGGTGAGGGACAATGATCACCATGGACACTATGACAGACAGCATCAATGCAGCATGTTCAGCAATTTGTGCTGCAGTAGGTCTTCTAAGGAACCACACAAGCTAGACTTTGCTCCCTATGTGCATTAAAGAGTTTGGGCACTCATGACCCTGTCACCAGTTCACATATCGTCTTCCTTTGGCCCACCTTTGGTAATAATTAACCGCTGGATCCTGGGAAAATCCCACAAGACTTTTCATAATGGAGAAGCTATGACCCAGCCATCTAGCCTTTGGCTCTTGTCAAAGACACTCAGATCCTTACACTTGCCTGTTTTTCTTTCTACTAACACATCAAATTCAAGGATAGGCTGTTCACTTACAGCCAAAGATATTCCACCCTTTGACAGATGCCATTGTAATGAGATAATCAATATTATTTACTTCAGCTGTTACCTGGTTTTAACATTTCATATATAATGAAAGACTGAAATACACCGAAATGATGTTTTGCTAATAACAAAAAGATACAATCACCAGGATTTTTAACAGCTGTGAAAGCACTGTTATGAATTCCAGGTCTGAGAGTCTTGTGGTAGACTAATATCTATTCATTTAACTTTTTTACATTTTAAAACACATTCAGATTATAACCTATATATGAAGTAGTGACAACTGGAAACGACTGACTGTGTAGACTCCCTCTGGTTTGAGAGGAAAAAATCAATCTTAAGCTACATCAGAGTGATTGGAGGCCTCTCTGTATTTCCAGAAGCAATTTTCTGATGATTTTTATGGCACTCTGTGTGTAAGATGGCCTGTAATATAACTGAAGGAATGAATCATGTGCGAGCTATGTGACAGTAAAGGCAAAACATAAAATGCGTACGCACTCTGTGTGCACTGTCTGAGGACTGAAGAGATGGAGGAGCTACTTGTTGAACACTGACAAAAGTGCAAATGTCTGGATAATGTAGAAACCAGAACGAGTAAAGACATTTCATTTTTTGCAAGTGAGTTTGTCAGTTCACAGTGAAAAGGCTTCTCCAACACAGCTGAATAAAATAATGTTTCCCAGAGAAATATTTTTTCACAATTTGCATTTTGTGTGTATAAGATCTCAAATACACAAAATAACTTAATTTAAGTGGACACCTGACCATCAAAACTACACTATATTACCAAAAGTTTTCGCTCACCCATTCAAATGATCAGAATCAGGTGTGCTAATCACTTGGCCTGGCCC
>JBBMFX010000007.1:8042517-8060738 GCA_037832545.1 Rhabdalestes septentrionalis | reverse complement strand
ACACAAACAAAAACACACACACACACACACACACACACACACACACACACACACACACACACACAGAATTAACTTATGCAAAAGTTTAATTTCAGGTGGAAAACATTAGTCAGCGTCAGAACCAGAAAGCATTGTTATCTTACTACAGACTTCTCTACCTGTCAAAAGGGAGTGGATAGGAGATGAGGGTATTGATGACTATCTGAAGGTGCTGCGTAGCAAGGATGAGGATGGATTGTGCGACCGCAACTTTCACCTGATCTTCAGCAATAATCTGAAGCCGATTGTGCAACACCTCCAACATCTCTGGCACCTGGTAGATACAATCAACACCAATCTTTACAAAAAACAGTATATGTACAAAAACAGCATGTTCTGTGCATTGCTGATAAAATTACAATTATAAAGTAAAATAAATATATAAACAATAAACAAAATATAATTGTCCACAACCATACTACAGTGGTACACCCATTACCAGGTCTTGCAGTCCAGCCCCTCTGTTTTTGAGCAGTGTGTTTAGAATAACACTAGAGGCTCTGGAACAGTTGGACTGGGAGTCTACCAAACCTTCAAAAACCATGAAGATAAGTGTATTCAGTTGCTGTTGAGGTAGACGCTTACTGATGATCTGCCACACAAAAGAGAAACACATAAATTATACATGTACCATAAGTCATGCAATCTCATCAAGCCGCCACAGTGATAATGGCCATCTTTATCATTACTATAATAAAATAAAAACTATATTAAAGAATAACCTTGTGCTATTGCATAGTGAATATTATATTTCACTTCCCATTAGTAATGTTTTCTTTTAAGCACCAAAGCAGTACAAAAGAAAGATGAACTCAAAATCCATCAAAACGTCGAGGTAAGTGGAAAGTCACATTAATATGATTCCTCAAAACTATTTCTCTGGCAGTGAGTTAATGTGATGAGTCTATTAGATGAGACATTTGTACCTTAGTGAGTTCAGAACAAGACCTATAGAGAACAGAGTGGTCAGGATCATTTAGTTTTTCTCGAACTGTTAACAAATTCTCAACTGAGTCATCTCTGTAGTCCAGCGAGAAGCCTGTTATACAAATAACAAATATAAAGAGACAAATAATTCAGGGGTTATTTGTTTTAAAAGTCATTTGAAATCACTACAATGGGGCAAAATCAAAAATGAATAAAAAGGACATAGAATGAATAGTCCAAAGGGTTTGGAAAGATCAAGGAAGAAAAAGCTTTACAGATCAACTACAAATATAGGATTCATTTGCAAGCTGGCATAGCATTTTGGCATTATTATTGAACCATAAACATTTTCAACTTTTTCTAAACCAGTGCTGAGGGCGCCTCCCTGCACCATTTCATTTATCTTCTGCCAACAAAATGACCCTTCATACAAATCTTAATTATTACATGAGTAACTGAATCAGAAGTATCAGAAGAAGTATCAGAAGAATCAGAAAAAGTATCAGAAGAGTCCCCAGTGAAAACATTAGTAAAATAATTAGCAGGGTAATACCTTCATAACGCAGCTGAATGTGCAAGAGAGTGTAGATGCAGTCTATGGCCGCTCTGCGTACGCCAGGGTTGGGGTCTGTGCAGCGTGGGGCCAGACGCCCCAAAAGGGCTCCAAGATTATGGAATGTCACCAAGTTCTGTACAGTGATAAACATTTTATCTAAAAGGGCCAAAGTGGCTGTGGCAAGATTTACTGAGTGTTATTTGAAATAAAAGGTGAGGGCGTGGCACGATAACACGTTCAAAATTGTGTGACAACAGCCAAACTGAACAAAAGTAATGAACAAAATGTAACTTATATAAATTATATCTCCAGCACCACTATAAGTGAAATGTCTTACCTTGACGTTGAGACTGTCCAGATAGAACTGCAGAAGCTCAGCTGTGGTCCTGGCTGCTCTCTCTCGCTCATGGTCATACTTGGAGCTCAACCAGCCCTCTATATGCTGAGAAAAAGCACAGCGCTCAATATGTAGGGTTCAGACAAAGGTAACTGCCAATAACCAATTAATAAAATGAGCATAGAAGTAAGCTTACCTTGAACACAGTCTGAAGGCCATCTGGAGTTAAATCTCTGGCCAACACATTGCGGAGCAAATCATGAAGAGCATTGAATGTATCTGTGTATAAGGTCTGTGAGACAGCAGAGGATTTTAGCTGGGTGCTGGTGCAGCTCAGGCTTTGCAGCATGGGGCTTATCTCTTACACACAGACTACAAGTGGTCTTAAAGAAGATGTATTTAACATGTTGCACATGAAAAAGCAACATTATAAAATGTTATAAAAATGCCAAGACTGGTGAATGGAGCTCTTACATTTGATTCCTAAAAAGAAATTATTTAATCACAAAATGTTTGTGGAATCTCACTTTATGACTATTTAATTAAACACCCTGGAAAAGTTGCCACTCCAATGCAGGGCAACTCATATAAACACAGCCCCACCTAGGGGCTAATTTAGCCCCCAATCCACCTGGCCACATGTCATTGGACATTTGCGTCAGGTGGACATGTAACAAAAATACATCCATCCATTTTCTACCCCTTTATCCCTCACTCAGAGTCGGGGGGGTGGGGGGTTGTTGTTGGGGGCTGGAGCCTATCCCAACTGCTACGGGCGAAGGTGGGGTACACCCTGGGCGGCATATATTTCTTATTTTATTTGAAGAAGCGTTTTATTCTAATTAATAGTATAGCTCATTGCATCTTACAGATTAAAGGAAAACATTTAATCACACTATTACCCAGTAAATGCATTTCTACATTTTTTGTTTGCACTAGGGATAGGCATTTTAATCAAAAGTAAAATTTGATTTTAACTAGGAACTATTTGGCTGTCACAACTTACTACCATGTACCAGTAAAATAAGTTTTTTTTAATAATTTTGTAAACTTAGAATTGGAAATGCAAGTTTGAATCTCAAAAGGTTCAATGCACAAGACCATTAAATATAATACAGGAAAAATAATCTGATGATAGAACTGGTATGATTTCAGCCATAAATTTGGCTTAATATAAAAATAGATTGGCTTAATATAAAAATAGACTTTTGGGAACTGTAATAGACCAAATTCAGAAGAGTGCTGCACTACACAGTTGCCTCTGATTGAGGCACTTTTTCACCAAATGCTGACTGCACATAGTTAATCAAATTATTTTCAAGGATGAGTCGCTAGGTTAGGTTAGGTGAGAATCAATGATTATCCCAAAATATTTTATATCAAACAATCTGGGAGCTTCACCCCCCTAATAAAAATAGAAACGGCTGCTGTTTAGTTATGTGCCACCTATTGTATAGTTCTATCAAGTACATAAACAATATCAGCAGCATACATCTGGGTTGCTACATTAGGGCATCCATCAGATAGGTAATTAACATATTAGCTAAACAGCAGGGGTCCCTGGACAGGCCCCTGTGGGACACCAGTAGAGCAGTAGTGATGAACAGAGTTTAGTTCCAGCCTATTCATAGCATTTTCTTTTACCACATTTTTGGATTCACTTTACACATCATCCAACTCTTGTAATTTTAGTATGTGACTTCAATTTTTATAAGTATTTTATAGGTTATTAAAATTCTTAATGTATAAATGTATATTAATTATTTACATTTCACAGTTGACATTACCTCTGCACCACTACATCGAAAAAAAAAATATATTAAGATGCATAACATCATTACACTGTAAAACAAATCATGAATCACACCACAGTATAATGATAAAGAAACAGCCTTTATCACTGGGTTTGGTTTTGTCTGACACGATATTTTTGAGAAAGCAAGGATCCAGGTTAGACATTCTGCTTAGAGTGGCCAATCCTGAATTGCATATATTTATATTTCATAAAGCTCCAAAAGTTGTTCTGGCTTACAATCATGGCTGGTTTACTTTGGATAAGGTAGGAAATGTCCCATCTTGCAAATGCGTCTAGTTTCCCAAAAGCAATATATCTTACACTATGACCACGCTGGACTGAAGTGAAAGTGAGTGGCTAAGATGGAAAAATCTCATTGACTCCTTAAAAAGAATGTTCTTTTCCCCATTATTCTTATTTCACAAGTGAATACTTTGGCTAGAAGGGCTATAACTAACCAAGATGGTCTTCAGTGTTCAGTTTCTAAACACAGAGAGTGTAAATCAGCAATGTGTGTGTGTGTTTGTGTGTGTGTTTCACCCCACCTCTCTCTGCTGGGGATCCAAAGCCTCATCATCCTTGGCTTTCTCTGCTACTTCTAATGTAGGAAGGCCAAATACTCCATTTATACATGTTTTCAGCATGTCAAAATTTTCATTTTCAGTCAGTGGTGGATCCAGATTACTGAAGATTAAAGTCAAGGGCATTTTTTCCATGTATATCAACAATAATATCACACGTGTAAACATCATTTAGATTAGTTGCTTTTAATAACTTTATTGCAGGTGTTTGTTAGACTAAATATTTACAATATTTACTATTTATCCAGTTTATGTTAATGCTCTGGTGTTACTCTGTTCGCTTTCACCTGGTGTTAAAAAGGACATATTATGCAAAACTCACTTTAGTTATAATAGGTCTCTGGGCTCACTTCATTGCACAAAATCATTCTCACATAAAGAGATCTCACCAGGTTTATTCTTGACAGTTTCAGTCCCTTTAAAAATGAGCCATTTAAGGGCGGTCACTTTTATGCAAATAAGCTGTTGCTGGCCTCGCTCCACCCTCTCATGTTGACGCTGTGCTTTTAACACATGTGAAATAGATGCGGTATGTTTGACTTGCCTTTGCCCTTACCCATAGCGCTCGGCATCTTATGGGTACTCGTAAAACCAGCAGACAAAAATGGAAGATCCTAATCTTGTGGGTGATGACTCCACAGATGAGGGGTGGTTCTAGGTAAAATTCCTTATTCTGATGTCACAATAGGGGAGCCGTCCAAATGGCTCGAATAAGCATGATTCCTGACACCAGAATCTTTCACACTTAGATTGTTTATAAGAGAAGTAGAGACCCAAATGGAAATTCAAAAGGATGCAAAAAGTGAGTTTTGCATAATATGTCCCCTTTAATGTCTCTGCCAGTTTTATTCAGTTTGTTTCTTGCTTCACATTTGTCTGGATATTTTTAGATTGCTTTTATTTCATACAAATACATTTTTTTACATTTTTTTTGTATGCTGTGCAATATAGTAATTTATTTACAATTTTCACCAGATCTAAGCTTCCTGAGCTTTTGAGGTACCATCCAGTCTAGAGGTAGCTGCAGCTGTACTGCCATGAAAGGATACATGAGGTTGGCATAAGTGGTCATAACAAGATGGCGTACTGGAGTGCGCAGGACATCAGCTGGTTCCGCCTTAATAAAATCCTGTCACCAAGGACATATTTACTTAGACTGAACACTCTGGAGTCCACCGTGGTTTCCATAATATGATATAAGCATATGTTCAAAGGATTGCTTTTCTAGCAATGGATACACACCATCATTACTCCCATGAGTTCCTGTTTGCGGGTGAACAAGTAGCCTTGTTTGCGAACACAGGTATTAATTGCCTTAGCGATGAGTCCAACACTTTCAATAAGACTCAGCTTCATTGTCAAGTCCTGCAAACATTTCACACAAACATGCAAAGATACACAAAGCCTTAGAGTGCAAAATGTTTACGGTCAACAAATCAAAGACCTGTCACTTCACACTGTACCCTCTAGGTAAGCAATACCGCAAACAATGATTCCAAATTAGTATTTGCTCAGGACCAGATGAGGGGTGTTTTACAAAGCAGCGTTTCTCTGTCAATCAGAATACCAAAACCTAAAATCATGCCAATTCAAAAGGAAGAGAGTTAAGACACAGTCCTCACATTTTTGGATAAAGAATTAGCCAGTTTAATGGGGAAATACTTATTTAACAAACTCCCTTTCGGTTGGCATGCCACTAGGTTTTTCCATTTACTTCTGTTTCACCCTAAAGCTAAGCTGAAGGTACCCCTGGGCTTCAGTTCAGAAGCACTTTAAATTGACCCAGCATGCTTACGAGCAGTGTAGCAAACCACCTGATCAAGGCACTTCACAGCAATCACATGTCATGCTCATTATAAAGGCAATCTAAACATTTCAGTTTAACATTTCAACCTGAATATTCAAAGAACGGATTATTAATAGCAGACAAAGGCTGAAAAAAATCACAAGGTTGAAGACCATAAAATTGTAATTGGCAAGAAGGTTAAAGTAGTTTGTTTGAGTGAATCAAGCTTGTTGAAGCAAACCATCTGGAAAAAAACCTGGTCAGAAAAAGAATACTCAACAGAACTACCACAATTTTAGGAAAAGAAGACTTTCACTGGGTTAGTAGACAGGTGTTCCTTTTTAAGCTTTCTGAACTTTTCAAAACAGAAACGGCAGGTTTTTTTTCAGGGCTTTGGAGTTGCCAAAGTAATTCGATCTTCTAATGATTCTGTACCCAGTATAAACAAGCAGATGAAGGTCTTGGTAATTGTAATGTTTAAACTAGTTTTATGATGGACTACATTCTAAAAAGAGACAACTGAAATGTTTATTGTGTTTATCTGTGTTCTTTCAAAGAAGTTCAGAAAGCCATGGACCTTGGAAGTTTCATTTGAGACCTCGACAGTGAAGAAGAAAAGGTTTTAGTGCAAGTTTCACATGGCAGAGTAAAGAAAAATGCTCCTCATGGTACCTTGGTCTCTACTTTAATTCCCAGAACCTGTGCAACATAAAAGTAATAATGAGAAGTACAATATTATGCGAATCAATTTTACACACACACACACACACACGTGTAGATTGCTGTGAAAGAAGTATTTGCCCCTTTTTTCTTATTTTTTTTATGTTTGTCACTCTTTTTGTGCATGTTTGTCACTATTTCAGATTATCAACCTAATTCAAACATTAGATAAAGATAACCCAAGTAAACACAACATTATGTTTTTTTAAGTGATGATTTCATTTATTAAGAAAAAATAAAACATACGAATCCATATGGTCCTATGTGAAAAAGTAATTGCACCCACAAACCTAATAACTGCAATAAAGTGGTTGCAATAACTGGGGATGTCTTTCACATCGCTTTGGAGGAATTTTGGTCCACACTTCTTTGCAGAATTGATTGAATTCAGCCATGATGGAGGGTTTCCGAGCATTAACCTCCTTTTTAAGGTCATGTTTTTTTAAGGTCAAGGTTTTTTTTTGGAGACAGCAGAATTCATGGTTCCATAAATCACAGAAATTTGTCCATGTCCTGAAGCAGCAAAACCCAGGACCATCACACTACCACCACCACGTTTTACTGATGGTATGATGATCTTTTTCTGGAATGCTGTGTTACTTTTTATGCCAGATGTATTGGGATGCACACCTCCCAAAATTCAACTGTTTTTTCATCAGTCCACAGAATATTGTCCACAAAGAAATGGGGATCTAGATCATCAAAAGTGAGACAAGCCTTTGTGTTCTTATTGTACAGCAGTGTCTTTCGCCTTGGCGCTTGCCATGCATTTTTCCCAGTCTCTTTCTTATGGTTGGATCATGAACACAGACCTTAACTGAGGTGAGTCCTGCAGTTCTTTAGGTGTTGTTCTGGGTTCTTTTGTGACCTCTTGGATGGGTCGTTGCTGCGCTCTTTGTAGGCTGGTCACTTCTAGGAAGGTTCACCTCTGCTACATGGTTTCTCCATTTGTGAATATTGGCTCTCACTGTGGTTTGCTGGAGTCCCAAAATTTTAGAAATTACTTTGTAACCTTTTCCAGACAGATAGAGGTCAATTACTTTGTTTTTAATCTGTTCCTGGATTTCTTTAGATTGTGATGATGTCTTCCTTTTCTGGGATTTTTAACCTACTTTTAAAGTGATCTCATGTTTCAGCAGGTCTGGCAGTAATCAGGCCTGGGTGTGGCTAGTGAAAGTGCACTCAGTTATCCAAACAATGTGATTAACTAAAGTTACTTCGGGATTTCGCAAAGGGCCATGTAGGTTTGGATATTTTTTTTCCTTAATAAATAAAATCATCACCTAAAAACTGCATTTTGTGTTTATTTGAGTTGTCTTAATCTAATATTTAAATTAGAATTTAAGTGTGACAAACATGCAAAAAAATCTAAATCAATAAATAATAATAAATTGGGTAAATAATTTTTCACAGCAGTGTATATTACACATGCCAGTCTCCCATAAAGGGGCATCATATAGCCATGTGAGGGAAATTACATATTTACAATTAAAAATAAAAAAAAACTTGCTTTCTGAATACCTAGCAATAGTAATACAACAAATAAACATGAGGCCCCATGTGAAGTTTCATTAGGTTTGGTCACTGTATGGAGCCTGAAAGTCTCTTCTTCTGTAACTGCATTCATTTCAATGGGGTTAAAATATAATGGAAGTGAATGGGGGGGGAAGGGATGAGCGAAAGAAAAGGAAAAGACGAGTGCAGGTCATCACCGACCATGTTTGTGTGTCAGGGACTTTGGCCTGAGGGATCATAAGAAGTTTGGTGGGTTTCAGACTAAGCGTGTCCGAGCAGGACTATCTGAAAGTTGAGGATTTATGGGGTGCCAATACTTATGCAAATAGGTTTTGCTGGAAAAACGTGAGTAACGCACAAATGACAAAACACATCAAAAAGCTGTGAACAAGCCATTAACTTCAGATCGGGCCTGACATGTCAGAGTTAGAACAGTGTCTCCATCTCGAAAGCTTTGGGAGGAGTAGGAGGCCAAAAAAGGGGTGAATGGAATAAGAAGAAGAAGAAGAACAAGAAGAAGAAGAAGAAGAACAAGAAGAAACCTTAAGAAGAAGAAGAAGAAGAAGAAGAAGAAAACTTAAGAAGAAGAAGAAGAAGAAGAAAACTTAAGAAGAAGAAGATAAAGAACAAGAACAAGAAGAAGACGAACAAGAAGAAAACCTAAGAAGAAGAACAAGAACTAGAACAAGAAGAAGAAAACTTAAGAAGAAGAAGAAGAAGAAGAAGAAGAAGAAGAAGAAGAAAAAGAAGAAGAAGAAAACTTAAGAAGAACAATAGTGTGCCCTGCAGAGCAAGAACACTAACTACAACTACATAGTAAAATGATTACCTTTAAGACACCTTTTATCTCAACTTTATCAACATAGTATTTTCTTTCCTTTAGCTGGGCTTAGTAAACATAATTTTTTCCAAAGAATTAAACTAATCTCTTCTGCAAAGCCTACTATTTAAAAAAAAATTTAAACTTGCAGAACTTCTGATCAGCGTTTTCAGAGGTTTTAGGGACCTCAATCAGGATCCCACTGACATGAGGTCACTGAGGTTGGGTGCCAAGCTAAGCATGGCTGCCTCTCCAGTAGGCACTGGATTTCAAGTACTATGCTGAACCACAGTTTTTTTTTCTGCTCCATTTAGGAAAGTATTACAACTCTGGTTAGAACCACTGCACCTCTAACTCCTTTTTTAAAGATCATTCAAACCATAAAATCTGACTTTTTGCCATAAAAGAAATGTTTTAGATGGAACATTGAGAGACATTTTTATGGATTAAATAGATAATACATATCTAGGCAATTTTAGATCCTTACTGAAACTTTGCACTGGACAAGACCATCTTTAAAACCTTTTATTGTAACCTAATTTGCATCTTGGCTTGCTGATACAGACCTGTAACACATGATGAACCTCAGGAAAGGAGGGTTGTTTCTATTTAACACAATGACCAAGATAAACGTAGACAGACAAGAATCTGATCCCCGTCCTACTTTGAGATCAACACTCAGCTTTGAAATGATTGCACTCCAAATTTCTAAGTTGGAATAAAGCTCCTTGTCTTTTTACCTTGGTGTTGAAATGCTTGCTGATGCTGCGGAGTATATCACTGTCAAGACGATTGAGAAGCTGGTCTTCCGGGGCATGCAATGCCACATAACCGTAGCACAAAATCAATGTGCTCTTCATCTTCTCCACATCCACGTCATTCTTATCCTGTTAAATAGGGAATTCAAATCAACAAATCATCATAATAGGAACATCAAACACAATCAAAACCATATATATGATTTTATAATAGATAACAATATAGGTAGTTAACTTTAACTGTTTACAGGTTAATTACTTCCATACACGAGTACACATTTATTATAAATAATGTCACATGTCTGTGAGACTTTCCTGAGCCTATGATCATTAATTTGAAAATTTTTGTTTCCCCCCCACAGAAAAGAAACCAGAACCTACTTTGAGCAGAGCAAAGATCCCTGAGGCTTTCTTGAAGGCATCAGATTTCCCAAACTCGTCCAGTTTGGCAAGAGTGCCATCCAAATGACTGCTGGCACACATCCCAATACCCATCGCTACTCCCTGTGAAACCAATCATTCCCAATTACTCCCATTATTACCTATTAGTGGCTTTTAAATGGACGTTTAAGCCTCCAGTTTCCAAACAGTGGATCAGTGTAATCATCAGCATGCACCACTCTGCAATTAGAAACTGTCAGCCCAACCACCTCTAATCAAACCCATCAGTGATAAAGCTTAATGTTGACCCAAAGCCAAAAATTACAGCTTTGAGACAAGGCATGACCTCCCTTTGAAAATAAACAGAGAACATTTAATGCATTCTTGTCACAAGACTACATCTCTGTGAGCAACTCTTAAGGAACAAAACGCACAAAGGAGAGTCTGTGCATTTAATTGGCAACTTAAACAGGAAACTACAATGAAGGCCTCCTCAACCATGTGAGCAGATGGGTACACAAATGAGATGAATACAGTGTCTGCAGTGCTCAAGATGGTGAATGAGAGGCAAGAGAGATGCTGACAGATAACGAAGGTCAAAGCAAACAATGGTAGTTACAGCAGTGTGTGTAATGTGTTTTCTTTGCTGTACCGCTCTCTCGGTGGCGTCGTTATGGCGAGCGCTGATCAAGATCTCCTGAAGCTGTTTTCTCACCAGCTCCTTATTGGAGCACTGCTGCAGAGTCACACCAATGCACTTATACAGGAAGCTCTAGAAAGGGGGAGTTGAACAGTATTGTGAAGTGGACTAATTTAGAATGAGCCAACAGACTGGTAAAGTCTGGTATGGTCTGCCAAAGCTGTACACCAAAACAAAGGAGACTTGCATTGCCAAAACTAACCTTTTCCTCTAATGAGCTGTTGTAGGTTGGAAGATACCGAATTGCTTCGACTGCCAATTGACAGCTCCACTGGCCCTCATCAATGGTTACCAGGGTTTTAGACAGGAACTTCACCAAAACCAAACAGCAACAAGGTCACCATAGCATATCATATGTACATATTTAAAAAGAAAACAGACAGATAAGCTGTAACAGTTTTTGTTGAAACAGGTCTACAAACACTTACCTGAAGAAGGCTATCATGCCATTTTTTACTGTCCAGAGTTTCATGTGTAGAATCTAGTATCAGTAACAAAGGTTAGG
Organism: Rhabdalestes septentrionalis; assembly: GCA_037832545.1. Taxonomy (NCBI): domain Eukaryota; kingdom Metazoa; phylum Chordata; class Actinopteri; order Characiformes; family Alestidae; genus Rhabdalestes; species Rhabdalestes septentrionalis. The sequence continues at coordinate 8,049,318 of JBBMFX010000007.1, read as the reverse complement.
CCATGAAAAGAAAGTATCATTTAAAAGACCAAAAAAGGAAAACACATTTAAACTGCTATTGATATTGCATTTTAGATTTTACAGCAGTAAAAAATTTAGTACACTTTAAAAAACCAGAGCACATCATTTCATGAGTTAGGAAATATAAAGTACAATTTCCCCTCATTAATATATGAGTTTGGCTCTCTTGTTACACTATCTAGAAGTCTTATAAAATCCCACAAGAGCTAAAGTGGTTTTGGAACAAATGTAAGCTTGACTCTCAGAGACAATTCAAACCAGAGCACATAATTTCATGAGTTAGGAAATAGAAAAGTACAATTTCAAAGTACCTTTCCTATCTACACAATTTCATTGTGCAATATCAACAGAGCTAATGTTAATGGAACTTACATAAAATTTTCAAGATACAATGGACTCCAAGCTATTTCCTCTGGGGTCAATAAATGTTTCTGTTTCTGGTGTGCTAGTCAGGAGAACTAATAACAGAGCTAAATTTTATGGTGCCCCTAAAGCATTATTAGGCGTATCCAGAATCCATCTCAAACAAGCATAGGAAAAAATGAGCAACTTCAGCAACTTTACATTTTATGGGAGAAAAAATTATTCTATGCATTTTTAACCAAGATCTTTATCACATGTCTATGTGGTAGTTGGCCTCTGACCTTCCAGACAGCTAAGAAGCAGGTGGATCTCTGTGTCCCACAAAGCTTCTGTTTTATAGTGGATGTTGGGACCGATGGCATGCAAAAGACTCAGAGATGGAGCGCCATGACCTCGACACCGGAGCGGAAAAGCAGCATTTACCTGGGACAATATCCAAAATGTCATTTTCAAAAGGTTCAACACAGGTACTACTAGAAGGTAATGACTTCAATTAGAAAAGAATTAAGCAATTAAAAATTAGCAGAATACTGTATAACAATGTGCCATAAAACATGGACATGGTATGATATCCCTGCAAAGAGTGATCACTGAATGTCTGAACAAAAAATGTCAATTTACTTACCAAGAGTCTTGTCGTAAGTATATACTGTGAGGGAAGATTGGAACCTGTGAGGAAAATGCGGGGGGGGGGGGAAGGAAGGAAAGAAATGGGATACGTCAAAGAGAAAAGAGAAAAGATGGCAAACAAGGGTAAGCCCTCAACACCATCCAGAAATATTACAATTAACGAGTAAATGATTAGCCGGCTGGGGTGTTATTTGTCCCGGTAAGAGCTAAGCTTAATCATCACTGTGGCAAGAAACAATTATCATCCCCTCCAGGACCCCAGTGCTTTATTCACATGATAAATATGGCTTTTCATTTGACTAATTAGAACCAGACAGTATTGGACAAGCAAATGACTGTTAAAGAAAACAAAATGTCTGCAAGTAAAACTTCACTTCCAAAACGCAGTGGAAAAAACAAGCAAAAAATTAGCTAGCCAAGGTGGTGAGCTGCTGAAGAGACGGAGTGTGTTTACGCAATGGCCTTGTGAACTGGTGCAGGATGGCTCAGCTAGTGGAAAAGCCCTCTGCACTTAAAGACGTCTGGAGCTACTCATCGATGATATCATGAGCGCACTTGTGTGCCTATGTGTGTCTGAGGCAGGGAGTGACAGTGTGTGTGTGTGTGTGTGTGTGTGTGTGTGTGTGTGTGTGTGCATGCCCGCATGTGGTTTTCACCTGGTGAGGTGAAGTCAATGACGAAATTGGGTTCCTGGGCTGCTCGCTTCTTATTGGCCAGCAGAATAAGGCTCTTGCAGAGAGGAGTGGTGGCGTTAGAGTACTGAGCTGGGGTCAGGTAGCACAGCAGCATTGGCCATAGCACCTACGGCATACACAGCATTAAACATACAAGCCTGACAGAACAGCCTACGAAGAGTGCAGGATTTTTTGAACAGTAGTCTTAAAGTGGTCTTAAAAACCTAGAGAGAAACAGTTGAGTGTTCTTCGCCCCAAATAATCAGAAATGAACAAAACTGCAAAGTCTTTGATTTTACAATATTTTCAATATATTTTTACATTACTAAATATAGTGCAGCTATTCTGTGGCTCCCTCTGTAGTTATTAACAGACAGCGGAGATCCCCTCCACGCCTTATAAACCCTCTGAGTTCCAGGATGTTGACAGAGTCCTGTCATCAGTTCACTGTTAATGTTGGGAGCAACACAAGAAATCGCTAAACTTTTCCAGACCAAACACATACACATACACACACAGAGACACATACACACACACACACACACATACACAGCTGTTAAGGACTGGTACTGTTGACATTGGCTGAATACATGATTTACTGCTAAGCATGTGTTTGAGGTCTCTCCCATAGTGCCATGAAAACAAAGGCTTCAACAATTTACATTAATGAAAACTGCTGTCTAATCCATTTGAAAGGGCTCTTCTTCCTATATACAGAATGGAGTAATTTTATCATAAGCAACAAAAACAAATCATTGACCTAAAGTACTACAGTACAGACAGATAATGTGTGTGTGTGTGTGTGTGTGTGTGTACATGCACTCACATCAGTTAGCCGCCCCACAGTTGTAGTGAAGAGGTGAAGCGTGCTGTCACACATGATCCTCAGGGCCTCATTGGTCACATCCTCTGGATCTGAGGGACGCTGCCCTCGCTGCAAACACAGTTCAACAGCAGGTTGGCAACTCTGTTGAGCAGGTCTTTATTGTCTAACATTTAGAAATTAAAAGCCAGTAAATAGAGCCAGTAACAACAAAAGCTTGTCAATACTTTCATTTAATACCACATTTGCATTTGTAATAATAAGAATTAATTTGATTTTTTCAAAACATAAGACAAAAGCCAAACTTCAACTCAATTTTTATGTCAATACAAATGCAAATCAAATGTAAATGTTTGATAACTTACAATGTTCTAAATACAAGTAAATATGCAATGTAAATTCATTTACAACAGTCTACTAATAGATTAATAATTTTGGATGTAAAAAAATACTGGTCTGTTGTGAGCATTTTGGTGACCAAATGAGATATAACCGAATTTATCACAAGCAACACCCGACCAGCTAACTAACAAAATAACAATTAGCACTACCTACAATATCATAGAAGAATTTATGGGGAGTATCTGGAGTGGCAAGTGAGTCTTCTACCATCAACATCAAAAGACCAAATGATGGAATTCTTCATAGTCCAGACTGAAAACAAAATTTAATGGACTTTATTCTTGGCCACAGATAATTTATGGTATGCACTTGATGCTAGTGGAAAACTCTCAAATGCCATTTCAGATTATCACAACAACCTCCCATATAGTCTTCAGCTAAGGCTAAAAATGCTGTCCAATAAAATGATGGTATATGACTTTAATCATAATCATGTCCCACAGATCATTCATGAACTGTGTGTGCCCTGTGGATAGAACTCACGGTCAGGCAGGAAAAGACCACACACTAATGTACCAGTAGATTTTTACAAATGTGCAAGATATTTTGTTAACTATTTAGTTAACTCAAGAATCATAAGAGTTTTAAAGAACTTGATTCAAACACATTTACACTCCTTACTTGTACATGAGTGATAAATATTCCTAATATGGGACACAAAGCTGGCCGACAGGCCGTGAACATGGCACATACGTGGTAAGTGTCTGACAGAGCACAGTGTTGAACGATGAAGCGCACAAGCAGGTCCCCACCCTCCAGTTCTAGGTAACCATGATGAGCCATTGCACTGATCACCTGCACAACCTTCTTCTTTACCTGCACAAAAAGCATGAGTGATACTCTAAAGTCACTTTTCCTTTGAACGGTATTGACTCAACTCACCTTACTGATCTTTTTAGGTTTTTCATAAAACAAATAAAGTACCTACTACCTGGTACCGAGTACTGCTTTTCATTCTCTGACATGCCATAAAAAATTTTAAATAAACAGTGCCACCAGCTTCACTGAGGGATGCTATTGGCAGTGAAATACAAACAAGGCACAAACAAGGTTCCAAAAAAACAAGAGGTGAAAACAGGCGGTACCATGCAATAGAAAACTGACATTACTGACATCTGTGTGCTTTATCAACAATAAATACAAATGTTATAAATATAATACAAATTATTAATATAAAAATGTATACACATACACAGTAATAAATACCTTATTGCTGTGGTCTGCTAGAGGCTGCCTGATACTGGCAAGGATGAGAAGCTTCTTGGTTTCCATTATGGAAGCTAAAAGATGGAAAGCATTTCAACAATCATCTATCTAACTTTTTTATATAAGTCTTTTTGGACTTATATAAAAAAATATATTTTCAAAACATCTGTTTCCATGTCAGATGACTTGCTGAATCAGGACTCCTTAAGAAAGGCAAGTGCCCTCTTAACTGTGCTATTTAGTTCTAAGCACGTGTCTCACTTGTTGAGTTGATGAGGTGTCTGAGCACAGCTAGGGAGCCCATTCTGTTTCTCTCATTACTGTTTTCCAGTCTCTGTAGGACAAACACCATCAGTCGGTCTGGGAACGTGTTGGCTGTGTCAAAAACAGACAAACATAAAATATCACACTCATGTGAATAATAGTCTAGGACTTTAATAGCGTGCCGTGTTCCATAACCAATAAGACAGCAATATAGAGCGTTTCCTGTATTCAGTGCTCCCTTGGACTGAATTACACAGTCAGTGACGATTCTTCACGTAAAAGGCGTTAGACTCATCTAAAAAACAGGCCCAAGCTGTTTAATAGGGCTACAAAATTAACAGTATATTTATCAAAATTATGAAGTTTTACTTCTATGTTAAAGTAATCGCAAAGGCCTTGAGTAAATGTGTGGCCACACTCAGATGTTCCATTGTTCTGTTTCTGCTCTGATTAACTGGATGTTTAACACAAGCTGATGCAAGTTATATGCTATTCGACATAATTAACGCAGGTACAATGTGTCAAAATTATCTGTTGGCATGTAGTTTTTGATGAGCTTTCACAGTATGCTTACAAAAAACGTCATCATTGCAAACCTCTGTAAAAGACGAAGGAAAGCCTGATGGTTGATGCAAACGTAATTTCAGTGATGGCAGGAGCCAACATGTCTGAAGCTCAACTCAACATTTTCTTAATCCCCTTTCCCCATAACCAAGGCATTACACCAAATCACCTGACTATGAACACACTCTCAACTCCCACCACTGTGAGTCAGAAGAAAATTCACAGAATCTAACCCTTAACATTATTACAACCACATGACCGATCCTCATCTCCCTTCAAAAACACAAACTGGATGCACGTGGTGAAAAATCACAGTATTCATTTGCCTTATTTTTAGCACTGGCAATCCAAGCAGGACTTCCAGTGCTACAAATTCTAAATGCATTCATATGTTGTCATAATACTGTAAGTAACATAAAGTACCAAGGATGGTGAAGCATCGAAGTACTTCATTGTGATTTTTCACAGTTGGGGGGTTGTTAAAGTCCATAGGTGCACAAACCTGAAAAAAAAAAAAAATTTTAATCAGATGATCTGTTGTAGACAAACATAAAATGGAGGACAAACTAGCTAACTCTATTTCTGCCCTAAATTCGGTGGAATATCCTGCTTAATCAGTAATGGGTAAATTAAACAGCTCATTTTGATTGCTCCTAAAAAAAGGTACTTGATAAATATCTGTCAGCTAAACTGAGAGATGAAGTCATCACATCATTTCATCAAAGTGTTTAAGCTTTTCCTTGGAGCCAGTCAAATGATCAGAGTTTAAGTATTGCACAATACAGAGGTCTGGCAGGTCCACACATGCTTGGATTTTGTGAGTTATACAAGAAAAGTCAGTAAAAAACCTGTTCCATGTCCTTGAAATCTATCTCAGTAGCCAGGAGAACTTGCTCTAAAAGAGCCCAAATTTGATACGGCCACACTGTGCGTAACACACTCAAAAGTGGGTGAAAAAATAGTTGCTTAACCTGCTGGTGCAGAGCGGCGAGAAGGCTGTCCATCTGAGTCTCAAGCACTCGGCTGCCCATATTCACAGAGGCTTCCAGCACTTGGCAAAGACTCTGTATCACATACATGCACACAAAGACACACACGCACAATACATACCCAAACAGGGTTGCCAGTTTGTTAGTACTTACACACACTGGGCAATTTAGTAGACATAACAAAATTTTTTCAGGAGAGCTATATTTTTCAGGGACCCAATTAGAAATAATTTTTTTCAGGTACCAATTAGTGACTGAAGTCCATATGTTTGCACAATTACTTTGTCTCCATCTACGAATTCTATTAAGGGATTGGTGCTACCACCAATCTTAGGACAACAGTAAAACCTACATCCAGTTAACAGTAGTTCTATTGTCAAAATCCTAATACGAATGAAGAGATATATGATTAGTAAAACTGTACACTAAAAAATACAAACTACAGTCACTAACTGCATACTATCAAGTAACCTTTAAGATGGATATGCCAACTGTCTAACTACTGACCTTAAGCAGCCAATAAGTTTACTTCAACAACATTTTAATGGGTTTGATTTCAGCATTTGTTTACAGTTCTTAAATGTAAAATATATCTGAAAGCATTCAGGTGAGATTGGAAAAGGCTGTACATGAAGAGCTTCAGGACAGGAGAAGCAGCACCTTGCTGATGATGTAGTGTTCAGGATTCTTCTTGTATAGGCCGAGAATTGTAGGGACAAGTTTGGGAAGTTGTTCCTCCAGCTTATCATGAGCCATTAGGTGACTCATCGACCCCAGTGCCTCTGCTACAGTCAGACGCAACTGCAATGTGTACACACACACACACACACACACACACACACACACACACACACACACACACACA
>JBBMFX010000007.1:7978509-8003528 GCA_037832545.1 Rhabdalestes septentrionalis | reverse complement strand
TTATCCTTTGAAGACTATCTGGTGTCACACAAATATAGCTCTCTGTCTTTCTCTCTCTCTCTCTCTCTCTCTCTCTCTCACACACACACACTCACACACACCTGTGTGACTGATTGATCCTCCTCTGGACCTTGGGTTCCTGCCAAATAACCCTGTCAACATTCCAGCAGTAAGAAAACAAGTCCTCTCCATCTTTACTGGCTTTAGACTAATTGTTTCCTGCTGGGACAGCTGTGACTGAGCTAAAAAGTTTCACAATGACCCACTTGCAGCTCCATCCAGGAGATCACATCGACAACATAACACAACACAAATTCAAAGTTCAAAACAAAATCACAGACACCTATCCCCTGATCTTTAGAACAGAAGCATCTGAATGTGTTATGTGTGAACCTAATGCTGTGCTCTGTGCTCGGCTTTTGCTCTCATTTAAATGTTAAAGTCTGTGCAGAAGACATGATACATGTCTCTTCTTCAAAAGCAGAAGAAGTAGTTGAACCTGTTGGAGATGAGCATTTGCCTGGGGAATACCCCCCACTAGTCATTTTACAGCTCTTCCAGACAGCGAGCTGTCAGCAAACTGCAGTTACAATTTGTTCTTATACTCCTTCTTGGCGGGCCTTGCTGCCTTATTTAGTGCGGCCCTGGCTGCTGTGTAACCCTGCCTATCAATGCTTTTGTGGGTTTGCGTGGGCCCCTGTGTTCTTTGAGTGTGCCTTTGTTTAACTGGTTAGCCATAATCTTGCTGTTGACCTGTAAGGTGGTTTGGTGGGATGGTGGGATGATTCACTTTCTTAGAATTTTTCCTCTGTAATCAAGACAAACAGACCAGACGACATAGAGAAGCATTAATTTAATAATAATAATTTTTTTTATTCGATTTACACCCATGCAACAGTATTCACGCACTGTTAACCGTGAAACTTTATTTGAAATACAAAGGGTCTTCGAGTTACAACAGTCTCGACATATGATATTTTGAGTTTACAATGCTCACTTTCACTCCCACTCGGCTTACACTGTTAGCCTCCTACTGACAGACAACATGGATGAAATAGTCTGGATGTGCATGGTGGAAGAATACGCAGTGATACAGCCTATGTGTGAGGGAGTTTTTCCTTTCCTATTTCTGTGTCTTAGTTGTGTTTTTATGATCTAAAAGCTGTGTCAGGATCGGTAAGTGATTTAGTGTAGGGTGTGTTTCGACTAACTCCAAACTTCGGGTTACATTACTATCAAAGGAACGGATCTGTGGCGTAACTCAAGGACCCCCTGTATAATAGAGAGATTATTGAGGGTCACCAGTATTAATTCCCTCTGATCTTCTTAGTATAAAACATAATAATTATCTTAGTTATTCTAAAAAATGCACAAGAGGTACATATAATTAAGTCATGAAATAATGGCCGATATTACAGTGAACTGTTGCCGATCATTTCATTTTCATTTAAATTGGATGTCAGTCAACAGGCCCCTTGTCAAAATGTGTGGTTCTCGGCCATGTTGAATAGGAAAGCAAACCAGATTATTTAGCAAAGGCTGCGAGACTAGTATTTAGGTAATAAGTATAGGCTCAGCAGAGGGAGTGGTGCAGGAAGACTGCACACAGCTGCCTCCTTCTGCCTCTTTTATAGGCCCATAGAGGCATCAGACTCTTCAGTATATACGTTCCTCTGTTCCCAATACACACTCTGCAACACGTGCTGAAGACACCACCTCCACTGCATCTTCAGGCCACGCGTCCCTTATCTCACTCTCTCCCTCACCCTCCCTCCACTTTATGCCATGTTCCCTCTCTCTCTCCTTTCTAGCTTATCCCTCATTCCCTCACAATTTCCACATCACTCATCACTTAATTAATCTTCTCTCTCTCTCTCTCTCTCTCCACCTTCACCCTAACTCTATCCACCACATCTCTCTTTTCTCTCTTCACAATATCCAATAATCCCTTATTCACTCTCTCTTCATCTCTGCCCTCTTTCTCTCTCACTCCTCCTTGTTCAAGTGCTGAATTCAGAGACAGAATTGACAAGTTTTGATTGTAAAAGTAGTCTTGGAATCTTCTGAAACAATCTGTCAGATGAGAGTGCTTCAATGCACAACAAGAATGAGGGAGAGGGAGAGAGAGAGATGAACTGCAGAGGCAGGAGCAGGAGCTAGGAGCCAGATCCCAGTGCACTCTATCCTGTCCAATTGGACTTGGATTTTAATACTGGAAAAATCTTCCTTAGTTGTCAATCACATGCTTTAATAAAAACATAGTATAACACTGCGGTCTCGCTCACTCTCCATCTGCCCCTCGGAGAGGCTGAATGCAAGGGGTGTCTGCGAAACTGCGAAAATCCAGGCTTTTATTAGCCACAGCCTGTGCTGGAAAATTGGGATTGTGGCAGAGCTCATCTGGTGAACATTAACTAAGCACCTGGAGCTTTAGTCAATCATGAAATTAAACTCGAGTATTAAAGACAAATGAAAAAGCTCCACTCCCAGACGAGCGGGTCGTCGTCTCTTTGACGCATTTAATCAAATTTCCTACAGGCAGTACAGACTTAACACCCAGGGTGTCAACCAACACCTCTCGGGCAGGACGTGTTTGTTTTCCTTTGTGATAGGGCACATAAGTGAAGGTTTATTCATATTACCAACCTTCTTTACTTCTAGAACAGAAGGAGCTCTTGAAGGGAGTTAGTCTTCTTTAATCTACAGCTTCTAAAAAAGTACCAGTTTATATCTGATCAAAAAATATTTCACAAAAAAACTTATTTCAAGAATTAACTGCTTATAACCTCTACTGCCTAAGTACCGACTTTAAACTTGCTTAAGGAAATTAATCAGTTGAACAAAGCTCATACAGTAAAAAACTCTAACAATAAGAATCATACTGGAGGGAATAACAAAATCAACACATTTTTTTTTGCAGAAACTCAGTCTAAAAAATATTAGCTGGACTCCAAGTAGCAGGAGTGGGCAAGGGGGAGGAAGGGAGAGAGTGCAATTCTGGCCCGGGCTCTGCACATAGACACATTAGGCCTGTCTGCAGCCTGTCAGAAATAGGGTGCAGTGACTAATCTCACATCACTCCTGCACTGGGCCTCATTTGAAGGCGAGCGCTCCTCCAGTGCCAAGAGGGAGTCACTCACTAGTCAGACTAACTCACAGAAATTGGCCGGCTATGCAATGCTTTTAGAAACACACACACATGCGCCAGCTCCACTTTTGGGGAGTCACGATAGACCGCATACACTCACACAGGCCCCCCAACATTGAGGGCACACACATGCGCACACAGCATTCTTCCAACAGTTCCTGAATTGAGACCTCAAGTGTGTTTGTGTCTGCATGGTGTCTGAGGCCTGTGTGTGTGTTCAGCCATGATGGTGGGCTTGAGGAAGCCTGTCGTTCTTCAACAGAAGCCAAAGCCGACTCTGTCCCTCCTTCCCTCTGTTCCGTTTAACCCTACACATGGAAAAGCCATTGGGGGGGGCAAAACCCTCTTCCTCCCACAGCAGCTTGATTCGGACAGAGCGGTCGAGCACACGTTCCTTCCCAGCCCGCAGCGCTGGAAATGGCTCTCGACGCCAGAGACAGACAGAAAAACTGGCTGACCTGGCTGGTTTGTGGTTCGCAGGGGGTTCCACCGTCAAATCTCAGAAGAGAGAAGGAAAGAGGCTGAAAACAACCCAAATCAAGAGCTGTGAAATGCAAGGAATCAAAGAGGTCCCTCTAGTGGATCAATACGAGGAGGCAGATGTGACATATAGATGTGAATAAATTGACCTATCTTACACCTATACTCAGTGGGCATTTTATCAGAAAAAACTACCATATCCGTGCCCTTTATTAGTAGTTAGTGACTGTATTTGTTCAATTTACAAGCCACTCTCCCCATTGATAGAAAAGGACCGCCATAGGATCACTGCAGACCACAAAGTACTAACACTAAGGGTGAGTATGGAAGGAGGAGAGAGAGAGACAGTAAGAGAGAATAAAAGTGTTTTCAAGACTGAAGCTGGATTCACAGCTGCATGGCAAAATACCCAATGTCACAGGCTGCTTCTTTACAGGCCCGTTCATGAAAACAAACAAACGAACTGCCCGTTAGCTTTTACAGCAGCAGGAGAGAGTCTGCGGAGTTCTAATGGACACAGACTGGGAGTCTCCCAGATATGCACAAGCCATGAGGAAAAATTAAGTGTGGCCTGATGCTAGTCATGTGGAAAAAATGGTTGACTGTGGCAGAGAAGCATTTTTACTGCTCTCCTTGACTTTTCACTTTGTGCATTGAACTCTAGATACAAAATGGTAGGTACCAGTGTCTTCAAACCTAACAATACCAAAAGGATCTTTTTCAGAAACAACTTTGAATAACGTAGATTAACCTCCACTAGATGTCACTATTGTCTCTATTCATTAGAATTAATCTGGAAACTGAAAAAAATGTTAAGTGGCCCCCCTATATTCACATGTGAACACACAACACCAGCAAGAGGGTGCCTGGGGACAGTGGTGGTTATAGACCAAAATTACCAGGGGGGCCGAGGTGGGGCCAGTGTATATTTAGAGGGGCAAATTTAACCACTGTGTGCTTTAAGTAGTCCGTCTAGAACACACGTAGCATTAGTTCCGTTCTTCAAGCCAAGGCATGTTGTGATAAGAAAAATGTATTTTAATATTTGACTGTTCACTACAGGGGCCATAACAGGAGCCGAGAGCAATTCTACGAAGGCCCTGGCCCACCCTGGCCCCTGTCTAGAACCCCCTATGCCCAGGGAGCAGTGTGTGTGGACGGTCTGTTGCTCAAGGGTACCTCAGTGGTACCCATGACCTTCTTATCGCAGGGTCAACTCCATTACCACTAGGCCACCAGCCACCTCAAGAATAAGGCACTGATAGTAAAGTGTAATTTGGCTGAAAATACAGAGTGACTTACGACTATTAGTTGCAGGGTCAGTCCACCTGGAGCAACTGAGTGTTAAGTGACTTTCTAAAGGAAGCAGCAGTAGAAAGTGGGGGGTTGATTCAAAGCCAATTGCTTTACCGACCAGACTGCTACCATCTTAATTTTGAAACTAAGATTGCCTGTTTACTAAGCATAAGATTCAGAATCCCTATCAAGTCAAAATGCCTTCATTTGCTCTACATGTGGGATGTTTAGATAATAATTATTTGATGAATTTATCTTTGCTGGAAGGAGGATGACAGCATTTCCAACTTCCCAGCAATCAAGCGGGAGATTTTCCATGAGAAAACAATGGAAAGAACAAATGAAAAACTATCAAAACCATCCATAGAATCCAGGATGATAATAATTATAATGATTTAGTGGCTGTGAGGGAACCACTCCCCTCTCTGAATTTACAACTCATCCTCTGTCTGTGTGCTCCCTCTCTCTTGGGTGACTTGAAAACATCTGAACTAAACCAAAGGGCAAATTCTTTACTGAATTCTGCCATCTTTTCATCCACAGATGTGCCCACATACCTGGCATTCACTGAGGGAAACTTCCTATGCAGACAAAATTTACAGATGTTTTGGCATTTACAGTAAACATGGGTTCAAACAAGTGCCAAAAAATAGCAGCATTCTATTTGGTACAACGGAAAAGAATTTGTAACTTTTTGATCTCATTGTTATGAAAAGGCCCATGTGTCTTTTTTATAATCCTTATTAGGTGTGAGATTGATTTTTCAGACTTTTTCACTGACTCCTCTGTTGCCCTGGAAAAGGTCTTTCACAACATAAACCAGACCGTTTGGGCTCTGCTGGGGGTTCCCCCAGAGTTCACCTTCAGATGGATCATGCTGGATATGTTTAAAATCTTGAGATTTAATGCACACAAGATGCACATCAGACCATCATCTTTATCCAGCTCAGTACTGGCAAATGTTGTTCAGTTGAAATACCACAACAAGTAAAAGGAAGATCAGAGTGTGATAGTTTGGCCAAAAATAAAATTTACACCATTTTCCTCATGGTCTAAATGTAGCAGATAAGCCAAAGCATGTTTGGTGTCTGGCGTTCCCTTATTTACAATTGCACTGGCACTATGTGGCTTCAGTTGATCCCAGAGAGTCTGTTTCCTGCACACTTAGGTGATTTACCAACTCAAAAGCTGCCCTGTAGGATCATTGTGGTATAACATACAGCTAAAAATTGTTTTTAGTTATCTGATGCATGTGTCAATATGCAGTTCACATCACTTGTAAAACAATGGGCTTGTGTCATTTCTTGACAATTTTGCATGGTCTGAGAAAGTAATAATTAAGGGGAAACAGTATGAACTGTTACCTGTATTTCTGTGAACAGAACCTACATTAATGTCACAAGTAATAACATTTTACTCATTAGTGTATAATGTTTATTTGTTACATATATTCACACTATCGTAACATTTTCAGTGTAACTAACAATGTCAAAAAAGACCTGAACTACGTTTTTGAACACTGATGATCCTCGTTTGACATATTCAGGGAAGTTTGCAGACAGAATATTTGTTACATTTCGTAAGCGAACTGCACTATATGGACTGAAGTATTGGGACATGACAGTTTTTCAAAGTTCCTGTTGGTGTAATGGCCAGATGTGCCCATGCTTTTGTTCATGTGGTGTATTTGTGTACCACTTATTTTCACAGGCTCATTTTCTTTTCTATTGTTTTGATTATCATGTAGGTTAACCTGTTCACATTCTAGCCTTTATGCCAGCTGTGAGCACAGGCGCCGTGTCACAAACGCTACAAACCGCTGTAAATCTTCACCAGCACGCTGACATCTCTGTCATGATTACGAGACGGCAAAAGGCTCTCGGAGGCCTGTTAGAGTTGCTGAAGCCTGTTGCAGGCGAGAGAGTATCTGTGTAATTTATGGCCCCTTGCGGCTGTGGAGGAGGCAGCTGGAGCTGGACAGGCTGCTGACCCAAACACAACACGTGTTCACCTGCCACAACGAGCCAAAGACAGGCCCAAGACGAGCCGTGTCTGACAAACAGGTTAGCGGTGGGTCTGGCTAAACACTCAGACACACTCCCCATCATGTCCACAGAGAGAATAACCTGTCAGGATAAGACAGCATATTCACAGGAAACACACACCTTTTATTCAACCTGTAGGCCCAACTGTTCACAGACTGTGTGCCGAACTTTCATCTATATATGCACTTACATATGGAAATTACAAGTAACTATGAGATGGAAACTATAAATATAGTTTTTATGGCATTTTGTGAGCTGCCATTGCATGACTTTGTGAAATTTTATTAGCAGCACAATTGATTTAATTTGCTGAAAGGCTGACCAGGATTCTGATGGAAAAAACTGGTTTCTGATGGAAACGATACGAAATACTTGGTTTCTTGAAAAAATTTTTTATATATTTTATACATAAAAGCACTATTTTACATTTTAACATTATTTTATTAAAATAATACATTTTATACTGGAGTAACACTGTTGAACATTGGATTTGTCTTGAATACAGTTTTTCCCTATGGTCCTTCTATAACGTGTATTTCTTTCCTCCAACAACAGTCATAATTCAGTTCTACATGAATGTTTTCCCTCTTGCCTTCATTCAGATTTACCTTTTCACTGTTAATGTAAGAATGATATGTGTAAATTGGCTCTGCTTTGATTTGCTGCCCCGTTTTGTTTCATATTCAGAAAACAGATTTAGCTGAAAATCTCCTAATAAGGATCAACAGGCTAAACATTGAATAATAATTTGTTGCTTCTGGTGACATCACAAAAACATGATTCAAACGGTATGGTTTAAAATGTATGTTTATGTATCAACATTTTTTATTACAGAAAAAAAACAAACAATAGTAAATGTGCGTTGTATATATGCTCTATAAATGCACTTCTAATTTGTCAATGCTCAACAAAGTTTAGAAAATTAGAAAGGATTTTGAAAAAGTCGTATGGCAACAACACATTTGTTACCAACTTCAACGCTATTGAAAACATAAAAAATGAGAAGAGTGTTGGAAAAAAACACTTAAAAGGTGAGGGCAGGCATGCCTTTATCTATCCCCTCATTGCTGTTATCTCTGTCCAGAAGCTCGCTGTTCACCCTCTCTACACTGTCTCTGTCCAGCTGCTCTCTGGAATTAGTTGGTGCTCTCAGTCTCTTTCTACCAGCACACATTTTTCTTAATTGGCTCTCATAGTCAGAGATCCCCTCTTTGCTTTGTGGATCTATATCTGGACCACCTGCACTGTTGTTCTCCCTGTTCTGAAACCCCAAAGCTCTTCTGGACAGCTCCATGCAGTCCAAGTCCAGATCAATACTACTGTGTCTGTCAGTCAGTGTGGTGGAGACACTGGCTTGTTTAACAGCTGCTTTGGAACTATCTCGGTAAACCGTCAGCTCTCTTTTGTTTCCTCTCACTCTCTCCTTGTTCTGGGGTTGGTTAGGTAAATATCCATCTGTAGTCTTTGCCTGCTTGCTTCCGCTGAGTCCATGTCCTGCACTTCCCTTGGCTGTGTCGATCCATTTCCACTCTTCATGTGTCGCAATATATTGAGGGTCAACCATCTCCTGGCTGCTTCTGTCGTCTGGGACAGGCCCTTGGAGTAAAAAAGGCATTAAAATAGGCATATTTAAATGCAACAATAATATTTATCTGCAGTATCAAGAAACAGACTCTTGCAGTCTATTCAGTCTAAGGCAGGGGTGTCAAGCTCTGGTCCTGGAGCGAACTGGCATGGTGAACCAGGAGTTTCTGAGCAGGAAATTCATCAAAACGTCCTGGACCACGGCCCTCCAGGACTGGAGTTCCACACCCCTAGTCTAAGGCCTTGTTCAGCTGATTTTTTTTTCTCCAGTCTGAACAGCAAACTGTTACATTACTTTTTCCAATCAGATTTAAGTTACATTTGTACAATGTGATTTCTGGACAAGGTGTTTATGGTCATTTCAACCACACCCGCAGTACACAGTGAAATGAAACAATGCTCCTCCAGGATCATGGTGCAGCTGGGGTGCAGGTTCCCCAGGCAATCACATCATATTTCTTTGATGTCAGAATGTGAAACAATACAGTTGTACTGTACATCACATTATACAGCTTAAACATTTTGGCAACTTGTTTTAGTTTGCACGCCATAGTTTTACAGGGACTTTGAGTAAAGATCTGAATTTAAGAACTATCTGAAATTGTTAACAGTAAAGCCTTAGCTGACATTATATGTTGACCAGGTCATGTTTGGTTTTAAAAAACATACTGCTGTCAAATAAAACAAAATCAGTCTGTAAGAAAGCTAAATGACAAGATCTATGATCAGATCCTTTGTGTAAGATATATGTATAAGATCTAACCTGCATAATGCAGCAAATCAAGCTCACACAGAGGATTTATATATTAGAGCCTCTGTTATTTTACACTGAAAATGAACTCTGCAAATTGCAATTATGTCCAGGACCATGAGTGTATCTTAGTTTATGTAAGTCAAAACCTTTCATACCTTGTGTTTTGCTGGGTCTCTTCTCAGCAGCTGTGTTAACATGTGTACCCATGTTTGTCCTTTCTGCACTTTTGCTATCTGCATCAAGTGAGAGTCATAAATAGGCCTTTTTAGTGACCAAAATCAAGTATCTGAATTAGGATGTATGTGTATGGGTGGCAGTATCTGGAGAATATATATATTTCATTGGTATATTTCATTAAAATATCCCTTACCAGCAGAATTATCGGGTAACGGTTTGAGAGCCTCTGTTTGATTATATAAGAAAATGACCAAATTAGTTATTGTGCTACTAAATTAGTTAATAAGAATATGTAATCTGATGCTCAACTTAGAGGCCTCTGAGAGTTTTGTGACATACCAGCAAGTCTGTTCCTTTTCTTGGAGCTTCTGTAGTCAGAATCTGAAAAGAAATAGTGGTCATGTTATATGTTACATAACAGATCAGCTTTAAGGTATTACCTGTAAAAATACAAGGTAAAATTCAGAGGATGAAATACAAGATGAAATGAGTGGAAAACCCTCATTTTCTTATAAAGTTTAACTATATATCACCCACTCATAATATAAAGACATCTGCCTGATGTTGTGTACGGCAAACTGTGATCAGTGACTGTTATGACACCTGTCTATCTTAGTCAGCATTAACTTTTCAGTAATTGGTGCAACAGTAGCTCTTTTGTGGGATCTGCTGTTTTGGAGAAACTCTGACCCAACAGTCTAGCCATCAGATTCTGGCCCTGGTCAAAGTTGCTTGCATTGTTTACACATTAACTTTAAGAACTGACTGTTCCTCTCCTGCTTAATATATCCCATCTCTTGTCAGACACCATTGATATTAGATCGTCAGTGTTCACCTGTGAGTGGTTTTAATGTTGTGTGTATGTAAACATCATCTGAGAGGTCAATATCTCTGTATTGCACTCCTAATCTTGACATTTAATGATTAGTTGGTCACGTATAAAATCATATACATGAATATTAATTAAAGCCCTTTTTATACCTGTATGATCTGCAGAGTCGCTGTTCTCTTTGGATTTTTCATCAGCAGTGTCTGAAAATCCGAGTCACATAAGATTCACATCATTCCAAAAAAAAAAAGAAATATTTTTAAACATTGTAGCATGTCCATAACCTGCCTGATAATTCCACTGAACCAGGCTCTTTATACCTGCTGCCTGTTTCTAAACATAAGACATTTTAAGACTGTTATAGAGGAACACAATGTAACGCATGTACCAGTGTGTTTTATATTATTTGTGTAGAAAATATAATAATTTTAACAAACCAGCAGAGTTATCCACTGGACCAGGAGTTGCACACACTGTAGAAAAGCAGACAATGAATAAAAGCTGTGGAATGAACTGCACAGTAAATTTTAGAAGTGATTATAATTTAAAGTCCATGTTTTCCTCGACATTTACCTGCTGCTGGGTCTGGATGCCTGAACGGGTTTGATATGTCTGAAACAAAACAACAGGAACAGAACAAAAGAACATGAAGCAATAAAGCACAGTTTGCACGATCAGATATGCAACACATATTTAAACAGGCCAAAGGTCTAACTCTAACAACCTGAAACGTATTATTTCCAGGAAGTGGTCATTAGTGATTTTTAGACTGAAATTGCAGTTTAATGATGAATGTGTAATTTAGCATTACAGACCAGGGAAGAGTTCTGGACTGGGGCTTTCTGGAGGAGTATTCATGTTAAGGGCATCTGCTGAGACAGGAGTAGTTGAGCATATTATATAATTAACAAATAATGAATAAAAAGAACAGAAAGCAAGAAGTTTAACCTGCGATTTTGGCCAGTATTATAGGTTTTTGTAGGTAAACAAAAAATGTGTTTAATCGCAATAATTTGTTTGACAAGTAATTGAAAACGTAAAGACTTCATCACAGACCTATGCATATAGGCATGAGTGCATAAGTAAAATGAGGAGGAACCCACCAGTCAAAAAACTAATAAACTCTTCATCCTGACCTAGAAAATGAAATGTCATCAGCATTGATGTATTATTACCACATATTAAATAACAGCAAATAAAATATGATTACATGTTATTTGTTCCACAGGTGAGAAATCTGCATTACATTAGTTACAGTAGTACAGTGGAGAGTACAAGAGAAGAAAGTAGGAGCTGCATAACCAACAGAATAAAAGGTATACAACAGTATAATATAAAAAGTACACTGTACAATAATACAAAAACTTAAATGTAGAGATCTAATCAATTTAAAGTTTCTCACCTAACAAACAACCCAGTGAAATAAGTTTTATATATCATCACTATTAAGTAATCAAATTAATAAATCTATTAAACAAGCACAGCTTAGGAACAATTTTGGTTCAAGGCCTGTAAAGGCCAAATACATTACCTTTCACTGATGCAGAGTATACAGCTGTTCTAAATACCAGGACTAAAAGGGCAGACAGGCAACAGTCAGATCTAATCAAGAAAAAAAGTGAGTGAGATTTTATCTAAAGTCCATTAAAATTTAAACAGTGATGTTAAACAGATTTATGCTAAAGTTTGAAAGTTTACAAGATGAATTCTATCTTGAATTCTATCAATTAATATGGTAAAGCAGTTTTTTAAAGACAGACATTACTCACAGTCTCATCTTGAAGAGTGAAGCTGACAGGCATGTAGTCATGGGGACCCATTTGGCACAGGGGGCTTTATACCTGAGCAGACCACTGATGTGTGACCAAGCCTGAATGGGACAATAGTGCCACGGAAGAGCAGCGAAGGTTGCAGTGAAGAGCAGCATCGGTTTTCTTCCCAAAGGTTTTGTTCAACACAGGAAAAGAGGTTTAATCAAGGAACTAATGTCAGCGGATAAAGGAAAAAAAGATGCTAAGTGCCTGTTTTCCAAGGCCCTCAAAGTTGATTCAGTCCTTGTCTGTGTGCTTTTAGGAGAAATCGGTAACATTTTATTTTGAGACTCTGTTATACAGGCTCTGTAGACTCACAACTCAGTTGAAGTACGTAACCCTCATATTAAACTTAATACAAACCTTAACCTTCAATTCAAAACCTAAACCTAATCCTAAAACCCAACCCTAATGGTATCAGTGATACCAGTTTTATCAGATAGTTGTGAACATCTGTAGATGTTCTAAAGGGACACAGGATGAAGAAATGTTTAATTATGTGAAGGTTCTTTAAATTCTTAAAAGGTTCTTCAAACTAAAAAACTTAAAAAATGATTTTAATACTTTATTTATCTATATACTTAATAGAATCTCTAAGGAACCAACAGTACAACAGTATTATAACCACCACCAGAAATGTATTGAAGAGCCTGGTAATGGTGAGAAACAGTGCTATATAACCTGTGTGTTTCAGGGCTATGGAAGACTCAATTATGTCTATAACAAAAGGCCACTATTCAGTTGCATTTAATCATAGGAATTGTTCTAAACATAATTGATTTCTTCATGTGTTACAGCTTCTGCACTAAACAATACTTTAGTTTAAGACCAGGCAATATGCTTCCAGTTTGGGAACCAGTCCTTGTAGTGGGAATCCTTCACTATTTAATACATTGAACATCATGGGAAAAGATGGGACCATTTGATCTTCTGTCAGATTCAAACACCTGGGCTGGATCCCATCCATCACAAAAGAATGCATTCAGTGGAGGTTCAGTGAGACCGTATGAGGAGTGATGCATGGAAGCACTCGCCCTGTGGCACTTCCTTCCTGCATGAGAGTCTGTGAATGAGCTGCTTCAGAACTTCAGTTAACAGAGACGTCACACACACGGCACAGAAACAAACAGAGCACACAGACACAGGTGAAGGAGGACTAGAGCACTCACTAATATCAAAGCCTAGGAAAATGATATGATCCTTATTTTTAAGCTACCATCATTACAAGTTGGTCAAAAAAGTTAGAAATGAGAAAAGAAGCTGCATAATATAAAGCACTTTTAACCTGTTCAGTTAAAATCATCTTACTAAAGGAGACTGCAGGTGTTTTTTTTTCTGTTCTTTGAAAGTGTCCTAGAAGTAATTTTACATACTCCAATTCATACCTTTGCTACATTTTCCTGACTTGTCTTGCATTTTAGAATGACCAGTGGTTAAAGGAATGTGTGTGTGTAAAGCGTCCCTACATGAGCACATCACAGCAGTGTGAACAGCACAACATTTTTAACACATTCAATATGTGAAGTAGCAGGCAGCGAGGAACACAGCAAATGGAAGCAGTGTGGGGACGGTACCTTGTTCAAGGCTCTCTCAATGGTGCCACTGACAACTCTGGGATGGAACCTACAACCTTTCAATCACAGAGCAATGCCCTAACCACCAGCTTTCCCAAATTAGTGGAAGTGGTTTGTCAATTCACAACCCAGCACCTAGTCTAAGGCAAGGGTGCACCATTAGTCATTAAAATACAAATTTACCGGATTACACTTTCTTTTACACTTCATTTACAATTTAATAATAGGAAATTTCCTAAACCAAAAAATATATATTTTTAAGGGGCTGCCTAAAAAAAAAAAAAATTCAGGTATGAGATCTGATAGTAACCTGACATACTGCCTGTAATCTGAAGACATTTTCAGTTGTCATTATTTTGTAGCATAAATACAATCCAAGTCTTCCAAGAAATTCGAAGTACATAACAGAATACCACCATAAATATATTTAACCACTAGGTGGCAGCCTACACCTTTTGTTTAAGCAAATTTTCACAATGGATCGGGATGGATAGACCTGGCCCCAGTTATACCCGGTCCCCAAAAGAATCAAGTTTTTGACATTTTAAATATTCTATTGAGAAATGAATCTGACAAGTGATCAAATACAGGCTCGAACACATCGCCCGCAGAAAACACTGATAAGATTTTACCTTACAGCTAGGACAGGCTTACAGTTGTCAAGGGATAATTTCTTTGGTGACTTATGGCAGGACTGAGGAATGTGAAGTACTTCCAGTAATCTTTCTTATAATGAACAAATCTTTTGTACTGTCCACACACTGAAGTAAATCTGTGGTCTAGGACTTTGTAGATTTCTTTCTTACACATTGAATCCCTTCTGCTTCAGTCAAACAAATATGGGTCTAACAAACAGGAGATAAGCTAATTACAGAGCAACATGGGAGACCAATCATATAACATACTACCAGACTCTGGCATCCCACATACATGAACCGGAAAGAAAACTTTCAATATAAGGGAAAAAGGGGAGATAGTTTAACAATGGAACTATTTACTCATCTATTGTTTAAACCTCACTGAACACTTAAGAGTTGTCATCCTTTTTATTGAGTATCATAAATGTGAGGTAGCCTTGCCTTTCATTTGGCTTAACATGCCATCCACGGTCTTAAAAAAACAAAGTAAAAGAAAAAAGAAATGCTGCAATGGTTTTACAGCCAAATGCTGGAGTAACATGTCCTAGAACAATATATTCTTATTTAAATGAGAAAACAAAAACAAAAAAAACTCCAAAGAAAATAGCTGCCAAACATCTATTGCAAACTTTATATGATTTAATTTACAATACACAATGTTATTTCAATAGATTTTAACTATCCACACTTGATACAGGCAGTGGGTCAGTTCAGTCTCCGTACATACTATTCAACACACCAAGTATTTCACCGAGAGACAAGACCAAAATAAAGAACCATTTGGAACTAAATTAGCTTTAAGTTATTGTCTGCCCATCTAAGCAGAGGTTTTAGGGGAAGGAAAAAATTTTTACGTTTTCCATTTTCGGTCAATCATTTAAGAGTAAAAACAACATGCAGTGCTAAAGAGATTTTTTGCCTCTTTAATTGGTTTAATCCTGGGTTTTGAGAGACATTTCAATGAATAGTCTATCAAGGAGGGGAAAAAAAAAACAAATTACAAAATTCTTCATAGTATTAAACAAATGTCAGAAGTTTCATTAAAAAAAAAGAAGAAAAACAAAAGACAATTTCAGTTTTGTGAGTAACACAAATTGGCATACTAATGACCATGTGGTACTCAGTATTGGCCACATGTCCTAAAAGTAACTATTGAGTATCTAAGTCCACAGCCAAATCCAATCAACCTGCTATTAACTCCCCATATAATTAATAAAGCAACAATGAAACAACAGCGACTACTTACTGATCAGCGAGTTTTTCTATACACAAAATGATTGAATACACACCGTCAGTAATGTTTTAGCAGTTTTGATTGAATTTGGCCCCCGGTCCAAGTACGTTAAAGTCCACATGAACAATACAACTGAAGCTCCAGCACGATACAGCGGAACAGGTGCAACCATTAACCCAGCGAACAATTAACAATTCT
Organism: Rhabdalestes septentrionalis; assembly: GCA_037832545.1. Taxonomy (NCBI): domain Eukaryota; kingdom Metazoa; phylum Chordata; class Actinopteri; order Characiformes; family Alestidae; genus Rhabdalestes; species Rhabdalestes septentrionalis. The sequence continues at coordinate 7,987,760 of JBBMFX010000007.1, read as the reverse complement.
GCATCCCGCTCCGGTTTTGTGAAGTCTGTAAGCAAGTTTCACAGTGTAGGAACACCCAAAGGTGACGCTATAAAATTTTGCGTTCCCCTGAACACAAAAACACCACTGAAAGGGAATAGGTAGGTCAAAGGACTGTTTTTCAAGCACAAGAATACTTGAGGGACATATAAAATAAATTTTTATTTACCTTTGCCAGGTCTACATGTGTATGTGTTTCTAGACAGTCACGGTGAGAAGAGAGAAATCGCACCCATATGCCTACTGTAACTCACCCAGGCGGGTGCTAAAAGATAATGGGAGTCCATATCCCTATACAACAGAACTGAAGAAAAGAGAAAAAAAAGGGTAACTTAGCATTAGTTCTGCATTACTGTCAACATAATAACGAAAAAAAGTCCGTGGCTCTGTCCACATTGCCAATAGAAAGAAATGAGGGAGGAGAGAGGGAGAGACAAAAAGAAAGGGAGGGGAGAGAGAGAAAAAGAAAGAGAGAGAAAACAGAATGGAGAGGTTCAAGGTTGAGCTCCCGTGGCGGTGGGTACTTGTGTAGCCAGCGTGTTGGGGGCAGAGATGACAGGAGAGCCAGCTGCAATGTTGGCTATGGGCTGTGTGCTGGCTGTCATAGAGGTGATGCCTGTAGTAGAGGGATTAACAGCTGTCAGACATTTACTCATTCTGACAGAATTATCTCACATTGAGCAATTGTTTTATTTGTTTCTGGCACAAAGAAGCACGTTTGCTCAAAATTCACAAAACAAATTCAAAGGCACCTACAACCAATGGCAGGTGGCAGACATGTGAACTGTGTGATGGTCACTGGTGTAACAGTGGCTGGGATAACGAAAAATGTTCTTAACAGTGTGTCTGAAGTTTGAGCTATATTGTACATAAACAACGCTCCAATTTTATTGCTTTATGTCTAAATGTAAAACAAAAAACCTCACTGTCAGAATAGTTTTATAAATGCATAGTATATCTATTTTGAAAAACAAAATACAACAAATCTTTTAATGTATATCTAAATAAATGTAAATTAGGGCTTAAAAAAGGCTTGAAAATGGAGAGCATACCTGCCATCATGCTAGAGGAGCTGACCGGGGTGGAGCTAGCAGCCATTCCAGCAGGGGGGGCTCCTCTGCCCTGGTCCTTCACAATGGGATCTTGAAAGTACAGGCAGACATCAGGGTCACAATTTGTCACAATCTGTCAAATTCTCAAACAATCTGATCTCAGAATAAGCAGTTGTTTAGAATTTTAAATTAAATCCTTCCCAATATAGTCAGAACACTGACAAAAGTTTTGCCTCCTCAAAGTAAGAGGGTCTGAAAATGCATTTATTAAAAATAAACTGTGTGTATATGTAACTAATATGGTCATTATACAGAATACATGATTCATCAAATTATTTATTTTAATACCCTGCTGTATTGTATTTGGAGCACCATGCTTGTGACTAGCCACTTCTCATCTAACATTCCTCTAACAATCCAGCATGAAGGTGATTTGTTCATTTTTTAGAACTGAGGCCAACTCTTGCTTCTAGAGTTGAAACCAAACATTCCCTGTCTCATAAAACGTGAACACAATTTACAAGGGAGTAAATTTAGACTCACAGCAGTCAGGATATTTCACAATTCAGCCATGTTTATCCATGTCAGATTTTCACTTAATCTGTTTGTCATCTAGAGCACAAGATCAGTTCCTCTTAATATTATTAATCCCTGTAGTTATATTGTTCTAAAACTATCAACATATAATGAAGAGAATAATTTTACAACTTTGAAAATCAAAGTCTTTCACTTGGAGAAATTAACTACACAGCAAGGAATTTTTCCTGAAAAACCTAAACAATTTCACATTGTACTTCCACCATGGCATTTTTCCCTGAATATTTGATCCTAAGAACTAGAGGTCGACTGACATATCGGTTTTGCCGATTAATCGGCCGTAATAGTTGATTCCCGGAACTATCGGTTATCGGCAAAAATCCATGCCGATAGTTTTTCCGGGTTACTTTTAGTTTCAGTTTGAAAGCATGTCATTAATTTACCTCAATATTTAGGAATATATTCATATTCATTTCATATAGCACATTTTCATGATTCAGTATTGTTTTTTTTGTTTGTTTTTTTGTAATAAAATTCAGTACTATTTTACATGGAGTGTTGTTTTTTTATTTAGTTTTTTTTATTATAAAAACTATTGGTTAATTAATCGGTTATCGGCAAGTACAGACCAACTACTATCAGTAAAATTCTATATCGGTCGACCTCTACTAAGAACATTGCCTTGCTTGTCAGCAAGAAGCAAATATGTTTTTACCAAATGTTTTAGTTGCACTAAACTAAAAAAAAACAAAAATTAGGAAAGTAATGTGCAGGCAGATATCACAAAATGCTGGACAATTAAATTTCATAAAGGTTTTAAAATTCTAATAAAAGCTACCTAAAGGCTTGTCTAAAATTGTAAGTCTTAAGCTGAGCCTTAAACTGTTCAACTGATTGCACCACTCGGTCCTACTCTAAGTCTGTCCCACTGTCTGGGAGCAAGAGACTAAAATGCATGAAATGAGCATCTTTTGATAAGATTTGTCAAAATTACAACTTAAAAAATAAGACTGAAAATAAAAATCACTGACAAAGCATACAGTAAACTGGGACTTTATATCACTCAATGCAACCATGGGCCAACTGTTAAAAGCCTGGGAGGAGATGCAGGTGGCTTACAGAAGTAGGGGTGATCCATGGCCTCGCGAGCAGTGAGGCGCGCTTGGTGGTCATAACGCAGCAGCTTGTCAAGGAAGTCCAGAGCTTCAGTGCTCACCAGGTGTTGGTTCTCACTGTGCACAAAGCGCTCCCATCTCTTACGCGAGTGCCTGATCACAGAAATAACATTCTTTAATATACTGAATAATATCTGAATCTGTTCAAAAATTAACATTAAAAATCAAATGCATAAAACAAATGAACACAAAAAAAAAAACTAAACCCATTATTAACTTGAACTACGCTTGCTCACCAGTTTCAAACTCTGGTAATTCTTACCTGCCCAAAATGTCATTGAAACGTGGGTCCAGTTCAATGTTGTATTTGTCAATGTAGTCATACAAGTCTTCTGTGCCCAGGACTTTCGCGATTCGTACAAGCTGTACAAGGTTAAATGAGGAAATCATAGAATTAATCAAAAATAATCAATAGGATGGAAAACAATTTAAGTGCTGCCCATGATATAAGACAGACATAACTAAAATAATGCATTAATTTATTGGCTAAATTAAACACAAACAGTAATTTAGTTGTTTGTTTTTTTTTTTAACCACCTGGTCATAATTGTCATGTCCATGAAAAAATGGCTCCTTCCTGAAGATCATACTGGCCAGCATACAACCCAAACTCCACATGTCCAAACTGTAGTCATACATCTTGAAAAATATATTAAAAAAGTAATTAAATCATTTAATAAAATTAAATAAATGAAGAAAAAAAAAACCCACATTTGAGCGAGTTAAAATGAGAGCAAGTGAGCAAGAGAGAGAATGAGAGAGAAACACCCTCACCTGGTAGTCCACCAGCAGTTCAGGACCTTTGAAGTACCTGGAGGCGACTCGCACATTGTACTCCTGGTTAGGGTGGTAGAACTCTGCCAAGCCCCAGTCTATCAGACGAAGCTTTATGAGGGGATAGGGAAACACCCCTTAATTAACATTCACAGAGGATGCGTTATGATTCATGCTTTAAGTAATTACGAAAGAATAATGCTGTAATCATTAGATTAACAAGATTTTGTATTTTAGATTACAATATGACAAAAGCTCAGGCAGCTTTTATTTTCTTTTTTTGAACCCAAGACATAAGCTGAGGATTTGAGAATAACCCAAGGTGGCGAGATACATTTATATTGACCTACCTTTCTGTGCTCATGGTCAATCATGACATTGTGTGGTTTGACATCCCTGTGCATAATGCCCATGCTATGACAGTAGTCTAGAGCCTGTTGAAGATTAAGAGAGATGAAATTAGAGGAGGTGTTCAATTAAAATCAATTGACAACATTAAAAGCTTATATTGATGAATTTCTATATAATTGAGTTAAACGGGCATCTTACCTTCAGAATTTCATACATGTAGAAGCGAATGTCATAATCCGATAATGTTTGATACAATTGCTGTGAAAGACAAAAACATGTTGAACAGTGTTCATTTACCACATTTAGATAGTTATGGGGCAAACAGTGAACATTCAAGTGTAAATTCACAAACACACACACACTGTCTAGTTTATAAATTGATGTACAACAACTGAAAACAAACTAAACACAGTACTTCAAAAACAATATTCCCAATAGTAGACCAGTCTATCACACTCCTTATAAAACTAAGTGAGACCTATGTAAAAGTGTTTTTCCTTAAAATATTCAGTTCTCCTATTTAGAAAATATATGGATTTTACATATAATAAATTTTGAATGCTAATATTTATTTTAAACTCATCAAGTAAGAGACAGGTGGCTGACTGGCACAATGAAAAATGCAGGCATTTTACTGCCCCTTATCCAGAGCAAGTTACAATAATTAGTAACAGGGACAGTCCCCCTTGAGCAACTGATGGTTAAGCATCTTTCTCAAGGACACAATGGTAGAAAGAGTGGGTTTGAACCAGCCACTTTGTGGTCATCAGGTACACAGGCAATTATTTTACCAACTAGGCTACTACGAACCACGAATCATGCAAAATTATGTCATGCTATTTTCGTAAACATGTAGCGGCGGCATTTCTACATAGCATACCTGCCTCACATTATTTGCCTCAGATATTCCAACAAAGAACGGACAAAATAATTAATTTGCCTATTGAACCAAATTCGTGCATCCACTTTTTTTCATGAATGCACCTGGTTGCAGTTACTTCAAATTCTCACAAAATCCTCACCTACTGAGCTAGCTGTTTTTGAAATGAGCAAATCTGCCTCATACAATAACTAGCATTAGGTAGCTATTTAGTAACAAATATCAATATAAGCAAAATACATACTAAAATACAACTAATGCCATTTAGGCGAATATCAGTTTTCTTTCCCTTACCTTGAAGTCTGTGTTGTTTACATGCTCAAAAACCAATGCAGGCGTTCGTGACTATAAGAAAATACAAATAAGGTCAATTATAATATCTTCACCAAAACATTGTTACACTATAAATATTTAGATAGCTCATCATCTTAAAGTCATGTTCCTGTGATTGACACATAAAGAAATATGTAAAACAGAACAAAATAAAATAAATAAACACACAACACTCACCACAGGATCCTTGACAATGTCTAAAAGTGTAATGATATTGGGGCCTCCTCTCAAGTTCTCAAGAATCTTGATTTCTCGCTTTATCTTCTTCTTTTTCACAGGCTATTGATTAAAAAACACACAAGTTGTAGTGTAATGAGGTGTTTTAGCCCAACGTTACAACAGCGAATTTCTTGCCTCATTGAAACCTCATGTTTAAAGCAACACAAACACACAAACACACACACACATACATACATACAAAGTACCTTCAGTATTTTAACCACAACTTTCTCATTATTTGTGATGTTTATGGCTTCAAACACTTCACTGTACTTCCCCCGACCCAGCTTACGCACAAGCTGGTAATCATCTTGGTTTCTAAAGCACAAATACACCACACAAACACATTATTGTAGAAACACCACTCCAAAACACACAACATCTAAGCACATTTCACCTAACCATACCAAGGAAACTATGAAACAACTATCAATAAAATATTGATAGATGGCGTAATATTGGAAAACAAATTAGATAATAAATAGATTTAAATGACACACAATTAGAATCTTTATTAATTTATGCTCAAATGACATGTCGGTACTTCATAATTCATTGACTATTGGAATGTTTATCAGATGTAGTCACCCGGAGTTATCCATAGGTTGGATACTTCAGACTAAAAAGCATTTAATTATAAGCTGCCATGGGTCCCCAGAGTGTATCCTTTTTAGCAAGCAGTAGAAGAGACGCTTATTTAATATTTAATAACCAACAAACAGACTAAAGATTTCCTTACTTTTCTTTTTTAATAAGTGCTCTATTCTGGCAATTACATCATTATTATTGGAGTGGGTAGTGTGTGGGGTGCCTAAGCGGGATGTTGGTTTGGGCCCAAAATGATGAGAAAAGTGTCTGCAAACAACAGTGCGAATACTCACCCCCACTCTACCACATGGGACTCATAGTCCCAGTACTCTCTGGGTCTCTGTGTGTTTACATCAGGGTAAACTCGAGAGCGGCTTGAGACAGGACCGGACATATTCTATACAGGGTATTCCCAGTAGCACCTAAGAAATAGGAAAAGCAATGGATGGAGATCAGCTGCTGCACCCTGAAAACTGCAACACTCAGCAAACACTGCTTAAAGAGAGCCAGTCACATATGAACTGGTCCAAAGTTCTTCTGCATTAAACAAACCTATGTGACTACACCACTGAAATTATTTGCTCCATTATTACCTTGGAGGTTTCCCCCAAGCAGAAGATGAGTGGTGGCGCTGATGAAAGCAGATGTGATGGCTTTATGGAGGCGCATAGGCTATAAAGAACAGTTAAATAGTGTTACATCAATAGCTTTTCATGACCATGCAATTGCTTTCACTCGTGTTTTTTTTTTTTTTAAACAAAATCAAAACAGCTGGATATCTCTATAGGGCATCATTCTTTAGGCTCCACTACACTTAATTTTGATAGACATCAGCCATAATGAGAGATGAGCCCACCTGATTGTAACGACTATGAGAGGACATCCAGCAGATTATTCAGGAGGTACAGCAGTCAGAAATGTCATTCCTTGAGGCTTACTGGACTCTGATGGACCACATGAAACAACATTAAAATGTTAAGTGGGCAACATACTGATTAGTGTAGCACTTCTATCAAATATTGTCCTGAGATGCCCAACATTTCACAATTTTTTTAATGGTATTATGATTTCACGTTATAAATCTAATGATTTCATAATTATAAATCAATACTGCCAAGCACCTCTGAGGTACCTTGAGTAAGGTACAGTCCCCACACAATGCTCCCTAGGCACTGTGTTCCTGGCTGTTAGCTGCTTCTCTTGGTGAATGGATTAAATGCAAAGGAAGAATTTTGCAAAGCTCACACTGCACGCTGTGGTGTGCTATAACAGAACGGTCACTTTCAAATTTCAATTCAAATGAAGCACCAATTAATGGACTCCAATTGATGCACAAACAAGATCAAAATGTTAGGTGAGCAACACTGATATGTGATGCAGGATTTGTAATGAGTATAATCAATATAACCAATTGAATATAATCCTCCTTCACCAATTCATGAACTGTATTTTGATTTTACATCGTAAACCTTGGTTTTATATGTTAATCATGAAGCACCAATTTCTAGAATATGACTGACCCATATACATTAAAACGTTGAGAGCAACATATGAAGAGTAAAGCAGGGTTTCTATGGAATATAATCCTCAGTCTCCCAACATTTTATAAATTCAAAAACAGCATCCTTTTACTTTATTAAACTTGGCTTTTCGTGTTGTATTGAACTATTGAAGTTCAATAGTTAATTACATTATTAAATTAACCGTGAATAAATTTTCCTTGCAGCAATTCCTAATGCCATAAATCAGGTTTTAAATACAGGGTCAGAGTATACTTTTCAGAGGAGGTAAACTCATTTCTTGATTTGGTGAACATGACTTGAGTGAATTGAAATGTTCACACCAGGCCTGGCTGTGTAACTTAGCAAACTTAGCTTGGATTGGTAACGAGGTAGCTCCTTTCTGGGTGAAATTCTACGAGTCACTCTAGCTCCTGAGATATAATTCTAATTTATACATTAATTGAACATCACTAATATGCATACAGGGTCTGAAAACAGAAACACAGGAGCTGGCCATTCGTCTGAACAGGCCAACATGCTAACAGCTGTCCTATGAGAGACTTAAGGTTTGCCACGCCTTAAGCATAAAAGAACAGCTCGGTTCCAATCTCAGTTTAGAAATTTACCATACAAACAGCTAATCTCATTTTGAAACAGAGGACATCCAATGCCACCGCGTTTACTACTGTAAAAGACCTGCGTATCCTCTCTTTCAATTAAAACTGGGTAATTCGTAGTTAGCTAGCTGGGTTAGTTGGCCGTGGCACGCCACATCAAAGCAACCATACGAGCTTATATGATCAACATTACCAGTTTAAAAGACCCCGCATGTCTCTGGAATATAAAGATAATAAATCAAAGTTTTTATAAAATATAACTATACGACAGCAGAAAAGAAAAATACGACTAGAAGGACAGCCACGAGCAGGCTAAGGATACGTGCTGAGGCTAAGCTAAACTGGAGAAAAGTGAGGGCTTCAACCTAAAGCCAAGTTGTAAGATTTAATTTCCTGAGATGTAATCAATTGTGAGGTTGTGTAGATGTTACGAAAGAGGACTGGGGGTATCTCCAAGTCGCAGGCTTCGTGTTTTTGCCGTGGTATTACCTGAGAGTGGCTCCTGCTGGAGAATATGGCGGAGGCAGCAGTGCTAACAGGCTCCAGCGGAGCTTCGGAGCGAAGTTTCCGGTCCAGAGTCAGAGGGGCTCCTCATCTGACCAGGTCTCACACTCACACACACACCGGCGCATAACACTAACACAATACCAACAATAATTACTTTTTTATTATTAGTAGTAGTAGTAGTAATTGTTGTAGTAGTAGGTATAGTTAGTATTATTATCTTGATCACCACACTCATTAACAATGACAATAAATCCTTCTTCTTCCTCTTATTATGATGAGGATTATTACTATGATGATGATGATGATGATGATGATGATGATGATGAGTAGTAGTAGTAGTAGTAGTAGTAGTAGTAGTAGTAGTAGTAGTAGTAGTATTGTTATTAATTAAAACAACATCAACTACAACAATAATCTGTCTGTGAAATATTTTCAACATAAAGTCAGTTAAAATTACATCTGCTTTATACTGACATTGATATCATGGACATCTACTCTTTACATTCTATATATTTTGTATATGCAGATGTACAATATATATTAAGAACATCCACACGAAAATGGATAATAAAATTGTACATATGCATATAGCATAGCTTCACAGGGCAGCAACGGTATAACACACCATATATTAGGATGACGGAGGAAAAAGTGATTGATAACATATATATACATATACATATATATACATATACATA
>JBBMFX010000007.1:7939185-7957826 GCA_037832545.1 Rhabdalestes septentrionalis | reverse complement strand
TGTAAATGCATGTACATGGGGAAAGAAACAGTAAAACTGCAATTTACAGCAAATCCTGTCAGCCACGCCACAGTGTTTTTTTCCTTCATAAAAGTGTACATGCAAATAAGTCAAACCAAAGCACGACATAAGAGATATGCAGAAATTCTTGTACTGCTGTGTATGCCTGCTGTCTCTATTCTAGTCTCTAAGGATGTTCAGCCAAAACCACAATCTGTCTGTATCGATATTCACGTTACCAGCTCTGAAAACAGAGCTGGACATGCAGATTTTCTGATTTAATTAGCCTAATGATGGATTGGCTGTTTCTCTGGATCAGGTGTCAAGTTATTTCAAAGTCTGCTAGTAAAAATGAGTGACAGCAATAACCTTTACAAGCATGCATGGAGCAACTTGCGCAAGCACACAGTGACAAAACAGGGATACCAGCAATATAAAAAAGGGGACACGCAGCAAGGAATAAAGATGTTCTAGTTCTAAACATCTCAATGGGATTTCCATTTTCAGGCTTAGTTAGGATCACAGACTATGCTTTCCGCAGAACATCAGTTGTAAATAATGGTGTTGAATCCTAAGCTACAATAAGTTAACTCTTAACTTACACAACAAATGTAAACATTCTGTTATGATTTTTTTTTTTCATTCAGGACCCATGCCTCAGAGACACAAGTAAGCCCCTATACAAGAGATCGATGCTTTCTGTGCCAAGACATCCAGGCAAATACCAAAGAAATAGATGCCCTATTCTGTACTTTTCTGAAAAATATCAGTGAGTTTTCTATATCAAATATTCTTTGCTTTTCTGTGGGAATCTAGTGTATTGTAAGGCATAAGTACAACCACCAACAGATTTTCAAGACTAAATTCCCGCTCATGTACATTGCATGCCTCAAAATAGCTGTCTGAGAGCACACAATCTTTATCCCTTTTAACCTGCCGTACCTGACGTCCCTCACAGCAGAATGGAAGTATGACTAATGTAATCCCTGGAAGAACAGTCTGATCATCCCGTCTCTCCCATCATATGACACAGCTAAACACAAATCAGTTCAGCAGCTTCTAGAACAGGTCACCCATTTCAAGAGCAGAATAACTGTCTTTCACATTGTGAACTTCAGTACACCTATCTGTAAAACGCTTTGCTCAGGTGTGTAATACACAAGCAAATTATAACTTGCAACGGAATACTTAAAATTGATATGAATATACATGGGCAATGTCACTGTTAAAAAAAAAAACAAAAAAAACTTATTTTCCCAAAAAGGCCTGTTGAAGTGGATTTCCCCAGTAAGCACAGATTCATTATTTAAGACTGGGGTGCCCCGTTGAGGAAATACATGTTTCCAAAAATAGGACCACATGAAGCATGTGTTTTTCCAGCTGAACCCACTCCAAAGGCTAATGTCACAGACTGGGGCACGGTGGTTAACTAAGCTGAGCAAAGGGGAAGCCGCAAGGTCTGCTAATTTTGCCTTGTAAAGCAATATGAGGCAGATGGGCAAGGAAAGTGCCCTGATTTGCATGGCTCATTTCAAGCCTTTGAGAAAGTACCAGTGATTAAAACTGGGGTCAGGATGGAGATTTGATGGGCTAAATGTTCTTTAAATGACAACACAGAAAAAACAAAGTTGCTTGATTAACAGATTCCTAGCTGCATTTCAAGAGGGCCAGATCTGTGTTGAACATATCCTGTTGTAATTAACAGGGAAGATATACCAGTTTGGTCTGAAAAGAGGTGGAGACTTAATTTGAAACCAACGACACATTGTTGTAGTCAAACCCAGTTGTGGGAAGCCCTACAGGTGTGCTTGCTTTGCATAATACCAGACACAATGAGTCAAAGTGAAAAGTGTTAGGCATGCTGAACTATGTCTTAACCATTTACTGCTGCATCATCCCTATATCACATCAAGAAATTAAAATATCTGTTAATGGAAAATATTCAAACTGTGTCCTACACAGATGGCTCTGGTCAGCTAAAATCAAAGGTTCCTCTAGAAAGTGCAGGCCAAATGTACAAAGCTTCTAAAATGAATGTTAGTTTTTAATGTATTTTAGATGGAATAAGAAAAATCCTTCAGTTTTCTAGTTCTCCCAAGCTTTGTTTACACTGTTTGGTGACATTTATTTCTTAAATCTGATTTTTGAGATCTAAATGTTCAGATCTAAAATGATCAACAATGATTTGTATGGTCAGACATTTTCTTGCATATAGACATTGACTAACAAAGCAGCAAAGCACATGAACTTGGAAGGAGCAGGCAAAACTCGTGAACCTCTGTTGCCACTGATCTGCAGTTATAACTAGCATACAAAGAAAAATGTTAACTAAAAGTCGGTCAAAAGTTGTCTTATATTTACTCTAGATGTAACAGGATGCCCATTTTCCAAAATTATTTGGCGTATTAGTCCGCAAACATTTTCCAACTGTTTTTTAATGAATTCATTTTCCAGACCAAGTAGTGGAAAAAGTGAACAATTCACTCAGTGTGGATGAAAAAATAAAATCACCTTGAAATTTACATGTCTAAAATAATGACCATCACAAAATGTGCCTTGTGTAATTGATGCCAATTAGGTTCAGTTGGCATTGCATGCATGTTTTCAACAAAATTAATCTTTAAAACTTTGTTTTTTATGCTTACTTAGATGGCAATGTTAAGGTTTGCAACAAATATGCAAAGTAGATGAAATCAGAAGGTGCACATTTCCTCGTGCACTACTAAAAGGTTAATAATATTATACACCTGTTCTAAATAAAAGTCTATGTGGCATAAACTATGCTGAGAATGCATTTCATGCAACTCAACTAAGTTTACATTTGCCATGCAATACTTTCAACATTGTATTTAAGTATTATAAATATTTATATACATGTAGAATACATGTGACACTCAAGGCTTAAACCAAGTAAAAACTAGATTCTACGAACCATGTTCAGCAAACAAGTGTAAATTTTATCTGACATGACATTCCAGAAAAAATAACTACATTGAAAGATCTTTGTGAATATCTGAGTGTGTCTTTAAGAGAGTGTCCTACTTCTCCTGACCCTCTTCCCTCAGAGTGCTGGAGTCCAGTGTCAGGTCCATGTGCCTTGTACCAAAACCTGGGCATGCTGGCTTATCCTTGCATGTAAAAAAAGCATATATCTCAATTCCGACAGACCCAAAGCTGGTGAAACATCTTGAAGGTGTTGTAATCCCTGTGTTATATATCAACAGATTTTTGCACACCAATAGATGATTTATGACTTTATTAATAAATTGGAAAGCATTAAATACTGTTTTGAAAAACTGCCCTAAACCAGTGTTTAAAATAAATAAACAAAAAGCCCCAAGAAACTGCAAGATATCTTTTTTTAAGTCATTCGGTTATTTTCATTAATTTTTGATAGGCAGATACTACTAATTTCTTTATATTTTTTATTTTAATCACCTTATACTACATTATGCCAGGCTGACTGTGACTGGCATATTGAGTAGAAAGAAATGGGAATAAATGCTTTACTGCAATAGGCTGCAAACCGTGCCAAGATAAAAGTTTAAGCATTCAGCACCACCAGTATAATAATCACAGTAATCATCTGCACCCGTTTCTTCACTGGTTCATGTTAGATCTGCTTTGTTCTGCTTGAACGATTCATATGCAGGTCACTGTGTGGCTTAACGAACCAAAAACATTCCCCTGAAACAGGGATTGGACTGAAAATGGGAGACTTTGAAAGTCCTTCAGGAAGCCTGGAGAACTGTTCCTCAAGACTACTTTAAAAACACAAGAACAAACGAGGGGTGGGTCAAGACGTTTGCACAGTAATGTATGAACTGTTCTTACTAACAGCCCCTGTGTGTCACTCAAATGTAGCCTATTCACAAATCCACCTTATGACTTCAGTATGGTTTGCAGGGTTAATGGCTAAATAGGCAGATCTATATAAATATTAGGGGTGGAGTCGAACCCGAATACGGTATTCGGAAAGTCACAAATAACGTGTTTTTTACGAATATGGTATTCAGACAAAATACTTAAAAAAATATTTGTAGTCATGGGTCGATCCTGAAGACCGCTAGGCACCATCCCCACACGCTGCTCCCTGGGCACCGTGTTCATGGCTGCCCGCTGATTCACTTGGTGAATGGGTTAAATGGAGAGGAGGAATTTCGTGCTGTTCACCGATTGATCACCTTCACTTTGCTTCCTCCTCCCAACACATGCTCAAGTTCAGGAGTACATTCGGGTTGGGGGTTGTGGACAGAGTTTGTGCACTGCATTATGAATTTTATTTGAATACAACTACGAATACTTTTCCCCCTTCAACAAATAAAAATACAGATACGAATAGTGGCCATTTGCACTCCCCTAGTAAATACATAGGTTTCCATTATATCTCAAAAGTAAAGAATAAGGATAGAAAGGTACTAGATTCAAAATCTAGTTTTACATGTCATTGGAATGTCAAAGTAAAATTACCAAGTGGAAAGCAAGAGGGCTAAACAGCTGTACTCCTTCTAAAGAGCAGCTAATTTCGACTGGGAGTCATTTATTTGTGTCAGTCTAAAAGGCATATGAACTACCTATATATGCAGAAGTCAAAACAAAACAAAATGTTTGTGACCTATTTGCAGTAGATTAAATCAGAGAAAGTCGCAAGCAGGAAAAACTTTGTTCCTTGTAGAGATTTGTCTGAAGTTGTCTGAATAAGCTGTGCATTAATAGAAGCAAAATAATGTAAATTAAATGTGGTGCTTGTGTGATTTTTATCTGTATGTTTGGGAAAAGCTACCCAGAGAACTGTCAAATGACCACTGAGTGGACAAACTTTCCTGCAACCATTTTGAAAATGCTTCATTTTCTTAGATCAGGTATTGATGTCTGAAATACCCATGAACTGTGTACAATATTTTTAGTTTGAATTAAACACACAAAAAATTCAAAGTAAATTGAAACAAACTGATCTATAGCAGTAGTTTGATCCCAACTGTTTACATGTACATATACACAGTAAACTTTATGATCACTATATACTCCTTCCAACAGGCTGAGTGTCCCTGAGTATGTATTTAGGCGATGTGTCGGGTGTACGTGCATCTGCACACACTGGCTTGACAAATATAAACAGCCTTTTTCAGGAGTTCACCGACTATTCCTTTTTGGCCTCTCCATCTGGTACAAAATCAAAGCAATGTTTTTTTTACTTTAAACTGATCCATAACAAACTATCTGGACATGCATAAAGATTAATTTACTTTCTGCAAATTGACTCCTCACTTATGACCCCACGTGACATTCACATGCAGAACCTCATCCTGTCTCAACAAGACATACCTTTGGTTAAAATAACAAGGAACAAAATATTGAATAAGATGCTTCATGCACTGCCTTAAGCTTATGAGAGTTCTGATCTTAACTGGTGCTTTGGGGCTTCCCAATACCCCTGTGAATCCCTGTGTTTATCTTGAAGACAGAGCTTGGATAACTACTTTAAGATGAATGCAAATGATGCTTGCAGAGGGCAATTCCCACAAAAGGAATGACCCACTGGTGGCGGAACTTGGCGTAATCCCCACAGGAAGCATTTCCCTTCATTGTGTCGCTTCGTGCTTGCCTCTGTGCTCGCCAAAGCACTGGCTAGCTCACTATTATTCTTCATCTAAAATGCTTGGCGCGCCTACAGTGCTCATCACGTCTCCATAATTCTGACATCCACTAATAAGAGCGTGAAAATCTTAATGCACTTAGCTGAATCTGTCTCAGCCATCCCCAAACTGGTCCATATCTTCCCTCAAATAATTTATCTACATAAAACTGAACTGAAGATTTTTACAGCTAAAATGATAAATGGTACGACTGCAGCCCAAGGATATAAAAAGGAAAAATTAATGTGCACTGTGTTCAAATTTTCCAGACCTGCCTTAAACACAAGAAGATAATATTTATTTCACAAATGTTTCAGAAATTCACAAATGTTTTGAAAGCCTGTATTTCATGGAGCACAATATAAAATAACAGCAGCAACCTTTAAATCCATGCCCCAAGCAATAACTTCAGCAACTTCAAAGGGTTTGCATCATGAAGCATCGTAGCACCCACATTCATTTCCCTGCTGCTGATGAGACTTTAACTTTGTGGGTTTAATACTCTTGATTATTAGTTAAAAATTACATTTTACTTTTACATTTATTTTCATTTTCTCTGACTAATTATTTTCCTCATTCTTCGGCTTGTCTCTTGCTCACTCATGACTTCTCGCTCACCATACACTCACATTTTTTTTGCAGTTATAAAGTCCGATCTCCAATAAAATAACACCTCACTGGAAAGTGTGCATAGGAAGAAGGGTTGCTGTGTGATTATGATAAAATGATCACTTTCATTACTTTCAGTGATCGTTTCTCGACTCATTAGGCTGAGTGCAACTTATAGAGATTGCGATTTAAAAGCCTAGAGTCACACTGCACTCTAGTCCCCACACCAGTCATTCAGCAGACTATTCACAGAGCATTCAAAGGGATTATCAGGTTATTCAGCATGTCCACAGTGAAATTCTGCGATTCATTACAATACCCATCTGCTCAGCCAGGTCAACAAGAAATGGCTCAAGTTTACACTGTGGACATGTTACTGAATAAAATACACACTGAAATTAATCTCTTGTAGCTAGTGTAACTGCCAGTACATAAACTTGGAAAACATATATTTATACATGAGAGAGAAAAGGCTGTTTCTAGTACTATTACTGAATAATTGCTGTATTAATAAGACCACCCAACTCTCCAAGTCTTATTACAGTGTTTAATCTCAAAAACAAAAACGACCTTACCCTGCAGGCAATCCATGGAGGAAGCCTTTCTTTGTTTTTTCAAGAATGCTTGCCGTCTCTCACTGAAGATATGCACTGAGCGCAGCCGATGCACAGCTGTTTGAAGAACTGAGGCACAGCTCACACTAAATGAGTCGACTACCTATTCACACCCCACAAAAAGTTCCCATTCAGAACAATGAGCTTCCTGCCACTGTGAGCATACAGAGGTGTGCATGTGCATTACAGAGTTTGTTTGCTGTGATATCTGTATTTAATTAGTGATCCTAAATGCCAGATTTGAGGATCATGGAAAACTATTCTTCAGGGGACTTACAGCAGGGCTTAACTGTGTTGTTTACCACAGTGCAACATCTGAAAACTTGTCTACACCTCTCTATTTATTTATTTTTTTACAAGGCATTCAACCGGGACCTGACTGGCAGTGTAAATTCAAATGGGGTGCGGGGGGCTCCCAATTATAGAAAGTCCTTGATCTGGGCACCACAACCCCTTATGTTGCTCTACAGTCACTCCAGAGTAAATAGCTACATGTATTACAAAAATGTTGTATTACAAATTTGTTGATGCCATTTCCAAATCTTCTCATGATAGACAAAAAAATGCCAAAAGTTATTTTTTTAAAAAACAATGGCATTTGGCAAGTCTTTATGTTTGTGCTATAAATTTGGTCCACTATATCATGATACTCCTTCATCCATATAGCCAGTAGCCTAAAAACAGCCTGTCTTTAATAGGAAGTCCACAAATAATATTTAGTGCAAGCACTGCTGTGCTCCCCTAACACCCCCTTTATCTTCCATCCATATTCCACCTCTGTTTACGTCCAAAGCTCCAGCCACCCTACGCACATTTTCCTAATAAAAGGGGAGTTAACTGGCGCTCAAAGGAGGAAGCCACCCCTTGCCCCATGGTGGCAGCGAACGTCATTGCTTATACTTCACCACTCAGTGCCAAGAGCAACGCTTACAACATTCCGCTGCACATGCAGCTCGGGCCAGGGGAATGAGGGACGAGGGGGGGGCCGTGGCAGCATGGAGAGCGAGCAGCAGGTAAGAGGAAACCCGTCCCTGCCCGAGCCCTTCCTGCTCAGCTTGATTAGAACGCGACGGAACGACACACCTTCCTGGATCACAGCTGAGACCTAATCAGCTGACACTAAAACACCAGCTGGGTGAATGGAATAAAAAAGATGGCAGATGTTCCATAGGTTGGACAGTCAGAACCTAATTGTTGTATCATAAACCTAACACTAATGTTTGTGGTGTAACATTTACAGGACTTTTCTTGGGCTGGTGTAATCATCAGCATGACTGAAAATTATGGTTCTCACACTGGACTGAGTTTTTCCTCATATTGCTTTGGATAAGAGCATCTGCCAAAGTAATGTAATGTTATAGTATGTAGAAACGGTTTAGGTTCTGGTGGAGTTTCTGTCCATTTACTGCACACAAAATGATTCAAGTCTTTAAACAAATACATACAACAAAAAATGTTGCAAAGGTAATGTTATAACAATGTAGTCTGATATATTATATATACATTACATATATTTTCTAATTGCCACAGCTAATGACCAACACCGTTCCTGAATATATGTGTGTTACATTTGTTTTTCACTACCCGAAAACAATGCTTATTTTTTAGACCAACACTGCAACTATATTTCAGAGGTCACTGGGGTTTTTTGTAAACTATATACTTTTACAAGAAGAGAGGACATTTGGTTTTGGGTTTTTGTTTTCTTTTTTCATGACAACTTTGAATAATGTACAACATACATAACATTAGAGCTTGGGTAAACTGAAAATTGCACTGTTCTAACTTTCAGTTTTGAAATAAAAACAATTATGTGCTAAGTATCAAAGTAATATGAAATCCCAAGCCACAACATACGGGAAAAATTATAAGTACATATCATCAACTGATGACGATGAAGGAAACACACAGATGTATTCATCCAATATAAGAACCGGCAACTGTACAACTCTGTATTGCAATGCCTAGTGGAAAAAACACCTAACTTAATTCCAATGGGGGTTGCTGCTGACAGATTTTTTTCCAGCTCACGAAACATAAAACCAAATGTCATGTACTAAATGCATGTTTAGATAAATTTATTTTTAACCAGACTAGAGCAATGAAAACTGAGTGAACAAATATAATATCACTGTCTAAAGACAACCATGCTTTTGCTTTTTTTTTTTTTTTTGTGAATCATAAGATATCTGCTGAGACCATCTTGATGGATGATTCAATAGGAAAACTTTCTTCTCTAAACTCCTTATACTATACATAAGGATCTTCTCCTGTAATTCTACCATATTGAGATAGTAGTCTTTGGACAGTGATGATATGGATTTAGCTAAATTATATAAAAGTGTACAAATATTTTAATTAAAAGGCTCTAACAACTGTCATATCAAAAGCAAATAGGCCTCATTATAGCTGGAAAGATAAGGGATGAAGAGAAATCATTAAAACTTGATATGGTTTACTTGAATAGTTGTTTATCATCATCTAATAATTTAGAAATGTCAACAAGCATTATACAAAAACATTAAGAACATTCAAAGTATATACACTGTATTGTCTCAGTTGTCATCACAGAGGAAGTGAGCCTAATCTGCCACCTTACACAGACATGATTCTTCTTGTATTGCATTTAAAATGTTCCACATGATATAGTGCTTACCTCACACGGCGAAACAAAAAGTTGGAAAAGTGAGAAAGATCCAATGAGTTATTCATAGACTGAC
This sequence comes from Rhabdalestes septentrionalis, assembly GCA_037832545.1. Lineage (NCBI taxonomy): Eukaryota > Metazoa > Chordata > Actinopteri > Characiformes > Alestidae > Rhabdalestes > Rhabdalestes septentrionalis. The sequence continues at coordinate 7,948,247 of JBBMFX010000007.1, read as the reverse complement.
TCACAGAGAAAGAAAACATGCGGGGTGCACCCTCCCCCAGCAATTATTGTTTTTATTATTAGGTCAGGGGTGGGGGAAAAACAACAAACTAACATGAAAATACTAGCAGATATTGTTTATTATATATTTTATGCTTCACAACACTTTTCAGCTATAATAGCTTCCACTCTTCTTTGAAGGCTTTCCACAATATTTTGGAATGTTTTTTGGGGGGAATTTGTGCCCATGCATTCTGTAGGGCAGGGGTGTCAAACTCCAGTTCTGGAGGGTGGGTTTCCAGCACAGTTTGATGTTTCTCCTCCTCAAACCCATCCACTAAAGCTCATAATTAATTGCGAGGTGAACCAAGTGTTTCTGGGTAGGGATATCACCAAAATGTGCTCCAGGACTGGAATTCTACACGTCTGCTGTAGAGCATTTATGAGGTACGGCACTGAAATTGGGTGAGAAGGCCTGGTGTGCAACTTCCATTCCAATTCGTCCCAAAGGTGTTGGAAGGATTTGAGGTCAAGGCTCTGTTCTTCCACACAGAACGTATCCAACCATGTCTGTATAGACCTTCCTTTGGCCACTGGATCACAGAAAAGGTTCTTCCTTAAATTGTGTCCAGAAAGTTGGAAGCATGGTATTGTTATGCATTACGATTAAGCCTTTCACTGGATATAAGTGGCCTAGCCCAAAACCTGAAAATCAAGTCCCAATACTTCTGTCCATATGATGCATTCGATGGTGCATCATTGTGATCGAATTCTACATGGTGTGCGTGCGCGCTCTCAAACACACACCCTTTCCCAGACATATTCTCAAACCCTTTAAGATTGCAGCACAGATCACACATTTAACCTTTACAACCTGTTACTCCGGACCCCACAATCAAACCACTCACACGTTCAGCAGGGATACCAATGTGCCACCGCCCTCATCAAGTTATCCAGCTGGTCCTTTTGCATCTGCACCATGAAATAGTATCTTATTCTGTCTCGCCAAATGACAAGATTGTAATAAAATATAGACTTAACCCTAACTCTCCATTTCGATTTTAACACACATTCTCTTGCTAAATGACCAAAGGTCCCCAATCACGACCCAAAACAACACGACTAGCCCCTAAATAAATAAAGCAACTATGAATTCATGATTAATAAGATACTGTAAGTCAGTAGAAGAGGTCTGTCTCAAGTTAAAACGAGCTGAAACCAAATTGCATGCGTTTGTGAGAAATTCGTGCTGGACTGAAAAAGGAATTAAGAAGTCTGCTAGCTGAGATTAGCTAAACAACGGACAGGCTTTCATCAATAGTTACAGCTAACTGGGCAACTTAGTCTCCAACTCTTACCTTTAATATTTGAAATGTACAGACGACTTTGTAAAACCCAATTTCATGCAGTGACACCATAAAAATAAACTCTAAATGAGTTGTTTTGCTAGTTTACGTTTCCAGCCCACACACGTTTACTCAAAGTGAGTTAGCTTGCACGCTAAAACCATGTTAACTCTCATAAAACGAGTCACACGTAGTACACTAAAAAGCACGGCATACCAAAAATGCACACATTACACTCCTGGAGAATGGCATGTTAACCATGTCATCTTTTTCTCATACTCACCTATCTTGTAGTCTCGTAACCCCAGCTCAGTCCATGTGACTAGAGTCCAGTGAGTGATTTTCTCTCTCCTGCCGTCTCCATGGGGACGCGGCGTCACCACCATCTGTGGCGCCGGGGGGGCGTGGTCGGGGCGGGATCGGGGGGCGGAGCCAGGTTCACTTAGTATAAAACCAAATTTACAAATTTTGTTTTAATCACACATATTGAGAGGAGCCAAACAGCAACACATTTGTAATTTGTCACCGTTGGTCAAGTCAATACAAGGCTCTAATCCAAACTCAAATCTCCACATATCAAAACTGGACTGTGCTCACCACAATGACAAGGGTAAAACGAACAGAGACACGAGACTACAGTCGATATTATTATTTTTCTTATGTTAAATGTTTTTAAATGTTAAGTATTCTATAATTACGCATTTCTCAAACTGCAAAAAACATTCATGTTTATCAGTAGGGTACATGAACGCATAACACAAACACATGTAACACAAAAATGAAATGTATTCAATAGTAGGTCTATTATAATATAGAGAGTTTCTCTAAAAGTATAATGAAATACGTCTTCATAGGAATTTAGCCATTTTAAGGTGCAACCACTCCTGACACATGCGTTCTGAAGCAGCCTAACTAACGGCATGTGATCAGTTCCAGGCTAAAGGACCCCCAGCAATTTTTAGGGGAGCAATCAAACTACTTTATCTGAGGTAAAGCAGCTCCACTCAACATCACTGTGCTGGGTTCAATTGGGGTTTGTGATACAGAGCATCAGTCGCTTGATGCAGAAAAGGAGAGAAGGAATGACTGAGAGAGGCAGAGAGAGAGACAGAGACATAGATACAAAGAAAGAGAGAGAATAGAGGGAGAAAAGTTGATTTGACGCGCCATCTAGCGGACTAAGGTGCTGATGTCAAACAAGAGAGTCAGACGCTAAGCGCTTAAGTAGCTAATGAAGGTCTGAAAAATTTACTACAGTTAAGATCCCCTGGTTGGTGACATTTTTAAAGCACATTAAGTGTGTTTCAAGTGTAAACAATACCGACCCTCATAAAGCTCAATTAAAAGTGCCAAAACTTGTCAGGAATTGTGTTTACGGTCTAACGACAGTGTCCTATTTTTGCCGCCAGGCTTTACGGGTTAAATCTGCTGTTTGGGTTCTGCCTGAGGCATGGAGGGCCTCACCTGATGACCTGATGACGGCAGGCTGTGGCGTATGTCACAAAGCAGATGGACCTGGGTCACTGGCCGACATGTGGTGCTCTGAGGTTATAGCCTCCCAGCCAGGTCAGAGAGCTCAACTAGTCTTTGAATGGCCTGTTATTGTCCATGACACCTTTTTGAAAAATAAATGAATAAATGATAGAAGGAAGGGAAGAAAAAATGAAGACAAAGAGGAAGGAAAGAAGAAAGGAAGAAATAAATGAATAAAATATGAATAATAGGATCAATCAGGACAAAGAGCAAAAGAATGAATGGTGGATCTAAAATACACATCACCTGAGCTTCACATTAAAGGTCTTAGTAGAATGCACGGTCCAATGTGAACTTCAAGTAGACTTCCGGTTGTACAGACCAGCAGGCAGCAGCAGACTGTCCACTGAGCAGGATAAAATGACAATATGGCTCAGCCATACTCTCAAATTCTAATGTTATTAACCTGTTAGTTTCCTAATTCTCATAGGGGTTTCCCATCTGCGACATATGTTGAATTTGCTCTGGCCAAATCCACCAGTTTTAAAATCAACAAGAGCTTGTTAATAAAAATGATGAGAATTTCTGGAGATGGGAAAATGACAATTTGACGAATACAGACAGATTGCTGTTCTGTAATTAGGTCTCTGCTACACTGAGGATAATGATCAGGGATCTTGAATAATATTTGTTTCAAATCTAGTCTTGTACATTTTCTGATGGACATTGCCTTTATTTCATGACGATTTGTTTTTTTTAATTTCATGACAATGTTATTTAACTGTAGGATATATATTATGTGTTAGTGTCTCTCATTTTGATCACGTTTCAAACAATTTGAAAGACAGTGCTGTGATAAACAATCACCCCTGGTGACACAGTTCTGCTAGTCCTCACGCAAAGCTTGGGAATGGAGCCAGTAGGTACCTGTGAAGCTCCTTAGTGGAGTTCTAGCCATGGAAGGAAATCTTTTTTGTGCTGTCATTGGAGCCCAACAAGTCAACAGTCAACAGCACATCAGTGAGATCAAAGAAGGATTCTTCTACAAGAGAACATTCTGACACTTTACATTTCATGCAGTTCAGCTGCAGGGATTACACGCGGGTCTATGAGACACAAAATACTCATCTGTCACTAGACAGACAAAACCAGTAATAATACAGATAGAGAACTGCAAATCTCCTCCACTGCCACATTTATGGCAAAGGCAAACAGGGCAGGTTGTAGAAACATCCTGTGCATTCTCTCTATATACAGAAAGACATTTGAATAGAGAGAGGGATGGATGGATGGATGGACCTAAAAATGATCATTTTGCAATTTATTTATTCAAGTGTCTAAACAGTCACTTGCAATGTACTGGATGACATTAACTCAAAATAAAAACTTGTTTCAGGATATGTAAGCAAGCCAATGTGACACTTTTACAGGGGTGATGATATAATCATTTGTAAATTAAACAAAAACAAATAAAGGTGGGAGGAAACGTAAAGTAGAAACATACAGCCATTTCCTCATTACAGAATACAAGCCAACACTTTCCAGAATTGTGTGTTATATGTGAAAAGCAATGAATAGGTTATGGAAATGTTCTATGCGTTATCTTTAAATAAACTAGAAAGAAAGTCAGGCAGAAGCAGCATTTCAACATGATTATAGGTCACATGGGATGTGTTCAGTGTAAGATAACACCTAAAACATGCTTTCAAAATTGTCTGTTGTGAGCTTGATAGGTCACCTGTTTATAAAATAGCAATGAGAGTAAAATATTGTCTGTTTCTGCTATTTAATGCTGTTCAGTGTTCCTGAAGTGTATTCTGTTACAGGTTGGCTACCTTTTACTATGACTTGTAACTCTTTATCTGAAACGAAGTTTTCAAAGTTAAAACTGGCAACAAAAAGTATTGAACAAACCAAAACAAAAATGTGGAGTCACCCAGTTGCATGATGCTCAGGCTCGACAGACTGATCCAATTTGGAGATCTCACCCTAAGAAGTAGGCTACCTTCCTCCAGCCAACATGCAAGGTATGCTGGGAGCCGGAGGCTTACCCGCACTGTAAACAGTGGGGTATAAAATCCAGCTCAGTGCACGTTTGACCATCAGGAGTTAGAGCCTGCAGAGCGACAGTGGGACATCTACTCTAACACACACTTCGATACACTCACGAGCCTCATACAGCAAGAGCAAGCATGGTTCTGGAGGACTCAGAGTATGACTCTGTCTTTGAGGCTGAAGTCGCTGTGAGTGCTGATTATTTCTTACTGATTGCTGTTTATTTGATTTATTTGATTTGTTTGGGTAATTGAGTTTGCTATACTTATTCAGGTTTTTATTGAGTTATAGAAGGATTGGTTACTTTGTCATTTCTATGCTTCTCTGGAATCATAGCAGTGTTCTTTTTCTGTAAAATGTTATACTGTAGGTATAGATTATATTATTGTTTTATAGAACAGACCAGACTTACTCTGCACTGGCAGGAGGTATGATACCCTTCAGGAATGTGTTTGACTGAGGAACTTTCTCTAAACTGCTGTGTGAAAGTGGGAGGAACTTTCTCATTGTGACATTGCGATCAGTTAGTGAGCGAGAACAAATAGCCTTTTTTTATACATTCAACCGCTCGAACAGATGGTACCAAACACTAATCATGAATGGATTGTTACTTTATCACTGCAGTTTATTGAATTCTTTTATCGGATGTAATGGTTCCGTCAACAGAAATCCCTGCTTAAAGCTAATAAGTCACCAATGGATACAGTTGTCTGGTAATAAGTGACTGGTATAGCTGAAGAAAGAAACCGTATTCAGATGCTGCTCTACTCTAAAAGTCAACCCAAACCTCAGATTTACTTCTGCAGAATGATCTTCCTTGTGATCTGTATCTGTAACCTGTGCTTTGTAGGAGGAAAATGTGGAGACCCCCTTCGGCACAGTCCACTGCACCATAAAGGGTGTCCACAGGGAGAACCGACCTGTCATCCTGACATACCATGACATCGGCCTGAACCGTAAGAAGCCATTCTTCCAAGTGTGACTTGTTGAGTTAACAGGCCTGAAGTTTGAATCTATGACACTAGATTATCACAGCTTGATAGAATGGTTTATTTATTTCTTCATCCTTTGTAATAATTCTAAAACTAATCATGAGCGTTGTTTGTTGCTTTGTAATGATATGTCTGGGTCTTTGTAGACAAGACCTGCTTCGACACTTTGTTCAGCCATGAGGACATGCAGGAAATCACACGCCACTTTGCTGTGTGCCACATTGATGCACCCGGGCAACAAGAAGGTGCCAGCACCCTCCCCACTGGGTGAGTGTGAGGAATAGAGGTGTTTTAGGGAATGGAAGATATTCTCAAATTATCCACAACCAGGCTCTAGCTTTGTCTCTTACCCTGACTGCAAGCTTTGTATTAACTAGATTTACTCCATAGGCATCCTAAACTACAACACACCTCACTAATCTTCACCAGTCCCTGGCAGATAGATAGGATGTAGGTCATGGTGTCAGTGCCAGGGTCTAAGTGAGACACGGCAAGGAACCAATGTCTGATCTGCCATCTGTTCCAGGGCAGATGTAACATCTGCTACCCTAATGCAGCCAGTGTGAGCAATATAGGGGCAGACTATAGGTTTTCAGAGCTAAACCAACATCTGGAGACCCAGGCTGTCAGCATGACCAGCGAGCTATAGCCTAAATTTGGCCTCCCTGGTATCCATACGCTACATTTCTACTGCATCAGTAGTTTGCTCTTGCAAGATTCATCATCCAGTGTTCATGGTGTCACGCCATCAAGATAATTAACCACTGGAATTCTCCCTCTGTAGATACACTTATCCCTCAATGGACCAGCTCGCAGAGACTCTCCCTATTGTGCTCAAGCATTTTAAGTAAGTGACCCAAATGAAGATCGAGACTCTGCCTCAACTTGTTTAAATCTTAAGTGTTTTTTATTTTTAAATAAGTATGCCTTTTCTATTCACAGTATTACAAGTATTATTGGACTTGCTATTGGGGCTGGAGCACACATCCTTGCACGGTTCGCTGTGAGTTCCCTGTCTGTCTTCTTTGAAATGCATTTTAACACACCATCGTGATTAAATCAGGATTATGGCTCAGTTAAATTCTTGCTATGTAACAGAAGGTTGATACTTGATACTCGCAGCATAATCCTACTCATTATAATTGCAGAGCTGACCATTAATCCACTGGAATGTTCTGCTAAGCACAAAAAGCCCTCTCCCAAAGTCTGATATTCCGAAATAACTCATTTATGAGTAGATATTTGTAAGCAGCCTTCTTTAAAAGAACAGAAACTTAAAATAGGGGTACTCTGCTTTTTTTTATTTTCTTTTAACAAATTGTAAGATCGTTATCTGACAGGGTTGACTGACTGCCTCCGGAAGTTTATCTGCTTTTAACTCTTGAATGTATCTCCTCCAGCTGAACCACCCTGACCTTGTTGAAGGTCTTGTTCTGATCAACATCAATGCTCAGGCAGAGGGCTGGATGAACTGGGCTGCACACAAGGTGTTTTTTCTAGGCTTTCTATAACCAGTGCCTACTAATTCAGACCTAAATCAGTATTAGTACAGGCACCTCTTTTGTAGTCTCCAAAGACAATTACTAAGGGCATGAATTAAATTAAAACAATGTGTTTTAAATTAGGATGGACTGTCAATTTGTGAATAAAACAGGTCTGAAAGTGTTATTGTGTTCATCCACTCTACACATCCAGTGGTTTTTTTGGCTACACTTAATGTGACACGTTGATTAAATCCTAGATTTTCATTCTTAGGGGATTAAAAAAAAGAGTTTAAACCTCTTTTAATAAACTCTTATATTTGATCCAATTTGCTTCACTCACCAGAGTCTAACAGACTTTTTCCACAGATCTCTGGCTGGGCCCATGCTGTTCCTGACATGGTCATCTCTCACCTGTTTGGACAGGTTATTATAACAATATACACTTTAAATTATGTTCTTTAATCCTAAAAGACTTCAAAGTTAAAAACCTTTTAGTTATGCCTTCACAGTTCTCCATTAAAATGTGAGAAAAGTCTTTTTAGGAACATTCTCTTAAGTGACCTCACCCACTCTGTATATAGCAAATTAAAATCTGAATATTTTAATGGTTTGTTTAATTGATTGATTGACTTAATTGTGGCAGGAGGAAATTCAAAACAACCATGACCTCATTGCAACCTTCCGTCATCACATCACAACCAGCGTTAACCAGACCAACCTCCAGCAATTTGTCAGGTCCTACAACAGGTACCACTGAAGTCTGATTCTTTTGTGTGCTTTCTTTTACATCTTCTGATTTCTCCACTTTTGGATCTGCTAAATATCAGAATCCTTTAGCTGTGAAGATGTTGTAATCTCATCCGTTCTGATCTATTTTTCAGCCGAAGGCAACTGGACATTGAGAGACCTTCTACAGGTGGAAATGCTAACGTGAAGACTCTGAAGTAAGTGCTCTAGTGTTTCTATTTATCTTCATTCCATGCTATTTTTTTACACTTCCCTCAGTAACTAAATTTCTTCATCCTGCTTTAGGTGTCCTGCTCTTCTGGTTGTGGGAGATAGCTCTCCTGCGATTGATGCTGTGGTATGTTCTGGTTGTCCATAATCATCAGAGAGCACAAAACTCAAATCAAATCACATGTGTGTGAGTGTATATATGAATATACTGTCACTTTTTCTTACAGGTCGACTGCAACTCAAGAATGAATCCAACAAAGACCACTTTTCTCAAGGTTAGTGACCTCCAAGCCTCAGACATTTTACTCATTCATTACCTAATGTTCAATGGTCTTAATTTTGCCCTCGTATTAATCGTTTGATTACAATTGATTTTAAATGCAAAATAGGACATAAACAATAGAACATAAACGTACCTCTAATGGAAAGTATATGTTGAGTCTGATATGTGTATCATATAATGTATATTGTTTTCTCATGTAGATGGCTGACTGTGGAGGCCTTCCCCAGGTTGACCAGGTGTGTGTTTACATATTAAAACAGTACATTCTCATTTAACTGGCCTTTAAATTGAGTGCATGTGTATTTCACATACTCAGTTTCGCCTTATTCTTACATTATAGCCTGCCAAGCTGGCAGAAGCATTCAAGTACTTCATCCAGGGACTCGGCTACAGTAAGTGAACACACATTTCAGAGAAGATACAGTGTGTATATATATAAAGAGAGAGAGAGGGGAGAGAGAGAGAGAGAGAGAGAGAGAGAGAGAGAGAGAGGG
>JBBMFX010000007.1:7903121-7922723 GCA_037832545.1 Rhabdalestes septentrionalis | reverse complement strand
ATACACATACAGACACATACAGACACAGACATATACATACAGACACAGACACACAGACACACAGACACACACACACACACACACACACACACACACACACACGCGCAAGTGAGCAGAGCTTCTTTTTAAGCCGCATTGCAGAAACAGTCATTTTTGCCAGACAGAGTCATCAGCTCCTTACATTCACTCGCGCTTGCTCAGAGAGCCCATGCATAAATAAATAAGCTTACATCATCTGATCAGACCACATCCTCTCTCCCCTCTCACTGCTCAGGCTCAGGGCAATACAGCCCCAGCTGTATAAACTTTGGAGTCATCTAAACTCTGGGACAGTTGCTAAGATCAACAGGCCCCAAAACAAGCTAATCAAAATACAGGAGGATAAGACAGATGTAGCATACACCATTACACAGGTCTGAGCAAAGACAGAGCTATTGATTTCACCATGCAAAGACAATCATATTTCTAGCTATATGCCCCATAACAGATGAAAATGTTGTCACTGGAGGATGTTTTGTATTCAGTGTTCTGGTTAATAGGATTTCTGATTGAAAGCATAATTCCTGCTAGAGAGGTAGAGAAGCACACAGCTGTTTAAACAGAATGAATTCCAATCTAAATGGAATTTGAAGTAAAGCACAGGTTCCAAACTGAGCATAAGCTCAGTAGGGTTCACTTCATTCAGCAGGTTCAAATAATATCTGCCAGTTTCTTATGTACAACCAGTTTGCATTGTGTTAGTCATCCTCCAGCTCTCCATCACTGGTTAGTTTATGATTCATAAACTGGCCGTGGTATTTATGCTTGAATTTTATATACAGAATAGCAGCTTTTAGACGTTGGGGTTATGTGAGGTATAGCATGGCACTTAGAGTGTGTTTTGAACTCACCCTTCTTCTGGTAGGCAGAGTGTGTCTCTTTGGGCAGCACCAGAGAGCAGGCCTGTCTCAGAGGCTTATCATAGGCCCCACACACACGCGTGTCCGGATACAGCACGCATGCAAAATACGCAGAGCCTTCATCTCGAAGGTCAGCCACATGACAAAGCTCCTCCTCCATACAACCTTCAGTGGACACACAGAGAACACATGCCCACCCACACTCATGCTTAAGGACCCACTTAGGGACAAACACACCTAGATATCAAAGCTTGTCCAAGTGCAGACATTGTTCTTTTAACATTAAGTGAGGTCTTACGTTTGAGACACCAGAGCTGGCCTTCTTCTGCAGTGAACTGATGTTTGAAGAGCCAGTACTGTTGGCTGGGTGTATTCTTTGATTCGGTTCTCACATCACTGCCAGCCAGGACATCAAACATCTCTCTCACTGAATCTGCAAAGCCACGTCAAATGCAGTAATTTAAACAAACCACAGAATCCTCTGCACTTTTTCTACCTTTACCACAAGAGCTGGGAATATACCTTTTAATATACAGTAACTCTAGACACAAGACATTACCTGATCTTCCACAAAAAATATACTGAATTTACCTTAGCTTTTCCCTGACTAAGTTTTCTATTTATACTTTTACATCAGTAAAATATTTTTAATACACTTTAAGTACTTTTAAAAGATCAAACAATTGAAACAATTCCTATGTTTCGTTTTAGGATCCAGACACATTCTGAATCTTCTGAAGTGTACAGACTGAAAACATATTTACACAAGCTTTTGGTTAACATCCTTTGACTTATATTGCGTTTGCGAATGCACCGATTTCATAATCTCTGTCATCTTTTCATTACTCCCACAAGTTTCTATTGACTGCACTGAACTGTTGTAAACTTGCAATATTATTGTCTTGTTTGAGATGAGATCTGATTCGGGATCAAGCTGGTCCCTGACTTGGTGCTCCTGCTGCTAATACTTTTACCACCACATCATTTTCTAATTTACACAAGCACACATCAAGGGACCATTATACTCTAAAAACTGGGTTGTTTTTTTTCTGGTATAGTATTTTTGTCTAGCACTGCAACACCATTTCCCATTGTTTATTTTTGATTACTGCATGTGCCCAGTCCCTCATTAGCTCATTATAATAATAATAGTTGCTTATTTGTGTTGTTGTTGTGCTTTCTGGTGTTAGCTGAGGAGGTTGGAAGCCTTGGTTTCTCTCAAGGTTTCTTCTTCTGGCTCTGAGAGCGATTTTCCCTGCCAGTGTCTCCTCTCTGGTCTGCTCATTGTGGTCTTGGTTTTTGGATTTCTATAAAGCTGATTTGTGCGTCAGCTTGACAACATCAGTTTGACGTCACTTAACCTCACTCAAAAGTAAAGGAGTTGCAAGACACTGCCCAATATTTCTCTTCTTGTGCCTTCCATATAGAAAATCAATGCATTTTAATATTTGGGTAACTGATTTAAAACTTCACCATATATATTTTCTTTCATTCTGGACACTTCATAAGGGTAAATATACTTGCACTTAAGGACAATGATGAAGCAGATACCCTTTGTTAATGCCCACAGCTGCATAGCTCAAAACCTGATTTTAACACTATCATCTTAAGTTCTAATCTGCTTTTGACCCTGGTCCTACTCCTAACATTAATGCAGCGTGGACTCAACTGGCTTTCGCCATGTAAATAAAGACCAATATTATATAATAATGTCCCCCAGTCTCAAATTCAGAGGCTTGGAAAGTGTCATACCAGAGAGAGTCAGTTTGGGAGCTTCCAGAATGGCTGATCCTCCACAGTCTCCATCAACCTTGGTCCGAGTGCTCATATCCGACTCTATAGAGAAAATCATTGCGGTCAAACCTATCCATGCAACCATGAAATCACCACAAAACAAATGTTGGTTGTTCCATCTTCTCCAGTGTGTACTTTTTTATGATGATTAAAGCACTGTTTGCTGCAAAATATTATGTAGGCATGTTGTGTTCTCACCTTTCCAGAGGTATATCCGCTGAAATCCGATGATAGTTGCTTCGTAATCAGTTTTATTTCTGTTTGATGTTGGCAAAGCTGAATCATCTGAAATAATCAGAGCAACAAACAGGTCAGGTACTACAGCTTGGAGCGTTTCACATTTTGTAAGCTCTGAGCATGGTGTGGACTGGAGTCATTTGTATCATAAACAAAAAACATACATTTTCCAGCTGCTCATATGTAAATTCTGCAGTTTGCTTCTGGTGTCTTACTGATGGTGAAGTTCTGTCCACCAAACTCAAAGGTGAAGCGTTTCTGATGTTGGTTGTATTTCAGTCCAGCTCCACAGATGCTGCTGGAGGAAGCCACAGTGCTAACATCCCAGTCACCTTCACCGCACTGCAGCACTGCGGGAAAACTCAGCAGTCCGCACATCATAGAACCTGCCATGCAGCACACAGGGAAACCTTCAAAACACCATACTTTCCTCAACCCATGTCACTCTCTACCTGCAGGTGTAGCCAATTATGTAGACGCCAAAAAAACTTGTTAGTTATGTGTTTTATCTTCTATTTCAGATTTGATACAGTTGTGCTCTTTCCTGGCATTTTCTCCAGTCCCTTGAAACACCTGGGAAGCTTTTCCACTTGTTTCAACAAAGACATATGCTGACCACTTGTTGGCTACTGAAAACTAGTTCATATATGCATTGTGTCCAAAAGTTTATAGACACTAGTTCATTCAATATCTGATTTTGTCACTAATTTGCTTCTACACTTGTGAGGACATTTTTAAAAAGATGTTGGAACACTGCTGTTAATTTGATTGCATTCAGACACATCAATGAGGTAAATGACACTAGATGAATTGTACCCCATCACTCCAGAAAACCGAAAGAGCTTGGTGACCTTAGGGTTACACGCAGCTGCTCCAGAGTGTATTTTTCTATGAGTGTTTTTCTGTGGAGATTTTTGGAGCAGTACACAACGGAAAGCCAGTGTTAGAAATGGGTACAACTTAAAGCCATATGAAGGAATGTGCTGTATACTTTTGCAAATATATAATATATAGTGTGGATATAAACTTGACTATTTTCAAGAATTTCGATCCAAAAAGTCTTTTAAGAGGTACTGCATATTACAACGTGGGATAAAAACATGGAAAAGGATTGAACATCCCTGTAGTTGTATCTTAAGACCAATACTGACCTCCATTAAGGACATTCTGGTTGAGGATGAAGCCATCGCAGCAGCTCTCCTGACTGCAAGAGTTGACACAGAATTGATGCACATCTGTCAGAGATGCCCCAGGTGCCTCAAACACGACAGTCCGGTACACTCCAGAACTGGCCTTGTGAAAACTCAGCCGCTCAAAGCTCTTCTGGCCTGCTGTGCTAAATTCATAGCCTTTTAGGGGGTATAGGTGGATGAAGGAGAAGAGAGAACGCCATTTTTCTTTTGCTCAACATGCAAGCATTTCCAAAACAGTGGGGAAGCTAAAAATAACCTTAATTTGTTTTCTCCAAGATTCCAGGCTTGCAATTAAAGCTACTGAGAAGGAAATCCAAGTCTGTGTTTACTGCTTAACAGACAGAAATATTTCCTTGATGATGTGAATTTGTATTGGTGTGCAAGTCTTGGTGTTTGTACATATATCAGCTCCCAATTTCAACAACCTTGTCTAAAACTAATTTTTTTTATTTATTTCACAAAACGTCTTTTAATTTTGGTAAATATTTAGGACACAAGTTGTTTGTGTGCATTTTCCGTATGCTTACAGATTTCTGTATCTGGCTTCGTGTGTGGCTATAGTGTTCAGCCCATACATGTAAAGAGACAATTTTGTTGTATATATAGAATACATTGTATGTACAGCATCCATACGTTGTAAGTATAGCATCCTGCTTCAATACAATGACAGTAAAATAGTATCTTATCTTATCTCTATGATCTAAGATTATTTTTACCAAGTGAATACTATGTAATTGGCAGGTTCCATATTTTACCTTTCTTCCTGAGGACTGTGAGATTAGGCCTGTCATCAACTTTCACTTTCAGCAAGCAGCTCAGTGTCTGGAAGGTTTCAGCCCCTTCATTGCCCAAAAATCCTTTTCTCTACAAAAACATAATGCCAAATCAGTTCTTCAACAAGTCAACAGCAGTTTATTCCATGTCGGATCACTACTTCATCTTATACGTCTGAGAGCCAATCCAGACAAAAGTTCAAAGAACAGTTAAATGTGTTCAAATATTTTTGTAAACATTCACTGGTTGCTAATAAAAATATAAACATGTAACAGCTGGAGTCAGTCATTTACTTTACTCTCAACTTTCGTTATCATTTTTCATGTTTGGACCATTCCCAGTCCTATTAATCAAACGTTCTTTAAAGTTAAAAGAATGCATAACATCAACCAGATAACACAGCAAGTCAAATGTTTGTAAGTCAAATTGTATTTGACATAAATCCTCTTAAATGCTGTAATGTTCATGGAACATTTGCAGTCGAGATTATATCGGAGGAACGTCTGATCCTGATTCAGGATCAGAAGTAATTTTTTCCAGTGCACATGCAAAAGCAGTCAATACGAGCACGGACAGTTCAGACAGTAGATCAGGTGCACAGCAAATGTTTCCATCTGTATCAAGAGAACAGCACGTTTCTGGGCACCTGTGAGAAAGTGCTTGGTACAATTGAAAGAACTGACCTGGCACTATTCAATAACATGTAATGCGAGCCTCTTACTTGCTGAGAGGTCCTGCAGTCAGCATTAGCTACATTTGTGCTGTAAAGGTCACAGAGGGTTTGTGCTCCCTCATGGTACACAGCAACATGCTGGCACGATTCACTTATGGCACAGTCTATAAAGCAGAAAGTGAGAGACAAATGTTACTGATATCCACTACATTTTATTTGGCCATCTAGAGTTGCAAAATGTACTAATTACTGTAGTCACGCAGAGGAAAAATGGTTGGATCCTAAATGAGTGTTACCAAGCCAGGTGGAACTAATTAAAATGGCAGCGAAGGAGTACCTATAGTGCATAATTATTTAATTCTGTTAATGATGATACTGGAAAGCTGTAACTGCTGGAATAGAAACAAGCTGACTGTACGCAGAAGAAAAAATGTAAGAAGGCCAATGAATTGTTTCTAATGAAACCTAAGTCACGTACCTAGCACACATTTCCTGAGCTGAGTCTCCAGTGACTGTAAAGATGAATCCGTGCGCAATACCACAGCATCCACTGAATCCAGCAGCAAGGATGAAACTGGAACAGCCTCAAACTTCTCTAGTTCTGCTCATACAAAAACAAACACATACATACACACATACCAAACCAACACCTCACTCCCATTATTATTAAGATCAATGCATCTGTACTGCTGTATTATGACTGAATATGCGGTTTACTGATCATTCAGATCTTACCCTTCACCACTTCTTTTTCACATCTTGTTCTTTTAAGCTATTCTGTGATTCACACCTTTGCACTGCTCAGCAGTGATTGCCTCATCTGCAGATGTCCAGGACAGTTCTTTTCCCTGTGAAGTGATGCACAGCCACTTGCCAGACAGGAAGTGCTTCTGGGCTGATAGAAAGTCCCCCTCATCTGAACAGCTGAGCTTACTTTGCTGACACTCAGAAACACCTTCACACCACAAACAGAGAAACTTGACAAAATTGTCTCTCTTTGAAACAGCAATGGTTTTATCTCTAGTGTACAGGAAAGTAATAAGCTTTAATATTTAAATTGATGAGACAATAAAGGATTTTTTGCAATTCTGATCATCCATTAATATTTTTTATTAGTTGAGTGTGAAAAATTAGATTTTGCAACTACTATTTAATATAATATGTGTTACTTATTTAGCACATTTTTCTTTTCCAAAATAACAATGAAAGGTATCAATCAATCATCAATCAATGTATACTACCAGGAAATCAAACTGATGATCTTAGTATTGTAAGTACCCTCTATTTCTACAGCCACAGTAAACACTATAGAGCCATCAGGGCAATGTCAAACTATCACTCACAATGTGAAGGGCTGGAGGCTCCCTGAGCTGCAGTGGAGGTTCCTGAAGGACAGGGGGTGCAGAACTCTTTTCCAGTCTCAGCCTGATAGAAACCGCGAGGACATGCGTCACACTTACCACCACTGTAGAAAGAACCAGCTGGACACACAACTGAGAGAAAGTGAAAACAAGAGAATTCGAGAGAGAATTAGAGGTGTAAACTGTGGATGAATGATACTTCTGCTTTATAATTGTTTATTACTGATTACAATAACAAACAATTAACAAAACATGCCTGAACAAAAAGCCTTGAAACTTATTCTTATAATCTGTAAACCACAGCTGTATCAATAATTATTCCATTCTCATGTGCACTCAGTGTATTAAAAATCTATTCCAAAATGTACCGAAATAATCAAAACAAATCAAATTGTAGTAAAATTCGAGATTGCATGATACGTCTTTGTTTTCCTACAGAATCTATGATATGTGAACTGAATTATTATTATACATTCATAGTCTTACCATTTTTATAGAGAACCTAGACCCACATACACAGAAAAAGGGGTTCTTCCATTTTCAGGTTTTTTGTTAAGAGACAAAAAAAATCTATACTACCTTTCCTGTTTTGCTTTTTATGTCAGTAGACTAAACCAAAAAATCCCTCAAGGACATTGATGCAAAGAGAAAACTGGCAAAAAAAATCACCCTTTTCCCATTCATTACCCAGAGAAGGCCTATGATTAGGCAAGAAATGGGCAATGGAGGCAGCGTACCACACCCAGTGGAGTCTGGAAGCTGCTGAAAGCCTGCAGAGCAGCTGAAAGAGGCCGGTGAGGACAAGGCCACAGCACGTTCTGAGACAAAGACTGACCGATATGATCCAGTCCTGATCAGTTCCATCACACTGTCTGGAATCTTCTTATTACTGAGCGCAGTATCTAAACATACACACAAACACAGTTTCAGACTGGTCAATCCCTACTTCAGAGGCACTGATGATTTGAACAGGCTTAATTTCACATTTGTCATATAGATCTCTACTTGGAATTAAATTATTATACATTTTTGCACAATATAGTATAGCACTGCATGGCAATACAGTTAAAACAGGAATACTCTGTTTATATGAGGGCATATTTTAAGCATCAGATGACAGTTTTACCAATATCATGAAGATCAGGCAGGACATTGACTGGCAGGTCAGAAAGACGGGCTTTCAGAGTGATGGTCGCAGTAAGGCTTTGCTCATCCACACACTCCAGAGAGACCGACGACTCATCACACACTGACACAAAGCCATACGTACGTGAAGACAGCTGAACCGAGGCAAAGACACACATACAGATGTTACATGTTTAGAATAAATTGTGAGGAAACTGAACAGCAGCACTGCACAGTGTAGATGAATATGCTGGAGGACAACACCTGCAGTATGCAGAGTCCTGCTGCTCTCATGTCATGCAGCATGGAGGCCTGCAGTGCAGAACGCTGACTACTGCAGCTCTTCTGACCCACTGCCAGAGACAGCTGGAGTATTGAGGACAGTTGCACGGCCTGCAGTGGCTGAACTCCTAATACCCAAACACATTTACAGGCCATTATATTTTTAGTTGTTTTTGCAAATTTAAAGTAATCAACAAAGGTTCCTTTCAATCTTCATTGACAGGTTAACAATAAAATGTTGTTCCATGTTAGTACACTAGTACACTATATGGACAAATGTATTGGGAAGCCTGAGTGTTACACCAGCAGGGACTTTAACAACATTGCATTCAAATATGGAGTCAGTCCCCTCTTTGTAGCTATAACAGCTTCCACACTTCTTGGAAGGCTTTCCACAAAATTTGGGAGTATCTGTGCCCATTCATTCTGTAGAGCATGTAAGAGGTCAGGCACTGATTTTGGATGAGATGACCTGACTCACAATCTCTGTTCCATTTTCCCAAAGGTGCTGGATAGGGTTGAGGTCAGGGCTCTGTGTGGGCCAGTACATTTCTTTCATATCAAACTCATCCAACCATGTCTTTATGGAGCTTGTGTACTGGAGGTTATTCTCTAAACTACGTCCACAAAGTTGGAGGCACAGTGTTGTCCAAACTGTCATCAACTGGTAGTCATTAATTTAAAAAAAATGTATCCCAATACTTTTGTCCATAAAATATATGTGTATATTAATGCATCATGTACTTTGACAGGTGTAGGAGAGAGGAGTATCACTCAGCCACATTTTGGTCACCGGGTCACACAGGAATCCATCCACAGAAAGGCCATTAACGTAACCCTGCTGACAGTAAACCCTGCAGCGCTGCCTCTGTTCACCTGCCACACTTTCATCATCACAGAGAATGGCGCCATGGGAAATGGAGTCCTCAAATGGGAGAGGACACAGAGGAGCTAAGCACAAATGAGAAAGACAGTCAAAAAGAATGTTGAACCAGGAGTCAATCAATATGATCAAATCTACTGTGCTTACAGGCACAAGCGAGGGTTTTCCCTGAGCTTCGGTCACTGCGTGTAAAAGGGAGCTCCTGCCCACTTTTAGAAACACACCAGCAGTAAGAACTGTTACACTGCTGAAGTGAGAAAAGTCTTCCGTCTTCCACACACTCTGGCACATAGCCAACAGCTGCCTCTCGCCCGGCTGTAAGTTTCTGCTGGAGAGCACACCAGCCAGGACCTGCACACACCAACACAACATCCAGTCAGAGCAAGAAACCTCACAGCACTGAACAAAGCAAATGTCACTGTTTTTATTAGAAAAATTTTAATAGAAAAGGCAAGCACATTCAGAGAACAAGTGATGCCATATTAACACAAAGTGCTGGTTTCCCAGACAGGCATTGAGAGTAGATCTGGACTATTTATCTCTTTCTCTATTCAGAGCAAGGCTTAATCCCTATCTGGGAAAGCCTAGTCCTGGGCTGCTATCTTAGGTTTTGTGTTTCCTGAAGGATTTAATGAACAGATAAGTGAATGAGCAATGAATCAAATGAAGATATAATTTACATTGTGGTTCTCCAGTGGAGCTAAGGGTGGCTGGTTCAATTCTCTTTCCAGTGAGAGGGTTGACGCATGAGGCTACAGAGTTAAGTTCACTATACCTCTGGAGTACAGAAAACTCACCATCCTGTAAACACACATATAAACATACATTCATACATACATGTAGATTTACATACATACATAACGCAGTCATATGTAACTCCTATAATGACCTGTAATAATAAACAGAATATTAATACATGTTTGAATCAATTCATCTTGAAAATACTAAACACACCTCTTCACATGAAGGTCTATAGGAGAAAGTCACATCAGAGATTGACTTTGTCCAGTTAGACATAATATAATGAGCTTCTAATCTCTGGCATGTAGTTTGACCTAAAAACCAACACATCAGAAACAGAGTTATTATATATCAATTCACAAATGGCCAGAACAAATGCATTACATAACTATAGGATAAGTAATTCATGCTATTATCTAGTAATTATGACAAATGCCAGATCAAACTAAAATAGTTATTCAAGGCTTGATTAAGGCAGGTAATCAAGTTAGTCACTAAACAGATTTATATTATGCATCTCATTTGAAACCTACACATTTAAAATCTACAGTTGGCTTTTTACAAGAGAAAATGAAAATCTAGGTCTGTAAGTAGGCTACATTATAAGGGTTAACACAGCGATAAGGGTTTACACTGTGGAGGTTGAAGGGAGCGAGCCGTCAGAGATGAAGTGATGTATACTCCCTCTTCATCCACACACCAGCAGTGCCCTGCAGGGAGGAGGGAAGAAGGGCCCATTACGTGTTGATGCCTGATGAAGACAGTATTTCCAGCCAGGAGTATAAAGTGAAATTAAAGAGTTATTTTTGTCTTTGACAAATGTTACAAAATATAATTATTTATTTAAAAATGTTCCATGTAATGTGATGTTAGTGGTCTGCCATCAGATTTTTAACTCCTGCCTCGGTCATACACTCACGCAATAATGCACAGTATCATATCATTATGTGCAGAAGTCTTGCCATGTGATGTATCACTTCTTATACTGATATTACTTATCTTCTACTGATCTCTATTATGTACAGTAAAAGACTCAAAGTACCATTTGTGTTACTAGTTATTTTTAACTGTTATTTTTCCAATGTTATTTATACCCGAGTATTTTGCACATATAGTATCTATATACTTATATTTTCAGAGTATTTTTGTAGAATTTTTATTTGACCTTATTTAGACTTTATATTTCATATTGTTCTCTATGTCTGTGGAGATCTATAACGTTTTCTGATTCTGACATGACATTGAGATGTTATTAAGTTACAGGAATGATAAATCGAAGTCTGTAATATTATAGAGCTAAAAGAATCTACAAGCGAAGTGACAAATTAACACAAACTAGTGAATATAAATTATCCCATGAAATAGCAGCCCACTGTCAGCCTTACCTGTGCTGGGATGACACTGACTGGGCTGCCACAAGCCATAGGCATCACACTGTGGGATGTAGGGCTGATACCCAAGAACTAGGCTCTGTCTGTCTCTTTCACTAGCCATTAGGTTGCTCTGCCAGTAGAAATGAAGGGCTGTAGGAAAGTGAAAACATTCAGCATTGTTAGACATAGCATATCATTACTTCAAAAGTGGAAGCAATCGCAAAATTCACAGTCATATATTAGCAGCTGCAATCCAACCCAGTCATCAGCTTTCCTTTTTGAAACCTTTAACATTTAGTATATAACCATATTGTATTTTAATCTATTATTATTAGTACCAGTACCCTATTTATCACTAACCTATACTTCAACTATGCAAATAATCTTACACATTCTTTGGTTTTCATCTCATGCTGATTGTCAAGATTTTCCAGATGAACTACATTAATTTATAAAATGAGTCAGCAGAACTCCTGATTATAAACTGATATGTTAGGCAGAAGTGATCAGTCAAAGAGCAAGAAGTTCTGAATTTTTGACCCATTAATTAAGCTTTAACTAGAAAACATTTCAAATGAGTGTCACAGGATGAATTGAGGATGAAGAACTGTCATCAAATAAAACAATGGAAAAATCAAACCGTATGATCCATACTAGAGTGTGCTGCGAGTCGCAGGGCAGAGTTGGTATTGCTCAAGAAGTCTTCAGAAAGTTGGTATTCAGAGCTGAGAGCCTGTTCCATTTCTTTACTTGTCAGATTCACACTTTCAGCCAGTAGGAAGCTGTAGCCCACAGGTATATGAGAGCTGTTCGAGAGAGATATCAGTCTCTCTGCTTTAGCTACAAACTTATCAACTTGATCCTTTACCAGAGTACAGGGCCCTGGGCCTGAAAAATGGTGGAAAGCACATATATCATTACCTCACTTTAAAAAGGATTCTGCTAGTTTATGCTAGACACAACAGGGAAGACACATTTAAAAGCACCACTAACTGTTGTGAATGACTCAACAAGGAAGTTTTTGCTCACATTTTGGGACTTGGTTAACTGGAGCTTTGGAGCCAGGTATCATTTCCCCTTTCTTGTCAACACACCAGCACTGGCGAAGGTTAAAATGATCGAGAGGAGTACTGAAGTCTGATAGTGGGCCTGGATACTGGGTTTCATTTCCTCTGAGCAGGCTCCACAGAGACAGAGGGTTGAGGAAAATAGATGGTCCATAAACATCTTGAACATTCCCATCTAGGATTTCAGATGGAAGTTCAGAGAATGCTTCATATTTGGCCAGAGCTGGGAATACCTTTTGGTGCTTGGCTTGGAATAAAGCAGAAAGGAAGCCCTTGAATGATGCCATTGTTTCTGGGCTTTTTGCATATTCTTGCAGAATGCCAAGAAGCTCCAAAACAGGCAGCTGTTTTCCAGCATTATTGACCCGGTTCCATTCACGGTAGAAATCAAATGCATGTTCAGGAGGACCATCACATTGGATCTGGTGCCAGTTGCCATCAGAATTGCATCGAGGCACGTACACATCAGAAAGCTGTGAAATGGAAGACGGGCTGGCCAGTACAGAATTGACTGTGTTTAGGAAATAAACAGTTGCAGAATTCTGGCAATCTGTTGGACCTGGAAAGCAATCAAAATGCAATATCAGTGAACTACAAATCTAGATTCTGCCTTGATAATGTAGCTATCCAATGCCCCCCCTGCCTTTTGGGAGAATTAATTTCTTAATTTAGCATTCACCATTCACATTACTTAGAAAAAGGCTATACACAAACATCTCTGATGTGGTTCATTTTGACTGCTGCTAGTCCCTCAGGAGAGTAAGAGTAGTGCCTAAACTCCATAGGTAATAATTATGTAATTCTAGTTCAAAGCAAAGTTCTGGATAAAACAGCTTCCTTCACTCTTACAATCTCAAAATGAGTTCTACGGCCAAAATTGCTCACAGTGAGAACATCTTTTCAGTCACACCATCTAAATCAATCTTTTATTGCCTTTGTTTTGAGTTACTCACATTGAAGAGTAGCTCCAGAACTTAATGTGCTGCGTTTAGTTCCAGTGCGGGCCATGCAGAAACAGCTCTTTCCAAGGCACTGCACAGGTACATAATCTCCATCTTCGTCACATTTAGGGATGAAAACCTCAGAACCTGCTGAGCTGCTGGCTTTGACTTCTAGGGCCTTCATACGTTCCTTTTCACACAGGGATGGGCATCTAGGTCTGTAGCCAGTGGAGTGAAAACCCATAATCTCCAGGCCCTGGGAGTCAACACACCAGCACTCAGAGCCCCGGCACTGGACTCCTTGATACTGGCCCTCTTCAGTGCACTGTGGTACATACAGAGATTCACTAGAGGCTGCTGATTTGCAAACATCAAAATTCTGAAACAAACTCTGGAAGAGATGCCCCAGCTGGTTGCTGTCCTCTGCCTTGAGTAAAGTGATGGCCTCACGTAGTGTAGTAAAAAACTGCTCATTTTCTAGCGTATTGACAATAAGCTTGATCAAATCTCTGTTGCGTTGAAGGTTCACAGAACGGCCATATGCATCAGTGATGTCCCGGTTCAGGTTCAGATTAACAGAGTCAGCAGAAAAGATCTGGGCCAGTTGCAGTAGTAAGTCTTCACCATTCTGTGTCAAGCCAACTTGACCCATAGCTTGACTGAAACTTAGAGTGCCTCTTGAACCAAGGGTACCAGTAAAGTTGAAATTGCCTGCATTCTTCAAGAACTTGCCTCCAAATAGGTTTTCTTGGAGTCTCTTTGGGTTGGTGGTGAGGGAAAGGGCCTTTAGGGCAAGTGCTCCTGTAGGAAACATTCCCTGAACAAGTTCAGCCATTATGTCACCAATAACTGAGCCCTCTGACTCTGGCAAGGATCTGACAAGGCCAGATTTGAGCAAGAGCTCTTGGAATTCTGGGCTACACGGAGCGAGAGGAGAAGCGTCTCTCTGGATGTTGGCCTGAGAAGTTGAGAACACATCGTTCTGGCTGAAGTATCCAGCTGTGCCATAAAACATCCTGGACAGCGCTCTCCTCCTTTCAGAGCGGCAGTCTTTTCCTCCTGAGCCTACACAAACCAAGAGTTCAGACACTCAGCATTCCAAAAAAATAATAAAAATCAAACATCTATAATCACAATGGCCACTATAACTGTCCTTAGTTTATTTATAGTTGACACCAGAGATAAAAAAATGTGTTACTCTTATGATATGCTATGTGTTCCTCTCATAATGTAAATATATTTGAAGAATTAATAATACTTTCCATCAATTCCAAGCACACAATCGCTGTGTTTATGTGGCTAGTTGAACTTCGTGGTTTGATCACAGAAGAAGAACCATTAGTCCAAACTTTTTGCTAATTGTTCCATTTTGTAATTAGGATATATATTCTACAAACTGCACCACAGAGTTGTGTTTATCTTTAAATGAAGGACTAATTTATAAAAGGAAGGATTCCATATATACCAACCAGCCATACCATGAAATCTACCTGCTTAATATTGTGCGGTTTCCCCTCATGTCACCACAACAGCTGCCAACATTTCTGCCATGTTCGTTAAAACACCCCTGAACAATTTTTGAAGTGTGGCACAGCACATTACATTTCTTAAAGAGGCTATAGCTATCCGATAATTCAGAAAACATGTAATTGGTCTGCAACAATGTTCACGTGGTTGTTATGTGACATAATATAGCGAATGACAGAACACAAGTTTTTCCAGCAGAACACTGCACAGGGCATCATGCTACTCATAGTGGCTTGAGTTCTTTCCTAGTGCATTTCGAGGCCTCCTCCTCTCCAGTAAAACAATGCACACAAACCTGACCATCCACAAAAAATGATTCATCAGACCTGACCACTTTAATACGTCAGTCCAGTTCTGAAGCTCTCATGTCCACTGAACTCTCTGTTGTAGGTAGGGGTTAGCATGGGTACTATGACTGGTCTGTGGCTTTGCAACCCCATGTGCAGCAAATTATGTCATATTGTGGGTTCTCACACATTTCTATCATAGCCAGCACGAATTCTGTAATGAAGTTTATGCTACAGTAAGTCTTCCACCAATGGCCCTGTCACCAGTTCACTGGTTGTTTGTCCAAGGAATTTCTAACCACTGCATGCTGGAAATACCTGACTAGGCCTGCTGTTTTAAAGATCCTCTGATGTAGCTGTCTAGCTATCGCAATTTGGCCCTTGGTAAGGTCTCTCAGATCCCTACACTTGTCCATCTTTCTTGCTTGTTCACTTGCTGTCTCTCCTGTTTCACCCCTCAATGCAATTTATTGTTATGGCTAATCCGTGTAAGAGCTCAGCATTTTCACTGTGAACAGTTTGTGTCAAACTCACCACATTCAGGTACACCATACTGACGAGTTCCAAAGATTTCATTGCCATACGAGTCCACACACCAGCACTGCCCACCAGCCTGACACTGGGTTGGAAGATATTGCCCACGGGCATCGCACGAGGGCACAAATATATTACCAGCCTGGGAGCTTGCAGATCGCTCACTTTCACAAGGGGTTGGACCTACAATATCAGACACAGGTGAATTTAATATATATTCTAAAGAATTAAAAACATTCGATAGGAATATTGTCCACATCAACTTATTATATATAAATGATGGGGCTACTCATTTTGACTGCCTAGTTGGTTGAGCAATGTGTACAACACACCTAAAGACAACACACATTCCATGCATTCAGTTACTTTTAGGTGCACCCATTGCTGTCTGTGGCATTCAGTATCTAACCTCACTAGTGCGTTCCCTGAAGCTGGTCAAATCAAAATAATGTTCCAATATCTTGTGTAAAAAAGAGTTGATGCTGTTACTACAGTAGGAAAAAACTCCTATTTAGTTCTCTTGGTTTCAGAATAAAAGTTTGCGTTGGCATGTGTTGGTATCTCCAAATAGTTTTTTTTATATAAAAGTGTATATAGCATATTTACACTCACATCTAAATCGTCCAGTCAAGGCCAGCTGGACAGCGAGGTACCTCCTTTGCAGGATGCGATACATATTGGACTGAGAGAAGGAGCGCCCTGCCTCCAGGCCTGAGAATGCTGTATCATACACTTCATCCAGCAGCAGCTCCAGCCCTGTACAGCAGAATAACTTTGCATTTGGTACAAATACATATTATCATTTCTCAAAATATAAGTGCTTATAATTATACAAGAGGCAAAGAAATGTATGAAGAAAAAACATTTTGCCCTGACTCATGAGCACCATACAGCAGTTGACTCAGCATGTAACAGGATATATAATTTGAATTAGCAACAGGTAAGTCAAACAAAGCAGAGCCAGGTGATATGCCAGTAAAATCATGAGCACAGCTGTCTCTTACCAGTGCTGGGAAGCTCTCTGCCTCGGGTGTCAGCACAGTAACAGTAGCTGGACAGTTCAGGGAAGGCCTTTCTAAAACCACTGAATGTCTGAAACACATCTGGGCGTCTGAGACAAACAAACGTCATTTAAAAACAAAATATAGACATTAAATACCCTGAAAAATAAACAATCTACAATAGTCAGTGCAGGTCATTTGTAAACATAGAATAATGAAAACCCAAAATACCTACTAAAAGAGTTTAACAACAAGGAAAATATGAACTATTACTACATGTCTGAGGCATCTGGACATTACAGATAAGACACATATGAAAGAGGACAGAAAGCAACTAATCATTTGGATAAAAGGCCAAATGGTCAAAGACAGGAATAAAGCTTTTTATGGAGTTGGTTATTACATTTTAAGCCATTTGTATAAGATTGTCACTACTCCATTTACTGTAAACTTTCTGCTCGTCATTTCCAGAGGATTTTTTCTAGTTTAAGGCCCAGCCAAAGGAGAAGTACCTTAAAGTGGGAGGAATGTCTGATAACCTTTAACAATTCTGTGCAAATATGTGAGGACAGGCCATTTGAATTTTCCTCCCTATTTGCTTAGTACATCAGAGGTTACACTGCTGCTTTGGGGGAGATTCCAAGTGGTTAAAAGACCATAAAAGAACAGTCATGTAAGAACTCATGAGTTGTGTCAGACTAACAAGTTTACAAAGTTGTGCTACAGAATATTACATTACATGATGGATTAAGTCCTAGTTTTAGGGCAAGATTTGCATTTAACTAATTTTTAGGCTCAAATCGAGCTTTAAATTTTCACTTTAACCTCACTGTCCCTCTCTATCTACACTCCCTAATCATCAGCTCAAGATCTGTGTAATCTCCACACTGCACTATGTCTGGAATCCCAGGTCCACTGAACTTCTTCTGTAACTTCTTTTTATATCTAGAGGGATTGATAGAACAAGAAATAAGAATAAAGGGGGGGGGGGGGGGACCTTCTCCATTTACCCAACATCACAAACAATACACCAGTCCACCAATACTTTAGACAACACATGCAGTGCAGACGCCCAAGTGGCAGAAAAATGTTCTCATGGGAGATGTAGAATTGTTAAAAAAAATAATAATTTATTTTATTTTGCAGCAAGCTTTAAATGTTTGACACATACTGTTGTAACATAATTAACAAACTGTCAGACTGGGATGCAGACACATGACTCACATTTCTAAGTTAATGGAGAGACTTTAAAATGAACATTTGCTGCCATCTAGTGAGTCTAAACAACAGTAATACAGATACAGAACACGTACAGAACGGCCCTTTTAAATACCAAAAACACTACAAATAAACACCAGATATACAGTAGACATACACTCAAAATGTTATGCATATAAAGCTGTACCTCAGAAAAGGATACAACAAGTAAATTATATAACAATCACAAAAAATAGTTAAAGAAAAGCAAAAATATTAAAATAATTAATGCAAAATAAATACAAACTGTTATATCTAGTGTCTAAGGCCACACTAAGTGAAATTACAGCAAACTGCCAGAACACAAATGCAACACTGGATAATAAAATGCATTGAGGAGAATCTACAGAGAGCTGAGATTTTGTAAATCTGAATAAAGGTAGTGTTATGTGATGTATTAAAATAACATTTACTGGCATATTATTTGGATAAAAATCTGAAAGTTTACTTTCCAGTAACTGCTATATATATTACTGTTAAATACGACAAAGCTAATATATATTCAAATGTGTTTGTGCAAGTATGATTTGAGGGTCTTGACCTGCTGCAAGGTCCAGAGAGTAGGGCTTAAAACGCATATTATTCATTTGCATATTAAAACCCTGAATTTAAACAGCTTATGATAACCAGAGAGTGCTTTATTTTCTTCTAGTCTATTCTACTTCTGGATTAAACAAGGCCGATGAACATTAAAAGATGAAACACACACAACAAAACTCACCTGTTAAAGGCGTGTAACAGATCGAAGACCATCATGTTTGTTGTGTTGATGAACTTGCACTGCACAGGAAGAAAGTTTCCATCATCGGAGCACTGTGGAGGAGACGCCTCTCCAACACCATGGAGAAGCCGGCGTTGCCTCACCTTACAAACACCTGGACCTGAGGCCCAGTGTCTCACGTGTTAATATTAAGGAATTTATTAATGTGGAAATTATGCACAACAGTCTCATCAATATCACCTGTTCTGTCACTACAAAAACTTGGTATGGAGAACAACACCAAACCCCTATTTGTACAACGAGTAAACTACTTCAGCAGTCATTTTATTCATTTATCTACAGTATTTATATCCACTCCTTTACTGAACACAGTATTTTGCTTGCACAGCATAGTGCTGTAGTTTTATTTTGAATAAAGATTTCTATTACATTTTACATTTGCCTTGCAATACAGTCAATTCGATACATTATCTTCTTAATATACTGTACACAGACACATGCAAAATATGGCAAATTTATTGCCAGAATTACACTACTGACGCAAACTGGTAAAGTAAAATTTGGCCATCTGTAGAAATCCAGGACAAACACATAAACCAACTTACACTGGGATGGTCTTCCATTCTGTCGTGTGCCATAGATCTCCATGCCCTCCAGGTCCACACACCAGCACTGATTCCCAATCTCATCACACTGCACAGGCTCAAACTCGCCCGAGTCCAAGCAGCGGGGCACCAGAACAGCATCCCTACTCAAGAGAGCTCTCTGTCTCTGCATCTGGCAGGAGGTCAAGCCTGTCGGCAGTTTAACAATGAGAATCCAGGCATAAAGTACAAATAGAAACATTATACCAGACCAAATACAGTCATGTGAAAAAATTAGGACACCCTTTGAAATCATGTGGTTTTTTGTAACATTTTTAATAAATGGTT
>JBBMFX010000007.1:7884834-7896673 GCA_037832545.1 Rhabdalestes septentrionalis | reverse complement strand
CACACACGCACACACTCACACACTCACACACTCACACACTCACTCACACACTCACACACGCACACACTCACTCACTCACTCACACACTCACACACACACACACTCACACTTACTTACACACTCACACACACACTTACACACTCACACACACTCACTCACACACTCACACACACATATATGCAGAATTTCTAATCAAATTTCTAATATTTAAAATTACAAAGGCCATCACAATTACAATCAAGACATCTGGAAATTTAACAGACGAGGCTCAATTATACAGATGCTAGCTTCCTGAAGTTAAATTAAAAATGTAACCAAACTTTGGGTAAAATTCCAAAACTGTGCTGGCCAGCTGTGCAGGAAAAGATTTCTAAACTTAATCGATTTTACTTCTGTAATGTCACTTCTTAATTATTGCTAAAGTTAGAAATGTAGAGGACCACAATTTCAGAGGACCACAAATGCCCAGTTTTTGCTGCTTCGTTCTCATGAAGAGTGTGTCAGGAATCTGCGTATGGATAAAGCTCAAAGATCCGCAGGCTTCAGGCAGTCATTGATCCCAAAGAATCTGCAACTATGTACTAAGCATGATTATTTCACCAGTTAGATCATGGCCACCTGGATTCATACATGTTTCTCAAGAAATATGTACCTAAAGTTGGAATTCTAAATTTCAACCACAGGACAAACGCACTGAATTGAGAATTTAAACGTGTGTTCTTAAAGAGAATCAGATTTGCCACTCTTTTTATTGATGACTTAATACACAGGTTATCTTACCTGAATCATGAAGCCATTCTCTTCATCCATCTCACAGATGCAGCGGACAATCTCATTAGTTGACTCTTCCTCTTCATCCTGGAAGTCTTCCATGGTGAGAGAGTCCAGATCTTGGTTGTACTCATCCCCGCTGAACAACAGCGACTCTGTGGTAGAGTCCTCCAAAAAGTCTATGTCTGACAGGTCTGCCAAGAGATTAGTGGTCACGAAACCAAAATTTCAATATTTCAACCGAATTAAATCCACTCCAAGTGTTTAGTTACATTTTAGCAGAAAAAGAATATCTCCAAGATAAATGGGAGTATGGGTTACATATAGCTTAACTGGATCAAGAGATCTTATTAATATATTTTCAGGAACAGTTTCTGTTACAGCAAAATAATACTCACTTTCCCCAGTCAGATCAACTGACAGAATGGCACGGGGATACTGGAAGGGTTTGGTGAAGGAGTTTGAAGAAGAGCGATGAAGAGGATATGATGCTCTCTCTAAGTAAGACACAGCGACCTCTTCCATGTCCGAGTAGCCTTGTGGAGCATAAGCAGGAATAATCAGTGCTTTGAAGCTACGAAGTATATCTACTTTCATTCAAGCTAAAACATTGAAGAATTATTGAGAAAACGGCGCCAACTTGGAGACTGTTTTGTATTTTATTTTTACTGCAGGAGGGGCATCTTAAAAAGTGGGCTTTCCAAAGAAGGCTAGGTGATCCTAAACAATCAGGACAACATAGAACACATTTCAATCAGTTGCTTATGTGCTTTAGCTCCTTCAACCAAAAATAAATAATAGGAGTGAAGTGGGAATACCACATTTAATTAAGTCCATTAGTTTGCACTGTGCATAGCCATGAACTTGAGGATTGTATTCCCAGGACAATAGTTCAAAAGAAAAGTTAATCTACTGAAGATAACCGAAAGGAAATATCACTCAAAATTCCACCTGTTATTAATTCAACTTTTCTTTAGTTCTGTCTTGTTTTCTATTCCACACGTTTTCTTAAATAATGCTCTTTAAGTTGTAAATTTCTCCTTGATTAGTTGACGCCTTTCTGTCAAAAAATCCCACATTAGTCTGTACTCAGACTTATTGTTGAAAGTATTTAGCAGGGAAAGGGAGTCTGAAATGTGTGCTGATTTTAGCATGCTACATATTTTTAAACAAGGATGTCTACTCTAAAAACCAAGTTAAGCACAACAAAAACTCATGCAGTGCACACCTCACAGCACCTCCTATCAGACCATATTACCACAATTATTTCCCCACTGATGCCCAAAACATGAGAAACCCTGGTGTACATGCCAAGACTTTTTAAACGATGGCTGATAATGCTGGGTACAGCAGAACACTCAATAGAAAAATACGAAATATGAAATGGAAAATACGTACTCAAAACCCACTCACTACAAGTGGCATTTTTTTTAAATATTGAAAAGACAAAACATGTTGCCTGGGATCATTCTTACACAAAATAAAAATCTTACAGTGTAGTTTGGATTTCTTCTTTTTCTTTTTCTTTTTCTTCTGTTTGATTTTGAAAGGGTCCTTCTCCTTTCTGTCTCTCCGTTCTTTATCCCTCTTTTTACCTGAAAAACGAACACGAATAAAGCATTTGTCAGCATTTAAGCAATTTAAGCAAAGCAAGACAGCCCCCCCCCAAAAAATAAAAATATTACCAATGAGCTGGCATTTATCTTCAATTTTGAATTTCCTCTCAGTCTTCATAAATAGCCCTGAAAAATACATTACACATTAAACAATGGAATTATTAACATTAGTCTTTAGTTGACAGTTATCAACTAGCAAATGACAACAAATAAAACACATCCAAAATAGTTAAATAACAGAATTCTACATCAAAACAGTAAGCTACTGATTATTCAGGAAAACAGGCTTTAAAGTAATTTCAAACTTTCTAAGCTTGATGCTTATGAATCAAGTACCTGTCTCTAGATGTTTGTCTTTATCAGTTATCTTCTTGGGGATTTTTTCATGGAAGCTCTCAAAAGTTTTCTCTTTGGAAAGAGGCAGTGAGACTTCAGTGCTGTCTGAGCTCACAGAGGCAGAGGATCGCTTCTTTTTACAGAACTTGGTTGGCTTTGGGCAAGAACCAGCACAGTCCAGCTGTAGCATATGGCCTTGTGGAGACACAGCTGTAAAGGAAGGAAGGAATTTTACATTTATTGGCAAATTTAGCACCGCTTTGATGTCAAGCAGTGCTGAGTTTGTACAAAAGGTAAAAACAAAAAAGCAGTCAAATTTTACCACAACCAATCATTCAGTATTTGAGAATGCAAATATAAACAAAACAGATACACTAACAAGGTTTACATCATGAACAAATATGACAAATGTACATGGGTGCATATACACAAATATCCAGCTTCATAAACCAACAGCTTATCTCCAGCAAATCCATATTCAACACATGTGCACATACAGGAGGAAGTTGAGACTGTCCTACGCCTTCTGCTGTCTGGTATATCCAGTAGGGTGCTGGTGGGTACAGAAGCAGACGTGGCCCTGCTGCGACCCCCTCTCTCAGGCGAACACACTTCACTCTCCAGCTCCTTATCGGCACTGTGGTAATACTTCAGGTGGTAGTCCAGGAGCTTGGCTTTCCGAAAGGCTTTTGAACAGCCAGGAATTTGACACTTGAACTTATTGTGGTCCAGGTCAACCAGAGGCTCACTGGAAGATGCAGGGTCATCAGAGCGTTTGATATTTATGACTGTCAAAGAAACACGCAGATGGCACATGATTAAAGTGATTAAACTATTATAATTATATATAGAATCCAATTTTGCCTTTAAATTTCACTTTTTATACTTCAGCATGTGACTTTCTGGCTTAAACATAACGCTATGCTACCTGTAAATTAACAACAAGACAGGTACGTACGGGGTTCCCTGGTGTGTTTGTTGGCTTTAGGGTTCCTGGAGGCAGTTTTCAGACCTGTAGCTAGACAGAAAAATCAAAGCAAGAGAGAAAGAAATTAATCCAAAAGCACAACTGTAAACCGCAATAAATTTGCAGCAACAATATAATTTATTGAAACTAACAAGCATTAATATACTCACACAATATTATTTATCTTTAACTCGATTAATCAAAATCATTACACAACTTAGTTTTCACCTTAAAAATTACTGTTATTCTTCTGTGTTACCAACACAGCCCTACCTGCTATAACAGGCAATGATTTCTCTGCTGCTGTCGTATGATTGATTAGTAAAGCATCAGTCATTCTATCCTTTTCAGAGGCTGGATACTGATCAGTTCCAGGGGGAGAAATTGTGGAGGTGTGTGTCGTAGAAGGTGTGACTGGCTTTAACGAGGGTTCAGTCTTTAAAACACAGTTACTATCTCCATCTGATAAAAAAAAACAAAAAAACTCAAAATCACAGAAATATTGATTACTGAGGTTCATTAAGGACTAATCTTGAAATATTACACCAACATTGTTTATGACATAGGGGACCCCTGCTTATGTAAAACTAGCCAAATCACCAAGACTGATTTTTGTTAGAGGTGGATTGTTAGCAAATCCTTGGTAAACGGTGAATTTTTCTTCAAGCCCCTTATAATCATCCTGCACCTCAGTATTGCACTACCTACTTTATTACTCAAACAGGTCAAAGTTTACTGTCTCATGTCATCAACCCACTTGGTTTAAGTGGGATATTTATGACATGCTCTTTAAATAGAACGAGTGCATTCATGCAGGCCTGCAACTGTTAGCCAGCAAAAACGACCACAATACAATTTCTGACAGGTTAATTAATCTCGTTCCATTGAATCGGAAGAAAAATACATTTGACACTTACAAAACCACAATGACTGGAAATCTGAATACGTGGTAGGCCAATTTTGTGACATGGTGTAAATTGTTGTAAAGAAAAACCATACTGAGGCTTCAGCTCAATAATGAAATGGCAAAGATCCAGACTAACCATCCAGTTCCTCCAGAGAGGATAAATATAGTACACCAGACTTTGTTAATTACAGACATAAACATGATGCAGAATCTTTAAGTCAATTAAGTATCAGAAAGCACCCAGGCCTTTAAATCATACCCCATTCAAATCATAAACATATTATTTTTGATTCAGTAATACTGAACAGTAATGCAATACAGAAACTAATACATAATATAAAGGAAACTAATTTTGATGACTTAATTCAGGTTTCTTGCTTCAAAATATTTATTTCTTCCACTGAAACAAACACTGTAGTTAGATTATCAAATAATGGAAAAAAGTAAATAGATCTGACAGATCTGATATTGGATAGATAATCAGTTATAGAAATAATTACTAGTTTCAGTTCAAAATTCACCATACCCAGTTCTTAAATCAGGCTTCACAGAAGCAAACATGAATATGAAAGCAGAGCCTAAATCATGGCTGAAGCTGAACTGCACAGGATAGCAAATCTTCACTAGCAGAATCTGCAGTCTAGTAGTACTGCCTTTATTTACCATGATGCTAGGTCTCCTACCTGCTCTCTGAGAGCTCTCCGTCTGGTTAGAATCCCGGTTAAGTGGAGAATGGGGGCTGGTCGGGTCAAAGGTTGTCGCTAGGCGCTGAGATCTTCTCCGCCTTTGAGGAGAGCTTGGAGGGGCTAGACCACACATACATTTTTTATTTATTTACATACATGCACAATACATAGTAGTATAATACAGGGGTTATGGAAAAACAATACTTTCTGTGAACAAAAAACAATTACATTTAAATGTGAGAAACAAATGGTTTCTACTTTTCGTTCCATTATACCCTGTGAAGAGACAATAAATAAAAGAAACCGTGAGCTCCTCCCAAAGCCCTTTATATTTTGTGAGTATTTACATTTAATGGTCTATTAAGAAAACTATTGCTTGAATTATTCTTTTACCAGGTTCTGTAATTATGTTCTTACAACTAAAATCTGTAAATGAATAAAAGGAAAATCAATATTGGCATTTGTGAACAACTGCACCCCTAGCACACACTTGTTTAAAAATTCAAACCCATTAAGCACCGTAAATTCTTGACTATAAGCCGGTACTTTTACCAAAAAATGAACCCTGTGGCTAATAATCAGGCGCAGCTAATATATGGGGGTTTATTTTTAATGGTGCCAAAAACATTTTACCTGGTAACCAGACCCGGCGCCAGACACGGATTTGCGGACGGACCCTTGGGGAGGCACACATTTTATAGGGGGTTTCCGAGTTGACAATGTAACAACCCTGTGTTTAATGTTCCGTTAGTTTAACCATGTTCGAGATTAAATGAGCAGCTTGGGGGGCGGGGTGTGTGTGTGTGTGTGTGTGTGTGTGTGTGTGTGTGTGTGTGTGTGCGTGCGTGAGAGGGGAGCAAGGGAGAAGCTAGGGAGTAGCATAGGAGTTGGGCTCTGTTCTTGTCTTGTTTTGGATG
Organism: Rhabdalestes septentrionalis; assembly: GCA_037832545.1. Taxonomy (NCBI): domain Eukaryota; kingdom Metazoa; phylum Chordata; class Actinopteri; order Characiformes; family Alestidae; genus Rhabdalestes; species Rhabdalestes septentrionalis. The sequence goes on along the minus strand of JBBMFX010000007.1, from coordinate 7,890,473 downwards.
CGGCGTGGTTAAGGCCAACAGTAATAATAAACACTTGTTTACGACATAACTGTCATCCTCCCAACCATTGGGGTGACGCATTGGGATTAAACTCATATCCCCAGGGCCAGCCCAAGTGAGTCCGAGGGCGGGCACGGCCACCAAAGGCCCACCCATGATGAAGATAAGGAAGGTGAAGAAGGCGATTAATTACTTTGTCCTGGAAGGCTGCAGTATATACACTGTGTATATTTTTACCAGTCGTTAGATGTTGGAAATTTGTTTGTGCACTGTTCACTAAAAAAGCATAAGCAACATGGTCTGTGTTATTGATATGTACGTGAGACACATGCGGCTTGTACAAGTACAAAAAAGATTTTCTTTCTAAAATTTGACAATGTGCCTTTTAATCAGGTGCGCTCTGTAGTCCGGAATTTATGGGTATTATGCATTTTGTTTTACTCACTCTCTGACAATTTACAAAGCATTTACACACCTAAATTGACCACAATCTGCCCACACACATGTAATAAACAAACAGCAAAAAAGAATTTACACAATAAGACAGCTTACACTGCAGATAACAGCAGCGATATATAGTGACTTTTCTGCAAGGAAAAATCATATTTCACATATGTCTAATTGTGTATTTTCCACCCTTGTGTGGATTTACTTGTAATGTTATGCTGAACAACTATTAACTAAGCTCTGTACCGCAATGGTTTACTGCTGTAATGTTGTATTCACTAAATTATAAAAGGTCATGAACTTCTGATGAAGGCATGTTATTTTAAGTCTACCATGAAGTTTTTAGAGCTGCAATACACGTTAAATATTTCACATCAGCAGCTCACAAGTTAATGAATGACACATTCTTTGGTGTTCATTCTTATAAGGAACATTAATGTGAGAACAATTTCTTGGCTGCACCTCAGTAAAGTTATGGTTTGCGATTGTATAACAATGGCTTTCATAAGTTAAAAAAAATCCTACCTGTGTGTGTATCTGGGAGTGTGTTAACGGAGCAGGGCGAGGGGTTGGGCTCAGCCGCAGTGCTTGTGCTGCTGATGGTGGACTCTCCTGAATCATGTTTTAATCTTCTGGACCGAGAAGTGCCTGGGGAAGTGTTAGAGAGAGGTGCAAGGTGCCTTTGGGCAATGACAGACTGTGGTCCCTCTTCCTCTGGGCTAGCACCGACAGCTGGACCTCTCTGTGATGATATCTGCCACACAATTAAATAAAACAATATAGAGTAACCCATTTAAAGGCATGGTAAAATGCAGCCCAATCATTGCTGTCAAAAATATAACAATAAAAAACATTTAATAAATAAAAAACCCAAAATGTGTGTAACAGATAAAGCCACACCTGTTGTGAAGACATCGGCAAGTCTTCTTTGAAGTCACTTTCATTTTTAGGACATTCTAAATCATTGAAATAAAAAAAGCATACAAAAAAACATATATTTGTGAAACCTCAGACCCACCTGAAGTGTAATTTAGCTTGATGAGGAAAAACAAACGTATTATTGGCAGTATCCCTGAATATTTACCTGCACCTTTGTTGAGGCGAGCTCTTTTCACATTACATAAACCGCCTTGTCTGCTTCTTTTTCTTTTTGCCATCTCAAGCTCCTCAGTGGACAGCTTACAGTCTTCCTCGTCTGAAGAGGCTTAATAGGGCAAGGGGACAGATGCGTGATTAGGTGGAAGATCCTATGATGGCTTAATCCTCTAAAATTGGAAGAAATCTGATTTTTTTTTGCAGATCCCACTCCCACCTATAAATGATAACATTACACATTATATAAAAAAAATCTAACCAGCTAAAGGCAACATTAGCCAGCACCATCCATGAGTACTAGTACAGCAATCATTTTACATATGTACAAAATGCACATAAAGGCTCAATCCATAAATATGTAGACCCAGTGAGAAAAAAATTGATCAGACAACAAACTCCATTACTACCAAGATGAACAGAGTCTCCATCATCCTCCTCCTCATCTTCAAGGTCATCAAACTTGAGCTCTGTTCTGTCCTCTCTGTCTCTGTTGCTGCTGGCACTGGTGCGAGGCTTACACACTCCTTTACTCTTGGAAGCAGCTGAGGCTGCCTTCACGAGGGCAATCCAATCCTGCTTCAACACACAGAACAGGTTGCTGGTCATGGCTAAAGATCAACTGTTGCTACAAAAATAAAAAGGCATGCATGTTTAGATAGTCCTTTGACACAAACATAAGTGGTCATGTAACAATCATGTAGCCATGCATTGTGGGGGAGATATACTTTCTATAATTAAAAAAATAATAACTGAGAAACCAATGACAAAAGAATAATCAAAGTTGGATTAACAATAAGACAGCTCAAAAGGTGAGGAACATTCATTTAAAACATTGCTGGTCCAGAATAGCAGAATTCTTTGATTACCGTTTTTTTTGTATTTAAGAGTAGGGAGGGGAAAAAATGGTGCACGGATGAGCCACCAATTGAATGTATTGTACCTTTTGAAAATGGGCTAATACTTGTAAGCTTTCCAAGTTAGACCAAGTGTATCAAAAATATTAAATCATGTTTAACCACACATGGTATAATAAATACTGCAATGCATTAAAAAATGAAAGAATAAATAAAGAAACTCAATTTCATTAGGGTTGTAAATTTACTTGTCCTTTGGCGTCCTCTGGCATGGATTTGATATGAATTCTTTTCACGCAGCGAACAACCCCGTCATAAAACTGGACTGTGTAGGTTCCTGCAAATGAACAGATCATCTTAGTTTAAAACACTATTAAAAGAGAGGCACTTGTTTATAATATTTAATGAACCAATTTTTAGGTATGAAATGATGCTTGCCCTCTTTGTTGACACTTTCAATTTTGGCAGGGTAATAACGACAATCTGTCCAACGTGCAAGAACTTCTTCACCATCTTTTAGTTCCTACAATTCAAGCACACATACGAGATCACTTAAGTTAAATAAAGCTTTCCCAGACAATGAATATTTTCACTACTTAGTACCAGCATTATTAAGGTATGACACAGCTTAAATAATTTTTCAAAGCATCCTATCATGTAGGCAACAGTACTAAAGCTTAGAAACATTGTTGCCTGCTTAGATACTGCAAGGGTACACGTAAATCTCATTTCAAGATATCTTCACATTTTTCAAATACTTCTTCCTTCAACATTTTCAACATTTTTCATAATAGAGCACTCTGATTACATGGGCTGCCTTACTTAATGGAATACTTACATTTAAATTTACATTGACGGCATTTAGCAGACGCCTTTATCCAAAGCGACTTCCATTCTGAACTACGGGGACAGTCTCCCTTGAGCAACTTGGGGTTAAGAGTCTTGCTCAGGGACCCAGTGGTGGTGCTGGAGGTAGGATTCGAACGCAGGACCTCATGGTCCAGAGGCAAGTATCCTACCCACTGAGCTACCTCCACCGGTGTACTTGAGGTGTAAACCCTCACACTCAATCATTACTTCTAAGTTATGAGCTGTAAAGATCTTTATAGGGCATGTTTTTAGAAATAGGTGACAACTAAGATAAACCTAAAGGTTTTTTTGCAATAGTTGATGGAAGAAAAAAACCCAAACAATGATGAGACAAGCAGTTAATAGAGAGCCAGATCAGGGCATAACGGCGGGTGATGCATGTACTTGTCTCTGCTGTAGCAAGTCTGTTTGGTCCTCTGTGCTCTCTGTACATCCAGGAAGCTCACGCAGGCGAGATGCTCTCATCTCACCGAGTCTCTCCTGGCAGAAATGTTCGCAAGAAAACAATATTTCAATTAACAATCTCATTAACAACTGGTTAATGAGATTAATGAACAAATCTTCTCATCTACATCATGTACATGTTTTCACCAGAACATGCTTCAACAGGCATAAACCCAAATACTTAGAAGAAAGAAGGAAGTGTTCTCTGCTTTCTCTGTATAATCTAAAGCCTGTCCTTAATATTTTAGCCTATGTAAACTAGCGTCTGGTACAAGCTGTTTATGTACACCTGCAAAAAGACATACAGACACTTCTTCCCCTTCTTTGAGTCCCTCTTTACGGAGCGTGGGTCTCTCTAGAGGACGTAGTCTGTGGCTGTCCCATAAAATCCATTCATCATATCGATGGCTCCAGCGGTCAAAATGTATGAGCATCTTCCCTTCATCATAATCAATCTTCTCAATACGTGAAGGATACCTGTTTGTTACACAAAACATGTTATGTATAATAAATGAAACCTCGTGTGTTACACGTTTTTGGAAGATGTGTTGAGTTGAAAAAATTTAAGTTACCATTTTTGGAGATAGTCTTGAGCTTCCACTCTGGCTCCAACTTCAAACGAGATCCCAGGGCGATTAGGGGGTTTCTTACTCATCTTCAGGGTGATATGTTTGGGTCTTTCTGAAGACACAAATCCACTCTTAACCTGTGGGAAATCAAAGTAACAAATGTTTAAAGAAAGGAGGAAAATTGTTGAGTCGAAGAGAGAGCTGAGCTGTACGTGAAAAACAGAAATCATCTACCATCGAATCATTAGTGTTTCACACCAAATATATTACAAAAACAAACAGCCAGGTAGCATACAACTAACTACAGGATCAATTAATTTATATGTATTTCAAAATGTATATGTATTTCAAAAAAATGTCCAAAAAACGATTGTACCAACTGGTGGTGTGCAATTGGCTTGCCTTTAACCCAAAGACAATCCTTTTACACTACCTTTTACACTAAGCTTATACACAAATCTATGAGACGGTCTATAGACAGTATACATGATAATGGTATATTTTCGCAATAAAAAAAATACAAGGTAAAACGAACGCTTCTTAACACACAAGAGTTAGCTCATGAGCTAAAGAAAATAGTTAGCCTTGGCTCGTAGCTGGCTATGGTAGATTCTATTGCACCTTTAGCAGTGATAATGAGATTTTTTTTTTTATTCACTTACAAACAGTGCAATCAAAAACAAAGCTTGTAGCTTCTTTGTGTCGTTCTGGGTCTGTTTTTCAGGTCTTCTGGATCAAAAGAAGCGAACAAAAGCCTCTGACCCAGTTTTTGGTCAGCCTTAGCCTGCTAGCCATTGAAGTAGCCAGCTAGCCAGCTAGCCTGCTACACTGCGAAAAGAGGCTAACGAAATAAGTCACTCTCCCAAAATGCTGCTTTAGGAAACCTCTTTTCTGCAAAACGTCGAGCTTTGACACACATAAAACCGTTTAAAAAGCGATCAGCTTCATGATGGAAAGCGTACATATTGTTCAGTTAGCCATATATAGTCTGGATGCTAGTCTCCCAGGACTGTCCCAGCTGATTTCAGCCCTGCTGTGTTTTTATCTAGCCAGTCCTTTACGAGGGGAATAAAAAGTAATTTGGAAAACAATACATATATATTATATTACATACATGACAGGCTAATTTTGTTTTAAAATTGGTAGCTCTAACATTCTGACTGCGTGCGAACAAAAACAGATATACTGTTGAAACAAAATATGCATTGGAATTTACCTTTGCAAATTCATTGAGGGTTTTTTGGATATTTGGTTCCTAAATGTGCTTTTTTTTCTGCTCATTCTTCAGATCAGAGACATTTTAACAGGGGCGACTGCAGAGCCTGCGTCAACACGCACAAGTCACGTGAGCGGAGACACG
>JBBMFX010000007.1:7832214-7874011 GCA_037832545.1 Rhabdalestes septentrionalis | reverse complement strand
TCTCTCTCTCTCTCTCTCTCTCTCTCTCTCTCTCTCTCTCTCTCTCTCTCTCTCTCTCTCTCTCTCTCTTTCTATACCTCCCTCTGTCTCTTTCTCTCTAACTGCAGTGTGCTTTAATAGGGTGTGTCTGACATTGTGCATATTGTTCGTTTTTTGCTGATATTGAGACGAACTGTTCATTCTGATGCTGTGGATTTATTGTCGTGCACAGCCTATCAGTGCATTAGTGTTTGCGCAAATTATCTGGTGCAAAGCTGTGATTAGCTTCACTCCATGTTTTTAAAAAGAAATCAAGCTCTCATAAGCAAGAAATATGTCTATAATGTGCAGACCTGATCAGTATTTGCCATTTTGGTGCCTGTTTCTATTTCATTTTACTACAAGCTTTCACATTACAGTCTTGAACAGGTGAGATTGCTGTGTTTCGAACTTGCTCAGATTGAGGACAGTTAGTGCCACAGAACACTAAGCTCTAGTGTCAGGAATGACAGTCATTATTACAATGCACATTGTAGGTGCATGGCAGCATGTGTGAGTGTGTGTGTGTGTGTGTGTGTTTGTGTGTGTGTATGTGTGTGTGTGTGTGTGTGTGTGGGAGCCTGTATGCCTGTGTGTGTGTGTGTGTAGATACGTATTGCTGACAGATGCTAGATTTTTCAGAAAGACCATGTGCCATGTGGTTCACAAGTGGGTCTTGCATTTTGTTGTGCTTTTTATATTTGTTTCCAAATAAAGATAAATGTATTTCTCTCAAGCCAGCTCTGAATCAATTCAGGATTTTCTCAAGTTGTTTGTCTCACAGGAGGGATGCTATCCTACCTCACCTGATTTTTATTGATTTTATTTTCTTGCATTTGTCAAAGCATATTGTGTATATAGACATATGCTGGGTCATTTCCAAAAGGTCATTATTAACATATGACATAAATCTTGTGAGTTCAGCTTAGGAATGGATTTGAAAACTGCATTTGACAAAGACAAATATACTTTTTAAAACACCATTTTCATTTAGAATACAACTTATTAACAATACGCATTATTTAATGCATATATTTTTTATTAATTCATGATGCTTATGCTGTATTACTGAATGTTGTTTGGGTCCAAACAATTAGGCCTACTCTGATACGGCAGTCTTGCTTTACACTTAGAGCCAAAAAGGTGTTGAATTTACACACAGACTGAAAAGTCTTCGAAGTCCTATTTCTGTTTCATTCGCTGCAGATCACTGACACTGCAGGACCTCTGTAATAACGCTTCTCAGCAGCGCTGATGCAGAAACAGACTGTTGCAAAGCTACAGGGAAACCAAACCCAACATATCCATCTTCATCCCTGCATGTCAACATTTACAAATGTAGCTTCACTCCTGTTTAGGCCAGAAGAGACAGTTCCATTTTACAGAGCAACAGCCCAGTGGGATGTTTAACACTCGTGCCAGCACTCTGGAGCCTGTTTATCGAGGCCCATCATGACAGAGAGGGTTAATGACTCATGTAATATATAAAGTGGAGCATTAGCTCATTAAATTACACATTCTATTTGTTATTTAGCATGTTTAGATAGAGATTTAATGCTAATACTCAACATGGCATGATGTTAGAAAATTGACTTTGCGACTAATCTGTATTTTATTCTAAGACAAAATACACATCTGATTTATAAACAAATTCCTTCAAAGCTTCTAGAGTGAAGATGGTAAGGACCAAGCATTGCAACATCAGACATACACATGTTGCACATTGCTATTTATTCTGTCTGAACAATTCACATGCCATATGGTCATCGCGAAAACAGCACTGTGTATTTGAATACAGTTAAAAACATATTTGCAGGGCTCTTCTGTAGTTTTCACATTAACTTTACTCTGCTTTTTCAAATTTACAGTGGAAAGCCTTTCTCTCTCATTCACTTACACAAGCATTTGCATATTTTAAATAGTGATACTAATGGAAGTAAATCTGACAGATTTTCACCTGCCTTTTTATTAATTTTGCATTACCAGAGTAAAATTTACAGTCACAAAACTTTACATTATGTTTTACAGTCAACTCAACACTGAAAATGTTTGTGTCTTCTGATTACACGGAACCCCGGTGTACAAGAGTCAAACTTAATCACACAAATGTGCATTTGACTGATTCAACAAAAGAAATACTTATGAATATTTACAAAGTCTTATAAACAGTTTATAGTCACCAGTTCAGTTTACTCTATTCATACTCATTAATATTTTTACATGTACATTTTATTAAGTTCCATTTTATCATTCATATTACCTTGTTTAATATTCTGCTCCTTTCCGAGTTCTGGAATTGTTTTAGTGTTGCTTACACAACTGACTTTCCAGTTTTAGCTTTTCCTTGAAAAGAAACTCCTGATATACTGCATGCTGTACTATGAAGACGTACTGCAGTTCTATAATAGAGCCTTTAGAGCCGATACGTTTTGTGGTAACTAATTTTTCTTGAGTTATTTTACTCAAGTAACAGTTCACTGTTGTTCCACTCAGAGCATAAAGGAGTTCCAGTGATTGTTATGTATTGATTGTTTAGCTATAAAGTTATTTAGAGTTGTTTATTGTGAGATGGTGTCTTGTAAAAAAATTTACTGACTTTCCTTAGCATTTTTTACAGTGTGGATGATTGGAGCCAGAAGTTGTGAAGCTTACAACACAAATCTAGCTATTTCAGAATCAGAAAACTTAATTGATACTGGAGTAAATGCTAATGAAAGGACTGCACAGAAACACAGAAACACAACAATGCAAAAAATATTATTAGCTCAAAATAGTAATTGCGATTCTGAAAATCTTTGTACCATAAAGCACCATATATACACAATAGTGCTATGGTCATATGCTAAATTACTGTTGTAAATCACAAAATAAAATAAAACACTCGAATACAAGGATATTTTATTTATAATCTAGATGAACCAGTGAGCCCACATGTATCTTCTATGTATTTATAAGTAATGTTGATAGTGGTAAATAGCGATAAGTCTGAAAAAATCTTCTCTGAGGAATATTTAGCGTGCATTTTTCTCTTTTACATTTTATTTGTAACTATTCCTTTTGAAGACAATTTGTGGGGCAGATTTTACAGTCATTCAGAAGTTTGATTTCCATTATCACCCCTTTTGATTTCAGTGTCTCTAAGTTAAAAACGATAATTTCAAGCCTAGTCAAGTCGAATTTAATTATTTAGCACATTATCATACACAAAAGCCCTTCAATTCACTTTACAGTAATAGAATAAAAATAGAATGAAAACGAAATTAAATTAAATTAAAATGATATCTGAAATTAGTAAGATAATATATCACATTTTATCATTCCAGGAAGTGGCAATTTTGCTTTGTTACGGCAGAAAGATATATAATACGTTTAATTAGGTAGAAATGTTGAACGTTCGGTGAAGCCCCCTTTAAGAGCAGAGTCCAGAATGCGAAAGCACAGGAAAACTCCCCTTTAAGAGTTGATGTCTTTGATCGCACTTCACCTGGCCACACCTGAGCGCCCACCTCCACATTACTACGAGCGTGGGGCGGATTTTGTTGGACAAAAAGGGACAAAACGTCGAAAAAAGACGCTCTTCAGCCTTCGGCAGAGTTTTAGGTGAGAGCATTGGGAACTTATTGACTTTTAAACGGTTGTTAGAAAGGTGGGCCTGTAGTTACGAGCAGGCCACAACACTTCCGTGTTATCATTTATTTTTCTAGCTTCATTTACAGCGGTCCTGCTCTTACTTGGAGGTTCACACTTCAGTTATTAGCTGGTACATCGAATTAAAATTCAGTGTTGATGTGGTACAGAGTGTACTCTTTGGGGTATGTTACATGAAATATGTTAGTATATAAAGACCAGGACTGTTTACTACAGTTTCTGTGCTGCCTGAGTAACCTAAAAAAATTTGGACTCATGTTTTGTCTCATTCTACTATGTAAAAATTTTGAAAATGCTTGCTTATTTATTTGTACAATTGTTTGTTTTTCTGTTTATGTATTTAAAAGCTGAGGGAAATGGTGGTGTGTTGCCTATCTGAGAAAGAGCCTTTCCATAACCTTCCACGCTGTCTTCCTTTGTTGTTTAGAGTGAAGAAATACAAATGTAATCACTGACATGGCCCTCGATGAAATTTGATGAGACAGTGAAAATCAGAACAGACACCTGCGCTGGTGAATCCCATCTCAATTCATCAGGATGTCTGAGATCCTTCCTGCAAATGCAATGCCAGTGGTCAAAGACCCGCTCGGACTGACAGCAGGACCCGACACGCCTGGCTGGGCGGCAGAGGATGAGACGATGAAGACAGACGTGAATGGAATGGTAGGGACTGACGGAGTGGTCAGCAGTGCTCATCTGGAGCCGAGCACTCTGCAGTGGCCTGGAGATAAGGCCGATCAACCTGGGGGTATCGGAGACAGAGCAGGGTCTGATGTGAAACTAGACAGGAGTGAAACAGACACTGCAGCGGAGGAGGCGAGTGTGCAGTCAGATTGCCAGTTGGCCCATGGAGGAGTGAGCCGTACGGAGAGCGAGAGGGAGTTTGGGGAAAAAGAGCGTCATGAGCTGAAGGAGAAGCAGGGCCACTTGGAGATTGAGGTGGAGGACTTGAACTCGATGCCAGAGAAAGCAGCAGGGGTGTTCAGTCCCAGTATGACCATCTTGCGCTCCACCAGCATGCCTGAACCGCCCAGACAGAACATGGCCTGGGAAGCGAGCACAGAGAAAAGCCCTTTTCTCGGGCATCAAGGAACACCACCAGATGTGTATTTTCATGAGTACTCTAAGAACAACAGTGACTGCTGTAAGTGTATTACCACTGTCACATTATAAGCTCATAATTCTGTTAAATACACAATTTGATAACATCAACTTTCATTAAAATAGGCCTATTCATTTACATTTACATAATTTTTTTTTCCTTTTCTCTTCTCCTTTCTCCTGCCCTCCTCTCTGTGTTGTTCTTATCTATTTTGGGAACACAATATGCAGTGAGAAAATAAATTTACCAATAAGCAACAAACATTCTTGATTGAATAACATAGGCCTTTAAGCAATGGACTTGTCTTTATAAATGTTATCAAACAACAATGAAAACACAACATCCCTCTTAATCACTCCAGCATAACATTTTCTATATTAAAATGTATAGCTCATTGTTGTCGTCGTCATCATCATCGTATTTTAGTTACCAATATTAGCATGTTTACCCAGAATCATTATAAATTTAATATTGAAGATAATTAGCTCCTGAAGAGTGCCATGTAGGAAACTGTGTAAATATTAAGTAAACATGACTTTTATTCTCAAGGTGGATGCACTGGACCAAACCGTGATGTGCTCAAAATGGGAGTGTCTATATTCATGTCAGCTCTGATCTTTCCGGTCCTGGTATGGGGAGGCCATGTTTTCCTGCCCTTTGATGCACCCATAATGGACAGTGCCCCCCTAAGACTGGTCTACACACTGCGCTGCTCGGTCTTTGCAGTTGTCCCAATTGTACTGGGTAAGTACGAGAGTGTCTGTAAAGTTTTCTGACTTCTTTTCTTAAGATGCCATGGTCTGCATGTGTCTGGTTTGAGATGTATGTCCTGCTCCATGTAGATTGCAATCTAGACATTGCACATTGTAATCTCAAAATTAAGCTCTCAGACGTTGTTGCTAATCACTTTAAACTCTCATTTGTTCTCCAAATAAAATGAGTAGGGCTGCAGCTGACATTCTTCTCCCCCCACAAGGTGTGATGGTGTTGGGTGTGTCACGTTTGCGGTACCGTTCTCTGAAGCCTCAGTGTGAGGGAGAGCCTGATGCTGAAAAGGTGAACATCCACCGCCGCTATGTGGATGACTCCATCTCGCTCTTCCTCCTCTATTTTCTACAGCTGAGCATCATGGCGGCCTATCTGAGCCAGAACCTGCTCAAACTGGTGCCCCTTCTTACAATCATCTTCGCGTTTGGCAGGTAACATAACCATTGAATGGGTTACCATATTTTTTGCTCTAACTTTATAGAAAAGGGCATTCAGAATGAACTTTTTAAACTAATGAAATTTAAATAAATACATTTATAAAAAATTGTTTTTACTTGTTCCAGATCAAAATATCGAATTAAAATAGAACCAATGCATTTGCTTTTTACTTGGTTTTAAAATGGATAAAGGATAAAATGAGATTATTGTGTATATGTGTAACGTTTTTATTTGAAGTAACACAGACCTCACTGTGCAGGCTGGTGTACTGGATTGCAGCTGCATGGGGCAGCAGTGTGAGGGCTTTCGGCTTTGGTTTCTCCTTTTGGCCTATGTTGACCATGCTGGTGGCCAACCTATACTTCATCTTCATGGCAGATTCGGCTGGCTCCATCTTTGCACCAGATGAGCTGGTGGTTCCTGAAACTCCTCCAAACCAAAGGCAGAGGTTCTGGGGCTAGAACTAGAGGAGAACCAGCTAAAGATGATGAGTTTATGCAACTGTGCCCAGTTTAGGCTAGCTCTTTAGGCTAGTTTGGCAAACCCACCATCAACACCTTAAATACACGTAGCGGGCAAGGGGGTTATATTTTTTGTCTCAGAGAAGATAGGTGAAGATAGATCAGTTATTTGTGCACTGGGCTTTTAGGTTTACAATTTAGTTTCTAATTATTGCCCAAACATTGCAGTTGCTTTTAAAAGCACGTATTGCATTCTTGCTAAGGCATGGCTGTTCACTTCAAAACAAGACATATTGATTCAAGGCAGGTTTAAATTGCCCAAAGCAAGCAGGACTGGCCTCTAGTGGGGCAGAAACATGATGGTAAATAGGGAAATGGATGTTAGGCAAGTTGCTTATGAAGGAGAAGTGTCTAAAACCGCAGTTTTATTGGATTTGTCAGTTTGTAAACAGATTGATTGCGGTTTAAGATGGAGCTGCAGGGGAAATCAGATATGACTGGCTGTCGAAACCATCATAAATAGCAGACTGAATCCTATAAATTGAAATGGCTGAGCCTAAGCATTCTTTTCAGTGATATGACTGTTTTAAACAATACAGTTAGCTATAGAAGCTGCGGTATAATTTAGACTTAGGAGACCTCCTCTAATTAAGCTACTTAATCATTAAACACAAGGTAAAAAAATTATAATTCTAACTACATCTTTAAAAAAGTGGTTTAACTTTGTCACTTTACCTTTTTACTATACTTATATGCCAGAGAATTTCACTGTGTATAAAATATATGGAACACTGAGCAGGTTTTAGTGCCTTCTTCCTCTTTCTATTTTTATTATTATTACTATTGTTTTGTATTGCACAGTGCATGTAGAATGACTGCATCATCCACTCTTATGTTGTAAGGTGTTTATTTGCTGTTTAGTGCTAACTTGGGTTCATATTTTCTTTTCCTTAACCGTTGAAGCTAAATATTAACACAGATTCCAGAAAAACAGAGGCTGCGAATGGGTTGCGATATCAGATTTTGCTTCTTCATTTGATGACTTAGTTGCTAGCCAGCTGAATGAATCTTTAGAAATTAGTAATGAAAAGTGATGTTATTTTTTTCTTCTAGATATATATGAAGACATAAAAAATTAGAATGAACTGCCTGTGTCTTATGCTTGTAAAATCCAAAAATAATTTGACTTTGCACAGACAGAGGAAAGAAGACGAAAGAAAAATGGATTGAGGATGCTGCTGTAAATGTCATTTTTCCACAATTCCTTTCACCACGCAGTCTCCTTTTTTCTGTCTCTTCTTTGTTTGTGGGAAGGGGAGATGCTGGGAAGCATTGATGGATTTATCAGACTCTGTGTGGGTGGAGAGAAAAGTTTAATTGCCAAACTGAACTGGAAAGAACAAAGGTGTTAAGATTTCTGAAAAAGAAGAGTGTTCTTAAATGATTCTTTCTTTGTATCAGCTATAGAAACTAGGGCTATACGCACTACTGAACACTATTGGAGACTGTAAACACCCACACTGATACCAAACCATACGTGTTGGTCTGGGCATGCACACCTACTACTGCTACTGTCCTTTCAATCCACACCTACTGGATTTACTTACATTTTCAGATGTATTTGCAGTGCAGATCACATGTCTGTAAAGGTCTAATGTAGTTTACATCAGAGTTCACTGCACAAGTGTCCGGCTGTACTTAATGGGAATCAAAATCAGAAAATTATTTATCTTAGAGGAAATTGCTTATGCCATGACTGCACAAGCTATTTCCTCTGGGATCAATATGTTTTCTGATTCTGATTCTCATTAACAAAGTGCAGCTAAAAATTTCAGTGCAGTGAAGAGTACTTTTAGCCTGTTCTTCGGTTGATTAACTCTAACTGTGAATATAGATTTTGTCTGTAGTGTGCAATAAACTGGAAATTGCAATAAAGAACCATCTCAGTGTTTTCATTTTGGTTGTGTTGTAACCTGATGTGGTTTCAGTCTTCAGAAGTCTGAACCTGTAAAACGGGTTACAGGTCATGACTGTGTCGGAGGGCAAAAATCCTCTACGCAAAAAAGGGAAAAAAACAGAAAGCGAGAGACGGCGGATCGTGCGAGAAGAGTCGAAGGTGAACTTAAATTTAACTACAAAGTCAAAAAGCAAAACCAAAAAAAGCGTTTGGAAGTGAAGAGTAAAGAAGAATCATGGCGAGTCTTGGGAGGAAGAAGCACTGCTCATGTCTGCTGAGGATCAGAGAGAGCTGTCCGCTCCGAAAACTGCGGAAAAACAAGTGCATCGGTAAGAACAGCGTCCTCTGAAATGAACAAGCAGCAGTTTTTGATGTAATTATAGACTCCCTTAAAGCTTCTGACGCTCCTGTGCGTCAAAGTCAACTCAGGACGCGTCTAGTTTCGCAAAAATAAATATATGTCCTATAAAAAGACATTTGTGGACCTGGACTGGAAGTTTGACATGTACACTATATGGACAAAAGTATTGGGACTCGCCTCTTAGTTGGTGAATTCAGGTGGCTTTAACTTAAGGTACAGCATTGTGTTAACTTCCCGGGCAATCTTAATGCTTCAGCATATCAAGACAAGTTAATCGCCATGCTTTTAACTTTGTGGACACAGTTTGTGAAAGGCGCTTTTTTGTTCTAACCTGACTTTGATCCTGGTCCATAAAGACATGGTTGGATGAGTTTGGCGTGGAAGAACTTGACTAGCGTCCCAGTACTTTTTCCATATCGTGTGGATGCACCTCATTTAAACCTCTTCAGTGCTTATAGGCCTCCACTTTTTAATCCAGTTAAGAAACTTGTGTATTTCTGTGTATTTATTCTACGTTCGCCCCTTACGTTATTAGGAGACTGCTGTGTCATCCAGCGTTACATAACCAGGTGTGTTTCCTCGCTGTGTAAAGAGTCCAGCAGTTCAGAGGCAGCAGGGATGCGACGGGGGAACTCGGAGGCCACCGTTTCTGCCCTGGCAAACTGTACCGAGACTCATCCACAGACCCTGAGCCTCCAGCCCTTCTACCATCATCATGACCCGCAACATCATCACCAGCAGCAGCATCATCACCGCCATCATCAGCATCGTAATCACCATCGCCAGCTGCAGGGGGATCATTCAGGTACACAGATGCACTAGGCAGCTGCAAGCATGGGCAGAGTTCAGCAATTGAGTTGTTCTTTGTGCTGTAACACACTCTTTCTACAATTGTTTAACAGCCATGGATGCAGAAGCGTCTGTCACTGGACCACCCTTCCCCAGCTTCCCGGCAGACTCATACACAGGGCCAGTGTCTTCAGCATCCAATCTCATGAGGCTCCACCAAAGCAGCCTGTCAACAAGTGATCCCAGCATGGGTAGGTGGAGTACATCAAGGTGGCTCTTTAAATTTAAATTAAATACAATTATGAAAAGAAAAAGAGTAGCAAATGGCCTGGGGTTTAGGGAATTTCCCCAGTGATTGGAAAGTCATGGGTTTAAATCCCAGTTCCTCTTGAGCAAGGTGCTGTCCTCACACACTTCTGCCTGGGTGCTGCGTTCCTGGCTGCCCACTGCTTGACTTGGTGAATGGGTTAAATGCAGAGGAGAAATCTCACACTGATCACAGTGTCCTGTGCTGTGGTGTGTTCATGCATGACAAATGCTTCACTTTCACTCTTATATTTTGCTAGCTTTTAATTCGAGGGGCAGCACAAATACAAAAACACTATTACACTCAATGTGGAGCCTGATTCACACATACCATCACATCGGTATCTGAGTGGTGGATAAAATCGTGGTGTCTGGCCACAGATGGATAGGTAAAAGGGAGCCGATGAATTGTGCAGCAGATGATGGAGTCAGTACTAGTAAACCTACAGTGTAATTGGCATACATTATACACATAAGTGTATGGTGTAAACTCTTTAAAGTTGTTAAAGTTACATTTATAGCAAATAAACAAATCACAGAAATGAGACAAAATAATTTGTTGAAATAGCTGAACTTTCTGGCTTCATACATACATTAAACTGCAAAAAAAACAACATTTTAGTTAATTGAATATTTCTCCAGATCAAATAGAGGCAATAAATTATAGAATCATTCAATGTGGAATAAAAAAAATAATGGGATCATCAAAAAATAAAAAATCAATTAGTACTGTGTTGATCCTCAGGCCTGAATTCTTTGAGGCATAGAATGCATTAATGAGAAACAGTATTTTCCATCAAAATAGTTCCAGCTGTCTTGAATAGAGGTTGGCAGATCATCTTTTGTCATGGACTGTTTGTCATTGAGGTGATCTGCCTTTTCTGAAGAAAAGCTTTTAACACCCTGCTCTGGGGTGATATTCATCATCATCCTGAAATGTATTTGATCATTTTATTTTCTGTTGGCCGGATGAGAGGACTGTCCTAAAATCCAATGTACCCTCACTGTGGATGTACTAATGACTATCTCTCCTGGCTCTTTACCTGGCAATGGCAGATCATTAAAGAGTGGGGAATTTTTCCCGTTTTCTTCAGGCTTTATGTGTCATTAGAACCGCACTAGATACAAGTTCCAGCATCATCTCCTTGGACAGTGCAGATTTATGTTTCATCATTGAAGATCACTTTCATCCACTCATTTATACTACACAACTGCTTCTTTCTCTGTAACCTTGTTTTTTATTTCCTGGATGGGGTAGGACTGTGCAATTAATATTTCAGTTATGATTGTGACTTCTAGTGATTGTGAAAGCGAGGCGATCAAGGTAAAATAGTAGTGTGGCTTTTTGTTGTGCTTTTTCTACTTTCAGGGCTCATAGTTTTCCACCCTTAATCTCTGAGCTCTTCCCTGGTCTACCCTTGCAGTTTTCTTTTACAGCCTTTCTGTTGTGTTTATACTGGCACCACATTTTAGACACAGCTGCCTAGCAAAACTCACATTGTTTGCTAGACTCTGTGTTGGATTTCCTTCTTGAAAGACTTTTATAACCCTTTCCATTGTTTCATTCGTCAGCTCTCTTGTTGAGGCCATTTCCATTCTCTGAGCAAACAACCCGCTTAAGTCTTTTTACACCAGGATAATTTGCCTTGTGCCAGTACGTTTTACAAATGCAAATTACATGGCAGTTCCACATGATTGTCCTATACATTGAGTGACTCCAAATTTTTCTAATAAATAAAATGCAGACAATTAAAATTGAGTTTTTAGTCATTTCAGAATATGGATCGTCCTATATTTTATCATGTAATTTGTAGAAAAGTTGGTAAATAATTTTTTATTTATTTACCAGGGTTATAGTCAAAAAGACTGATTACTGTGGTGAATTGGCATTTTCTTTCTCTTTTTCAGAGCTGGACAATGGCGTAGACCCAGAGACTGGTGAGAGAGCTCAGGGATAATGTTATGAAGTCTAGTAAAACACATGGATCTTTCCATTCACATCATCACATGTGCCAGCTTTACACTGGATACCACATCATCTCTCAGGATAATCTCTCAGGACAAATGGATCAGCTTGGAAGCCACTAATATGGATGTTATTTTTGTGAAGATAATTTGGTCAGCCTTTGTGCCAAGCATGTGCAGAAACATGTCTAACTGAAACCTGAGAGCATGGACATCTGGTAAGGCAAGATCATCCCATTTAGCTCTCAGCTGTGGCTCCCTTATAAAATTCAGCACAGTTTTGAGGCACATTAACAAAGAACACAGCCCTAATATATAATTGTTGAGCGTATTAAGAATTACAATGCAATATTTTTGTAACAGGGATAATGTATAATATTTTGTGATAATATAATGATGGGTCACCAATTTCGTCAAATTCAATGATGAAGTAGCAAGGTTTGTTATGCAGATCGAAGCTGATCCTTACTTTTAGGTACATCTCGTGTTTTATATTAGAAACTCATGCTGGACTACAAGATACATAAAATGTTACAGTAAAAGCTTAATGTAAAATTAATTCCTAGCCAAATCCATAAATCTATGTGTGAGCCATTGTTTTAAGCCTGTTATAGAGAAATATAGTTAATAATCCTCCCCACTCTTTGGGGATCACACACTGTGGTAAGTCTGGGCTACTTCTCTTAATAAACAGAAATGGTGGAACATAAACCCTGACAAACTCATCAGGCCATTACATATTTTATCCCCAGGAACAACAATGACACTATGCTTAGATATTGAAATTTATCACCAGTAGCAAATAATAGGTAACAAACCCAGTGGACGAAGTGAATCATCAGAGTGGATTTACACATTCGGGTGTTAACACACAAATCTAAACGTTTAATTATTTACTCACAAAGGGGCATTAAACAAAAAGAGCCATGTGCAGCTTTATGTAAGCAAGGCCTAATGATAGAATAAAAGCCATACACTGTTGTAGTTTTGAAGAAAAGTCCATTGGAAACCAGCATTAACTATTCTAGACTTTGTCTCAGATCTTCTGTTTTACTCCGATGTTTTTACTCCATATTCTCTTCATATCCATCTACTCAGCTCCCTGCCCTCCTGCCTCTTCTCCTTTTTCTCCCTTCTTCTTGTGCCCAGACACAATGTCATCAATACGCAGGAGCAGGATGGCCGTCTACGGAGAAAGAATAGTCTTATTAGACTGCAAAGCTTGATAATGATGATAGAAAAGTTTCTGGTATAGGAATAGGGGAAGAGAGAAGCAGGGAGAATAAGGCTCTAAATTCAGTGTGGGAGTATTGAGGGATTATTAAATGTGAGACAGTTTTCTTATGGGTGAGTGTTGCTGAGGCTGCATAAGCAAAGTGTGGGAGTGTGAGCTGGCAGAGTTTTGCAGGAAAAATGAAAAGGAGTGCAAGAATACTGGTTTAAACAGTGGACTAAGCAGCAATATCACAGTGATGAGACAACAGAAACACTTATCCTGTAATTACCGTAGATTAGAGTGTACATTACAGTATGAGAATAGGAACAGATGTCTTTTGAATGTGTACCTCCACTGCAGTCTTGTATGTCTGAGCTTTGACAGCCAGTGGCTCCCAGATGCCCAGTTCCACCATGTCTGCTAGAGTGCCTTTCTCTCCATTCACTCCCCAAGAGGTGCTACCCTCCTGAGTGTGCTTTGCCTGTAAAAGCGAGCAGAAACACCATGTGGTTTATTTTGACACAAAGCTCACAAACCAGCAGGGCAGAAAAGATGACAGGAATAGGGTTAAGAAATGGTCTTTGAGGCATACACATACATTACTGCAGTCAATGTTTTCCAAAACAATACAGCTGTAGGCAATGACATCTTCAGACAGACACTACCATAAACACAATTTGGCACCTGGTTTCACATTCTTGTTCAATAAAGTACAAAGAAGGCTGTTTATAAAAGTACATTCTCATTTAAAAATCTCATTCCTTTGTGTAATCAAATGCACTAATCACATTTGCTTTTTTGACCTTAAAGATGGGGTCCTCTTGACTTGGTTCTCTTGACTCATACAGCTCATGGATACTTATGAGTGAATGCATAGCTATTACCAGTACATTTAATGCTTGCCAAATTTGTTTTTCAGTTATAACTTTTTATAGGTTACTGTGAATCATTAAGTCGAATGATGAAATATCTAATGAGATTTGTCTTTGTTTTGTACAATTATAAAAGAGAAAAAGGAAAGACCTCTCAGACCTTAAAATAGTGTGCTAGGGCTGTTGTGTGTTCACAATACTTGTTGGGAAGGGCCAGGTGATGCAAATGTCCAAGCTTGTCCCAACAAATCAGCAGCCATGTGTGCCTCTATTCAGCTGTCTAGCATTCTAAATATAAAAATAATCAATGCCCACAAAGCAGAATGTGGTAAAAGATATCCAACTATTTTCAGGCAGCCATTTCCTCAGCCTGTACTGTAATTAAGAAAGGGCAGTTAACTACTCAACTGAGCTCCACCATTCCTGTTAAGGCCTGGAAGAGGTCAGATTTTGTAAAAATATTTTGCTGTAAAAAACCTTTATGAAAATGTCACATTCTAGAATGCCCTGTTCTAATGCCAGAACACCTTTCCAAACAGCATCAGAAGTTTGGAAAGGAACGTGTAAAAATGCATTTTTGAAACAAAGTCTGTTGATTAATAATATTACTTTTTGGTTGAGCAAAGGTAAGTTTGGCTGGGGTGGGGCGGGGCACTGATCATGCTCTTCATGCATGCCTGGCCTGTGGTGTAGGTAATATTCCACTGGTAAGGGACAAATTCATTCAATTAATTACCAGCAAATTCTGTATTTAAAAAAGCCTGTACAATTCTGTTAGAAAAAGACACTTCTATCACAGTAATTATTTAGGATAATGATTAGGGATGCTCCGATCAGGATTTTTTATACCAAGTACCGATTTTTTGTCTAGGTGATCGGCCGCTACCGATGCCGATTCTGATGCTTCAGGTTTATTTAACCGATATGTAAGCTCCCTGATCACCATTCACTTTTTTCAGATAAAGTGATACTACTAATGTTGCCTTTGTTGTATGTGTGCGAGTGTGTGAGTTTTCTCCTGTTGTGTGTGTGTGTGTGTGTGTGTGGGTCTGCGTGCGCGAAAGAGTTCTCTTGTGGTGTGGGTCTGCGTGCGCGAGAGTTCTCTCGGTGTGTGTGCGTGCGCGAGAGTTCTCCCGTGTTGTGCGTGTGTGTGCGTGAGCGAGAGAGTTGTCTTGTGGTGTGTGTCTGCGTGCGCGTGTTGTGTGCGTTTGTGCGTGCGCCAGAGAGTTGTGTGTGTGTGAGTTTATCCATACTTCTGTCTTTTATAATTAGGCGATGAAGTACTGGGTTCGGTACCCATCCCTAGTCCTCCCGCATTGACGTCATCAATTGTGATCGGTTCCTAAGATCGGCGAGTTTAACGAGTCCCGATCGAGTCATAAAGTCTGATTATCGGCTGATACCGATCGTCCGATCACTAATAATGACCAGATTAAAATCCACAATGGAGGGACAAGCTGAATGTTTTACTGTGGCCCTTACAGTCCCCAGATCTAATCATCAAAAATCTGTGGAAAGACCTCAGGAACTGTGCATGCAAGATGGGCCAAAATCTCTCACAACCAGACGCATTTTGCAAGGAACAATGGACAAAATATACCATTACACCAATCTTGCTTAATGTTGAAACCTGACATGAGAGCCTTTCGTAAATCAGTTCATGTTCTACTCACTTAACTAGAGACAGCAACAAATTGACTGGAGTGCCTAATCTTTTGCATGACAGTGTACTTCAGTGATACACATTTCACAGCATAGATATAAAAAACATAAACAGAGTCAAAACTTTTCATTTAAATGTTGCATTTGAATGACAGTTGTTGTAACAGCTGCATGTGACCAGACAGCTTGTTTGCAATTCATTGCATGCAAGTAATGATTTTTAGGCCCCCAAAATATAAGGACAAAGGTAGTTTGTCCTTGATGCCAGACATACAGACAATACTGACCCTAAGAGACGTGAGCACACGGATGGTAGAGGCACCGCAATTCTGGATGAGGGTACGAGGAATAACCTCCAGGGCTTGGGCCACAGCACGGTAAGGCCACTGCTCCACGCCAGTCAGGGATCGCGAGCGTTCCGTCAGCCTGTGGGACACAGCCATCTCCACAGCACCACCACCTGGCAGCAGGTATGGGTCTAACAGCACGTTACGACACACTTGCATTGCATCCTGCAGGTTACGCTCCACCTCCTGCAAATGAACACACACACACAAAATTCCTATTAACCCTCAGAAACCAAATAAAGCACCAGCACGCCAATAACAAACTTCAGACATTATAGGAAGCTCTGTTCATGATCATATGTCAGCTGGAACCAGAGAATGGTGTTGATGAAAATTTCAAAATAACTTTATTAAAACCATGGTGTGAAATGTCCAAGTACATGTCTAAGGGCTGGGGCACTTATGACTGCTTTGAAGCACCACAGATTTACACAGTCTATGGTGCTTCACTATTTTTGTCAAACTGCTAAAATTATATATTTATAATTTTGGCTGGCCTTTGCTGAAAAAAAAGGGACAAATTGTTTAAGGTGTTAAATTTTAAAGATAATGCATAAAGTGGAAAGATAACCTCAGGGTCCTAAAAGATGGTACTGTGCTTTTTATTGCATAATTGTGTCATCAAATGACAATTACATTCTGTTTGTTGTCACAAACAAGTTTAGGATAAAAAGTGTCGCTGAGGAAGAGGAAACAGATGTTTCTCCCTCTGATTTGTCTCTTACCGCCAGGATCTCCTTGCTGGCTCCTCTAAGCAAGATGGTGCAGGCTTTGGGATCTTTGCACTCCGTAACGAAGGTAAAATACTCATCGCCAATCTTCTTCACCTCAAACAAGCCCGCTCCAGTTCCCACATCTTCCTCACGTAACTCATCTGTCCTACTGGCAATGCGAGCACCACACGCTCTAGAAAGGAAGTGGTGTATGCAAAGACGATATCAATTGAGAGCTGAATGGAGAACAGGTAAAAAATTGATAAAATCAGAGGCACTCCTGCATTCATACCTGCCAATGCGGTTGTTGTCTGTCTTTCTGACACGACGGATTGCAGTGATGTTGGCTTTCATCAGATAGTGCTGAGCAAGATCTGTTACGAATCATTATTAAGGTAACAGTCAATAACCTACTATTACAGTTTCTAAAATATTTTTAGAACCTGATGTAGCAGCTTTCGCTTGAAGACACAGCTGTTAAAGTTAAATAGTGGGTTCTAAACTTTTTCAAATAGGAAGTGTATAGTGTATGAATGTGTAAGTGAGTCGGGGTGAGCGTGTACCTGAGATTCCTTTCTCAGTAAAGACCAGGTCTGGTTTAAGACGGATGATGTCTTCACAGATCTGCTGGATGTATTCTTCCTCCATCTGCAGGATTTTTGCAAAATCTTCCTCACGAGTGATTTCTATATCCGTCTAAGATTAAAAGTTTACAGGGAAGCCAGAATTAAATAAGACTTTGATAGTACATTTTTACTACTACAACCTGTTGCTGATGCATATTTAAATGAGAAATAGCAAAGTATCAGCTGAATTCTCCAGTAATAGTGTGCAGGTCAGGTTTTTTCTTGGTTTTTGGACAACCCACATCTCCCCTACCCGTTATGGGAGCAGCTCAACCCATAAAAATATTTGTTACAGTGTATCCACCGCATATTGTTAACTTTATGTATTTGTTGGTCAATCTTACCTGACTCTCACCCTTCTTGTACTCTAGAGAGCAGTCAAGGAGTACAATTCGAGGGTTTTTGATGAGCCGGCGCATGCGTGGGTGTGTTACGTCCTTATTCAACATCACTCCCTTGAGCACACATGAATCTTCAATAATCCCACCAGGCACCTAACCACAAACAATAATTTGATCACTGTAATAATTTTAGTTGGGGCTACATCACGAAATCTAAACCCTGCCATTTAGGAGCAGGTGAATATTTAAAAACTTTCTAAACTCCTATGTAGCACTCCAGAAACAAAACACCACATTCAATATTTATTTTGAATGTTAACCATCTCTTTGTAAAACATTCCTGGTAACAGGAGACTGTTTACACGGTATAGTATTTTTCATCCATTAATGAATCACATTTGAGTAAATCCTAATCACTGATTACACTTCTTACAATTCCATCAAGAATACAGACTAGATTTTAACGCTTTTTAAAACTGCTGGCGTCAGGTTCATTTCCCAATCAGAAACAATGTATGATATAACCCTAAAATACCATGTTGAAATTTCCTTAGAAATTTAAATATTACCTGGATTATATACACCATTCAGTTATCATCTCAAAAACCCTTACTGAACTAGACAAAATTCAACAGGCATGTCCTACCTTTTCCACCTTGGCGTACTTTTTAATATCGATCTCCTTGCGGCCATTTTCTTCAAGTTCAACAGTGCGTACTGCGTCCAAAGCAATATTACATGCCAAGGTTGACCAGCGGCTCAGAGCCTTGGTGTTGATGGCAGAGTTGATGATTTTTAACATCATGTCCCGGTCATTTGGGTCGACAGGTGCGCTGCAGGACAGTGACACATAGCTTACTTAATAGATCACACAGAGCCTGCATGTGTGTACTAAGGGTGGAGCCAAATACAAATTCAGTATTCGGAAAGGTACAAATAACACATTTTTATGAATACCATCCCCCCCTCCAGACATCTAGGAACATCTGAGGTACCCTGAGTAAGGTACCGTTCCCACACACTGCCCCTCGGTACAGACACTGCTCCACAGAGCACTCCCCACACGCTGCTCCCAGGTACCGTCTCCACACACTGCTCTACACGGGTGCAGAATTCATGGCTGCCGGCTACTTCACTTGGTGAATGGGTTAAATGCAGAGCAGGAATTTCGTGCTGTTCACACTGTGTGCAGTGGGATGTTATGACCGATTGATCACATTCACTTTCAGATATTCCGCTTCCCCGCCCCATCACACACTCAAGTTCAGGAGTAGATTCGAGGGGGTGGACATTATTATGAATTTTACTTGAACACAAACACAAACAATTTTCCCTTTTAAGAAATACAAATAGCTGCCGCTCTGCACACCCCTAGTGTGTACCCATCAAACAGCCTGGCATTTTCATGCAGGGTGGTGCATTTCACAACAAATGACCAATTCCTTTACATATTAATTATTTACTATATTCAACTGCATTCAATTTAGCTTGTGTGGAAAGTGACACTACCTGATGTCTTTGAGCATGCCCAGCATGTCATCCAAAGCCTGCCTGTAAGCACTAATCACCACAGTAGGATGCATCTGCTGCTCCAGGAACTGCTCCGCCACTGAAAGCATCTCTCCAGCTACACACAAACATCATCACCCTTGTTGTGCTGTGATGGCATTGATACTTTATAAAAATCCATTAAATGTTATTACATTAGAAATCTACTCTCATCTACTTAAAGAAACTGACACCACATTTATAACACAAAGAGATGAACACAGATGCACACTCACCCAGGATGATGACCGAGGTAGTCCCATCTCCCACCTCCTCATCTTGGGTGCGGCTAATTTCAATCATTGACTTGGCTGCTGGATGCTGCACTTGGATCTAAAGGCAGAAATGATGCCATGACAGTCATACAACACTGTTGGTAAAACATAACTCAAAAACCCAAAACCTCTGAGTCCAGAAATACCTCTCTTAGTATGGCATTGCCGTCATTGGTCATGACAATGCCACCCATAGGGTCGAGCAGCATCTGTACAAAAGAGTAAAATTATTTAGATCCTCTGAAATACCATCATTTACAACCTTAGTTCTATACAGTAAGAAAGGACAAACAGCATTCCTATCAATCTGAGCACAAACTGACACTAATCTGCTAGATTAAAAAGTGATACAACAAATAAAAGGGTGTGGTGGTCTGAGCAACAAACTGTATAATCGCATGTCCAACTCTGAACTGATGCTGTGTCTCCAAAAAAGCACACACCTTCATCATAGCTCTTGGTCCCAGACATGTCCTGATTACATCTGCAATGGTCTGAAAACCAACGAACAACACTGTAAGATCACACATTATCTACACAAGTTGACATGTGAAGTGACATGACTCATTACTGAGTGACCTACCTTAGCCGCATTAATATTTCCAGTCTGGACCTTCCTCCCAGACTCTCTTTTCATATTTTGACCTAAGAAAACAAACAGGAAAAGATTACAAGTACAGAAAAGAACAAAAATGGTACACATAGCAGAAAGGGTAATTGACTCTTGACTCTACAGTCAGTACGGGAGAGATGTACGTCCCACAAACCGGTACACTAAAACATCACTCCTACCAAACCTTTATCTGCAGATTTTCTAAACTGAAATCATA
This sequence comes from Rhabdalestes septentrionalis, assembly GCA_037832545.1. Taxonomy (NCBI): domain Eukaryota; kingdom Metazoa; phylum Chordata; class Actinopteri; order Characiformes; family Alestidae; genus Rhabdalestes; species Rhabdalestes septentrionalis. Next base: position 7,853,768 of record JBBMFX010000007.1, on the reverse strand, counting down.
ATTTTAGGTCTTTCTAGACAGGAACTCATAAAACACATCACATTTGAGTCTGCTTAAAAGTCAAAAGAGCGACATACTTAAAAAAAACATAGTTTGCATTCAGTAGGCAGACCAAGTCTAAATACATTACAGAAACTATTTAATTGACTATTCACAGAGTGACAGGTTGACTAGGCTAGGCTAGGCTATATTATGCTAAGCTGAACTAGCCGGGTGACCATGCCATGCCCGTTAGCCTGTTAGCATCACTGGATATTACACAAGAAAAAGTCCATAAATGGTAACGTTCGGAAGACTTTGGTATCACTGGAGTTATGCCTGTGGCTGTACACATTTTAGCAATCAAAACCAGGGGTTCTCACTCAGCACGAGAACCGGTCGGCCCATCATGTTTGCAGCGTGGTTTTGTTAGCCGGCACCCAAATCCTCACGCTCGAAGAAGAAGAGAGCCCGGTCGGGGCGGGACCGAAGGCTCAACAGAGGCCTGGACCAATCAGAGACAAAAAATACTTGACGAACATCATTTTAACCAATCATATTATGGATCTGGGCGTGCATGGGCGGGACATAATAATAAAGCCTGTGGAAGTGTCGTCCTGAAGGTGGAGTTAAGATGAACATACCAGAAATTTCGGTCTGATGCTCGACGCGAAGTTTCCTAACGGTCCAAATAAAGTCAAGGCGTGTCTTCAGAATACTCAGAATACCATTGTCCTCAAAAGATGTACACTATATGTACAAAAATACTGGGACCTGTTTTTAGGGCTTGGGCTAGGCCCACTTAATTTCAGATAGATAGACAGAAAAACAGATAGACATACAGATATATAGATAGACACACATACATAAATATGTATATGTATACACATACAGATTGACAGACAGACAGATATTTAGATGGGTAAATAGATAGATAGGTCGACGCATATGGATACATTTGTTAATGCAGTGTATGAAATCACAGTATATTTTCAGGCTATTCAGGTGTCAGGTAAAAATTCAGTTCTCCAGAGAAATAGCAACCCTGCCGAGTAATCAGGCCATTAGATTTAACAACTCCTTCATAAAAAAAGAGATACTAGATAAATTAGGCAGTCTATTTTTTTTTTTGATAAGAACTCAATCAACAACAATATTCAGGTCAGATGAGGTAGTGCATACATTTGTTTTAAGACAGGCTTTAAAATTAAGAAATAAACTAAGAAATATGTTTCCTTTCAGTTCTACAGATACCCTTTTGTTTAAATGTACAATAAAAGTGTAGAGTGTAGAACACAGGACCTACATTAATCTGTTGCTTATACACATAATTAGATACATCAATACCAAGATCCTTAATTTGAAGCTAACAATGTTTATATGTTACAAACTGTAAGATCAATAGAGCACATGGAAAAAAAGGAATTGCAGTTCGTGAAATCTGAAACAATATTTTCATGAATTATGAGTGAATTTCCATTCACCTTGCTGTTTGACTGATACTGATATTTAAGGCAATATCACATACCACTAATATTTTTCCACCCAAAAGGGGCACTTCCGGTAATTGGATTCAGTCTCTTCAGGTTAAATATCAGAATATGTTACAGCTAATAATCAATTAAGAGAAATGCACTGTTCATTGTTATATTATTGGCTTAGTGTATGAATGAAAGGAAATGCTTTTCTTTCAATTTAAATCTTAAACAGATTCAACAGGACTGATCAATACAAACAAAAAAAAGACTGGTTCAAAAACAGCTTAATAAAACACTGACAACAAACATATCCAGTCAAAAAAAATCTGCTGCTTAATGATCCATGTAATATACTCAGATTATTAAACCCAGCAAACTGCCTCCAGGAAGTATTCACCTCCCTTCTCTTTAATTGTTATCCTCATTTTCAAAATGTAGTTAGCAATAATGTTGTTTTTGGTGGCTTGTCTTAATTTTAGTTTTAGTCTTTGTATCAAGCTATCATTTTAGTTTTTATTCGACTTAGACACATCCATACTCTTTTTAGTCTAGACAAGTTTCAGTCTACTAATGGTCTGAGTATTTTTTTAGTCAGACATATCCACGACTATTTTCATCTAGTTTTTAGTAATGCAATTCTATTTAACCAAGTCAATATAGAACCTAGTAGAAAAGGCAAAATCTAAATGTTCTTTTAGTCAAACTTATTTCACAATTCAAACAAGGTTATCTTATTATTATATTATTGTTACCTTATAGGCTCAAGAATACTATGCATCCATTCCAGACACGGAAGACACTCAGATTTGAATTTACAACATTTATTTTGCCAATCAAAAATGTTAGTACTTAGAAGTACACACACATACAAATTAACAAAATAAATAAATAACATAACCATACTAACAAGTGAAACTAAAATTAAAATGTGTGTCTATGGCCAAAAACCCACATTTGTAAAACTGGTAAAAGTAATCACCTTCAATGTGTTGGCCTGAATGGACAAATATATTCTACACAACCGAATCAGAACAATTTCTCTCTCCCATGCACTTTAATAGCCCTGCGTCCGAATAATTTTGGCCATTCACAGTGCCTCTCAATGAACAAAAGGAACGTGACTTTGCCAATATTTTTTTCTCCCCTCCTCGTCGTAGAGGAAATAACATCTCATATTATTTAGTCAACGAAAATAAAGATACCTTTTAGCATGAGTTGTATTTTGTAAACCACATTTACTCTCGTTCTAATTCGTCAACAATATTACATTATGTAATTCATTATTGTCACATGACCAGCATTTACATTGCGTCTCGTCTGGTTTTTGTCACATGATAAATGTTCTTTGACAGTAGTTAGCAAAAAAAAATTACAAATGACTATCAACATGTAAAATCTGTGATTGTATTGGGATTCACCTCTATCAGAAGGCATTATTTAAGAGGAGCCTCTTGTGTTCAGGGAAATTCCCAAAGATTCTTAAAATCTTACCAATAAACCTCATGAAGACGTAATAAGAACAAGTCCACAATTACATCCCACAAGACATGTTTAAATCTGTATTATCCTAATGCCAGTTTTAACACTACAAAAGTGGAAAAGGTCAGGGGTAGATGATGGTGAATACTCCATGGAGGTACTGTATATGCAGTGTTGATTTCAGACCAGAATTTCATCCTCCACAGCCCAATGAATTGCAAGCTATCAGCCAGGTTGAACGTCCACCATCTGGAGACTTGCTGTTTCATGGTAATTTGGCCATATTCACAGGTCATCTCTCGAGCTGCTTAAGATGAGGGGTCTTGTAGCCTCTTTTTTTAAGTAGCTGATGAAATCATTAACCTCACGTCCTCCCTTAGGGGAGAAATAAGCACAATGAAAGTAATATGAATAATTATACTGTTAGTGGAGGTGTATACTAAGTGTATTATGACAAGCATCTGTTAAGATGAAGGATTAGAACTCTACAAGGCAGCAATTTAAGCATTCAGTAACCATGGTTATGAAAGCAACACGTTGTTTACATGTTCAATACATTGTGACTCATATTACTGATATCATCAGTCACATGACAGTATAATCATTCATACTTTGTAGTATTCAAATAGCACATTTTTTTACCCATATTTAGCAATGAAAAAACTTGTGCATACTTATAACTTGAACTGCACTGACAACTGCATCTCTGTTTAACATATTTACCTCATATTGCCTTGGCTGGTCTTTTTGCCCAGAAGGTGCAAAGTAAATAGTTGGAAACCTAAAAGAGAAAAATAGGATTTATTTGATAAATTAGTATAAGAACAAAATATATGAACACATAAGAACTAAGAACATAACTGAAGAATGAAGTACAACTATCACATGGAGAACAACGTTTACCCTTGTACGTCATAGTTTTGAGGAACATCATTGGCCGTGGCATCCATCTTAGCAATGACTATGTTGGGATCATTAGAAAGCTGAGACAAATCACATGTACATTACAAGAGAGAGAACGATACACATTAAATCACTAGACAAATCCCTGAAGTCAATACAAGTTTTTGACCAACCACCTCTAATACCTTTTCTCCAAGCTCAGTGTATTTGGGCTCCAAATTCTTACAGTGACCACACCATGGAGCATAAAACTCCACCAGCACATCTTTCTCTGGACTGTTCACAATCTCCTCAAATGTGTCTGCGACCACAACCTGCCGAGTTAAACAATGTCCAAAGCATTACGTTTATCAAATACACTGATTTAAAAATACAGAATATTAATGTGTATCAACACAGCAGCACTGGTAAAATGTTGCTTCTAGGTGTGTACACACTTTGACTGGGCCGTCATTGGACTCTGGGACAGGCTCTGACTTCACATATCTTTTCAACCGATTGTCAAAATAATCCTCCAGGAACCTCTCTAAAGATTTCCCATCTCTCCTGTGACACAAAAGTGATGAATAGGGAACACATTTGTTTGATGATATATCAGCTGAATTTATTCTGACAGCTGGACAGATACCTGGCAAATAATACCTTTCACCACAGCTGCCCATCAGTCATGACAATAGTAACCCTTCCTTCCAATAATCTATAAACTCCATGGCAAGTTAAAATATCGTGCACTAAACCTACCTACTAGCCTCCTGTTTCATAACAGTTTTCCCCAAATTAGTCAGTGATTTTTTAACAGTTCGTACGTGAATTCCTCCTGCATGCTGTACTTGTGTCCTGCTCTGGTCCTGATGGTGATGATGGGCAGTTCTCCACCATCAGAAAGACCCAGCCCAAACTCCTCCTCCAGCTCCGCCCTGAACTCTTCTCGGTCTGCCACAGCAAAACTCAGTCCACGCCTCTGAAACTGAGTGGCCACTTTCATCACCCTGACAATAAGGGAGTTACAAATATAAGCTTGCATTGAAATGTATGAATAAATATCAAACCTAGTATTTTCCAGTCTCATCAGTATTAGAATCTGGCTGTCCAAAACAACTGACACCCCAGAAATTCATTGAGGACAGAATGCCTTTAATTTAATTGACAGTTTCTTTCCTTCTGTGTGACAGCAACACTCTTTCAGTTGAAAAACCCCTCACCTGTTCCTCCAGTAATTTGTTCCCTTTGGATTCCGAACATAATCAACATCATAATAAGCTGTCAGCAGATCTCTTGCTCTTAGACTACCTACGTTTTCTGAGTTTAGATGAGGGCACAGGCCGAATCTGAGTAAAGAGAACAAAAAGCAGAATCAACAACACCCGAGTGGGCAGTGGTGACACTGTGCATCTGTAACAAAAAAGTCAATTATCAATTTGTATACAAAAGATAGAGCATAGCACTGGCCCTGAAACACTGAGATGTCTTTAACACTCATAGAGGTCAACTAAATCAAACCCAAATGTTATAAGAAATACAACTCACATGTTGTCCCTGAGGAATGTACGAAGTAAAGATGTCGAGATAGATTTGGTCAATTTCACTACACTCTCCTCAAACTTGTTGTTCAGGTGTGGAGGCCGAAACAGCAGGACACCCCTGAATACATTTAAAAAGCAACAAATGTTTTTAATAAATATGTTCACATATGTGCACAACCAACTACATGGGGAGGATTTTAATGACAATATCAACCAGAAATATCAGTAATGACAGTCTACAAACTTAGTTCTTTATCTTTAGTTACACCCCTGCACAGCCCTCCTTCACATACTCTGTGTCTATGCCGTATTTAAGTCCCATTCTCTGATCTGTAGTATGGGCGAATCGATAGCTGTCCCTCAAAGCATTGGAGGCCTTTAGAAACTCAGCAAGCTTCTCACTGTCAGCTCCTGAGAAAAAGCCTGACATACAGGGACAGGACAGAAAAGGAAGAACTATGTTATTTATAGTTGACCCAAACCTGTAAGCATCATTCTAATTGTTGCTGTGAGAGAATCTAAGTACTAATGTGACTGACAGCAGAGGATGACTGTGGGTTGCTTTATTCAGAGTCACAGAAAGGTGCTGACATGCATTTGTTTGTCCTTCAAAAATAGCAAAGGAGGGAAAAAATTTGGTTCCAACAGTATCTCACAGCAAAAGCATGACCTTAGCTTTTGCAATAATGACTCTATACAGATTACAAAACAGTGTACTGATATTTTGCAAAGACAAAAATGGTCCATTTAATGGTGTAAAAGCTGGAGCCCATTGCTAGGATACAAGTAAGATTTAAAACATTTAATACGTGTGGAAAAATAATGGGACGTACTTATGCCTCTCAGGAAGTGATATCGCAGGATCAAAATGAACTGTTCAGTCGCTCAGATGATCACAACTGAATCAAGCTCTAGTGCCAAGATGCCAGGAGCAATTTTTGTAAGGAATATGTAGATTAGTGTATCACAGTTTCCAAAACCGTGATGTTTTCTACACCTCCTAATTTTTCAAAAACATGTTTACAACTTGCCCACTACGCTGGCATCAAAAGTGTGAATGAAGGACTCCAAGTCAGCCTCGCTGTGCAGACGAACAGAGCTTGGTCCAGCCTGCCGCTTCATATAGCTCACAATTCCATCTATAAAGTGAAAAGCGCACCAAAAACACATCATATACTTTGACAAAAATCTCATAGATTCATCAAAGATCTAGTTACAGCGGAAGCAATCAACACACCTGCTGTCCGGGGACCATCGTATGAAGACGCCTCCTCGCCGTTACGGAAGATTTTCAGAGTGGGATATCCATTCACCCCAAACCTCCCGCATGTCTCAGAGTTGACAGTGCAGTCAACCTGTTCATAAGAAACATCATGTAACCTCTGCTTTGCACAGAACCACTTAACACTGCATCAACCAAAGTCTCTGAATTAATTCTACATACACGGTATATCCAAACATTTACAGATGCAGGTAGCAATGCTGGATGATTAATTTAAAGTCACAAACTTCACTTCAACTCTTCCAAAGTATCTGATGGAACTCTAGTATTCCAGAGAAGTCAGTTTCACTGCTTCACAGCACAAGAATGTGGGTTTAATTCCCCTGTAGCCAGCAGTTTTTATGGGACTTTGTGAGTAGCTGCTCCAGATCTTCTCTATTCCATAGGTAGTGCTTTTCTAAAGAGATTATTCAAACTAAAAGAGAATACCTGTGCCAGAAATGGAGCCAAAGTACATTAATTCACTAATTAGAGAGGATGTCAAGATACTTTTGGACACAAAGAGTAAATGCAGGATAATTATAGAGCAGATATAACCTGCTGCTAGAGACATTCAATGTATTATTGTTCTTACTTTTGCCAGGGACAATGTCCCCTTCAGCCTGGCTGCAGCAGCTTCATATTCAGGTGCTAATCTCTGACAGTGACCACACCTGTGTGCACAGAAGAGAAATGAGAATGTGTGCAACAAAACATGGCGCCAAATCCACTGCATTAATTCCCATTTCATGAACCCACGAGGCAGGAAAACATACAGGGAAACTTGCTCTGTCCATCTGCAATGCTACAAAGCATTCACTTATTCAACAAAAAAGCAGTGAATATCTCATTCCTTTTAAAATCAGCTACAAATACTTTGGACCCCACAAAAAACATTGTAAACTTAAACAAGCAGAATATGAACAGTTTTCATTTTAAAATAATGTTCTAATGGAATGTTGAAATGTAATTAAACACACTTCAACATGTTTGAAAATTGCCATTCATAGATATGATATATAACATACATATATATGATAAATAATAGATATACATTATTTATCATATCTATAAATTCTACATGAAGAAAAGTAACCAACAGAGATTGCATTCAAATACATTGACTTTGCAGCTGCAATAACTTCCACTCTTTTTGGAAGGCTTTCCACACGATTTTGGACTTTCTGAGGGGATTTGTGCCATTTCATTTAGTACAGTAATAATGGGGTCAGTCACTGATGTTTGACGAGAACACCTAGCTGGCAATCTGTGTTCCAGTTTACACCAAAGGTGCTGGTTGGGGTTGAGGTAAAGGCTGTGTAAGGGCCAGTCAAGTTCATCCACACTGAAATTATCCAACCACGTCTTTATAGACCGTGCTTTTTTGTATTAGCCTTCTCCAAATTGCGTCTACTTCTGAAGCTTTAAGATTGCCAATCAATGGAAGTAAGGGGCCACCAGACTTCAATATACACATACGCGCACGTGTATGTGTATACAATGTAGGTTAACCGTAATCTAGTGTTTGGGACATGCCCATTTATTATTTTAGACTGTTTATAGACTTAATTTGCACTATTGCTAACTCAGTATGAATGGTCGTTCTTATGTCCCTACAGCATTTACCAACCACAGATAAACTATTAAAACCTCTCCTACACTACAGAACACATTTAAAGTAAAGGTTTTCGTACCACGGAGCGAAAAACTCCACCAGCAGAGTGTCGTGGGCAGCAGCATGGACCTCAAAATCAGAGTCCCCCAACTCCAGTACCTCGCTGCCCTTCACGGACAGGGGGGCTTCCAGCAGGACACCAAGACACAGAAGAGCAAAAGGCAACAAAGCCATGCTACTAGTACATAAGCGGGTCTTTAAAAATACTTTGCTCGCTCCAAAGACTCTTCACTGAGATCTGGCCGGCGCCTCTCGAGTTACCAAAGTTAGAATTTCAATGTTAAGAGCGTAGCGACGAAGACGCACGCTTATTGGCTGACACTACTGGCATTTATGGGTAAGCCTTGCCCCCTCCCACTATTTTAACACAAGCCCATTAACAGGCATGCACTATATGGAAAAGATCATTGGGACAGTCGTGTACTTCAGTGTATGGGGTAGGCCCTTTACTTCCCCTTTACTTCTGGCGTAATCTTAATGCTTCAGCATACTAAGACTTTCTGGACATCATCATGCTTCCAACTTTGTAGACCGTTTGTGGAAGAACCTTTTCTATTCCTGCCCCAGTGAACGAGCTCCATAAAGACATGGTTGAATGAAAGAATTTGACTGAACGAAACAGAGCTCTCACCTCAACCCTATCCAACACCTTTGGGATGAACCAGAACCGAGATTGTTCGTAAGGCCTTTTTGTCCAAATTCAATACCCGACCTCTACAGAATGAATGAGCACATATACTCACAGGAACTCCAAAATGTTATGGAAGATGTTATAGCTGCAAAGGGGTGACCTGCTTCATATTAAAGCCTATCTATTAGAATGAAATGTCATATAAAGTCTCACTTAGCATGATTGTCATGTGCCCCAATGCTTTTGTCCATATAGTGTAAATCAGCATTTCAGATACAACATTTGGAACAGACAACCATAACATTTCTAAGAAAGCTGGATAACATAAGCTTGGTATTATCTGACAGAGAAATCCTTATAAAATATTCATCTTACATGAACAGCTGAATAAATGCTGTCTAAAACCTCATTAAATTGATGGCCATACGTTAGCATGAAAATAAGCATTAGTCATCTTAATTCACTAATAATGTGAGTTGATTTATAGCTAGCCAACCCCTCCCAAAATTCACTATCTCACCCATCACTTACATTTATCTGAAATATCTACATACATTGGCTACACTCATCATTCACAAACACTGCCAAAAAGAACTTCTAAGATAACAATACACACAGTATGTATCATATTTTGTGTTGCTGAAGTCTGACAGTGAATATATTTTTTCCTTCCTATACTCTCTGTACAATTAACTTATTCAGTTAACTACTCACCATATGCTCTGAAAAAGTGTATCAAAAAAATTACATATAAATATTAAAAACATTAAATATTGCATTGCACAATTTGAACCTAAATACTAAATTATCTAAATAAATACAACAAACACTTATACAACAACATATTTGTCTCCTACGTCTTACACTTGAAGATTGGATAGTTTTTCACAATGAAAGTTGTCATTGGATGAAAAAAGACTGAAAAACCTAGCAGACCTGCAGAAGTGCATGGCAATGCTTGAAAAAGCCTTAATGAAACCAAACCTGAAAGTGTTATTAACACATACACAGATCAGAAAAAAATAAATGCTGAAATTAAAGCATAAACACCAACTATGATACAGCTCCAAGGTTTCCTATGACAAAACACTGTTTAACATTCATTAGATATATTAACACAAAAGACTTTATTGTCATCCAGATCATTTTCTTTTAGCGAATCCTGAATACCATTCAGGAAACATACAAGAACATGAAGAAGAAAAAAAATCAAAGCCTGTTATAAAAATACTGTACATATAGTCAAGTATATACAATCCGTCCATTCACAATGAAAGAAAGCTGGCCTTATTTAGGGTTACATTTGCGTTGCACCTTTAATTTGCAAAAGTCTCTCCAATGTCTTTGGAGCAAGCAGCTGCCATTCTCAATTATGGTGCTGGTGACAAATCGCTTCAGTTTTTGTACCTCGGCATGTTCATTTTCAGCCTTGACATATCTTGCATCAGCAGGTTATGCATAACCTGTCCATGGTATAAAGCTGTATCATGTGAATCCATGGTCAGAGACACATGATTTATATCTTCAGCTTGTTTTTCCAAGGTGTATTTCAGCCTGCCATTATATTAGTCCTGCTCCTCATCAGTGGCTGATTGCTGTTCAGTGCCCTCATCCTCTGAACTGGCCTGGCGAGCTGAAGTGTGGAACAAACGCATCAGGTCCCGAAACCTTTTAGAAACCTATGGAGCATGGTAAACAGATGGTAAAGGTACTTATCACTTGGGTATGTTCTGTGGGATATGGCTGTATTTCTGAAGCATTACAGTATAATTGTGGAGAGAGGTGTTCCTAATGCTCGGTCAAAACTCCAACCTGAGATTATTTATTTACATCTACTCAATAAAGTGTGAAGTCACAGTGAGAGAAGGTTTTAGTACCTCACTGGCAGTTTTGTTGCCAAGTTGTGCTGAAACATCCTGAAAGGTACTCTGATTGGCCCCTTGCTGCTGACAGGCAGTTAGAATGACCCGGTCAGCCTCTCTAGAAACATAAGACGAATCCCAGCTTTTATTTGAAAAGACCAACACACACAACACTAATTTTATGTAAAAAAGTTGCTGCTACCAACATGTGAATAAACCTTAATTACAGAGCAATATATGAGCTAGTTGTTGTTTTATTAAATGGGTATAATATTTCTCTCTCAATGTAGTTTAAGTGAAACTGTTGATAAATATTGGTGGCTGTTTTGACAGCAGCAAATTCCACCATACCACCATTGGTTAATCCCGAAAAAAAATGGGGGTACTATTTTGCCCTTCATGGCCTGCATGATAGAATCATCATAAAACAATATTTCAGGCAGAATATTTGTAAGCATTACAGCTTTCTGTGTGGTAGCTTTTAGAGGTATTACATGCTTTGGACATCTGGTTCCCATCACCACCATTACAAATTATGCAGACTATTGTTCGCTATACCGGCACACTTTAAATTAGACCATTCTGACTTTAAAAAAAAAAAATTGTTTTACATGTTTATGCAGACATTCTGTTGCATACCTGGTCCAGAGAACAACCTTCTCTCCACTGGGTGTAAGAGAGATGTTCTTAGCACAAACGGGCATATCATAAGAAGGGCTCTGTCTGCTCTGCTGTGTAATCTCTTTGTCTCCTGATTGAGGAAGAGGAGAGGTCTCGGAGGCTCCAGCGTCTGTTCCCTCTTTTTCTCTGCTGGGCTTAATGGGAGAAGCACAGTGCTCCCTCTCTTTCTCCTTCCACTCCTCGTCCTCTTCATCTCTTTCCTCTGGGTTTGGGGCAGGGTCTCCTTCTTTGCTCGCCCATGTTTGTCCCTCTGGCTCTAAATAAACAAACAAACAAACAAAAAAAACAACAACAAAAGACTAAATCTTTCAAGACTGATTGAAAAAAATCTCCTAGTCAACAAATTCTACAAATGCCTTGACACAAACAAGAAATAAACTATTAGTTTAGCATTGCAACTCAACATGAAGGTGCGTACCAGGATGTGGGCTGTTTACCACACTGCCAAATTCATCCTTAACCTCCATTTCTGCCTCTTTCTCCTCTTCTCTTTCCCCTACTTTTTCTGACTCTTCTCTTTCATCTCCTCTTTCAGGTAGAGCATCTGGTGTAGATAATGAGGGATCACCACTCTTCAGTGCCTTGGAGCCTTCAATGCCCTAAAGAGAATTTGAACAGATTTCAACACTATTAGTTTGGAAGCATTCATTTAATAAAACCAGCAGATTCATTTAAAATCATTGAGGAAAAAATGTAATGTAAAAAAGAACATTTAAAACAAAGGTCAATTTAGAGATATTTGGAGACATTTCCAAGCACATTTGTTACCAAGATCATGAGTCATGAGTATTGTTCATAACTAAAAATGATTTACAGTTGTGCCAAAGACACGCTCAGATGCATTTCAAGAATCACCAAATAAAAGGTTAACTATGAATTGGAAGCTGTGTCACTGTGTTTAGCATAGCAGCGGTAGGCTGTTTTGCAATCAGCGGAACAGGTACTTTGCACAAAGCAGATCTAATAATGAAGATAATGATCATTTAATAACATAACTGAAAAACATAATTGTAACATAACTGAAAACTCAAGACAGAAGGCTGAATCCTGCATCCAATTGGTTGTTCAAAATATCCTATGAAACACAAGGATCTTAAACACATCTAATCTGGTTTTGGAATGACATTCACAAACTCCTGGCCTAAACATTACTGTAAATTTGTTGAAAGTGCTTAAGAGTCAAGTCCATGTCAGAAAACCAACAAATTTGGTCGAACTCCAATTCTGTCAAGAGTTTTTCTTTAGTGTTCCCAAAAAAAACAAAAAAAAAACTTCCAGTGGCTTGCCAAAGAATCTGATTAATGTGTAAAGTGATAAAGGGACATTTCATCAAATATGTTTACTTTATGAAACAATTTGACACTGATGTTTTCAAGAAATGCACATTTTTGTAATAAAAGGTGTATGTTGTCCAATCATACGGTCACAGGAAAAAACAGATTGCAGAAATCACTGAAAGTCCAATACTTTCACAACATACATGTACATTTAAGCATGTAAATGTTTGGCTAATTACACAACTATATTTTGCTTCTTGACCAACATGAGAAGCAATGACAATAAAGCTGACTCTGAGGTTGGAAAAACATGACACCTTGTTGCCATGGCAGCGTGGGCAGCCTTTCCTCTTGTGTCTGCGTTGCTTGGCTTCATGACTAGTGTCTTGGCAGTGGCAGGGGAAATCTTTCTCTGGCCAGTCACATTCCTGCAAAAAACATCGCATTCATAACATGTGGAACTTCACATGAGAGAATGTTTCTGAATAAGAGGTTTCAGTGAGCAATTAAAAGCCACATGCATATATACAGATCAGTCATTAGATTAAAAAAAGAACTGATCAATAATCTGTAAGTCTCACTTATGCTGCCAAAACAGTAAATTCATTTGTAGGTAGGTGATACATGTCAAAGTAAGGTTCATTCCAGGATTAATTCCAGGATGCAGGCAGCTATTCTGTGGGATCAGACCAGACAAAAAAGCATTTGCTACCCTTGTAAATCAGAAACATTTGGCTGCCCAGTTCTAACCTTTTGCTGCCAGCTCTCTTGCTGTCCTTCCTTGGACCACTTGTGGTAGACTCTAACCACCTTTCACTGAACATGACCCCAATGTCTAGTCATCACAATTTGGCTCATGTCCCTCACACCATTACTGCCCATTTTCCAGCTTCAACACATCATCTTTAAGAAATGACTGAACAGTTTCTGCCTAAAGCGTATCACCCTTTGACAGGTGCCATTGTAATAATATGATACATTTTCTTCACACCACCTGTCAGTTTTAATGTTGTGGCTGATCTATGCATGTGAAATGTGTAAAACGTTTTGCTCACCTTGTAGTTCCTGTGTGTGCCCAGCTCTTTTCTTCTCCTGCTTTTGCCTGTTATCTGGGGAATTTTTTGTGTCTCCTCTTCTTCTTCCAAATCAGGTAGTGTGACCTCCTCAAACCCACCACTTACTCCTCCACCACTCATCATTCCAACACCTCCATCTCCTCCCTCTGTTCCATTCCCTGTCTCCTCAGGCCACAGCGCCTCTTCAAACTGTCCCGGGCGTGCTGGCGGTGGACGGAGCTCATCAAAAAACAAAGAGAATTCTCCCTGCAGGTGTGTATGACCTTTAAGAAGGGTTGCCATCTGTGCCTTGAGCTAAGACACAAAAATGTAATACGATTTATTTAAATGTAGCAGTATTAGAAGGTAAAAGCATTTAGTTGACACATTCAGCTTAGTTCTAGAACTAAGGTACAATGAATCAGTCCAGGACTATGGTTTGCATGAAAGAAATTAATTTGACCACAGCCTAAATTAGCTGATAGCTCAACAAGTATTGCATCCCCACACGTCCTCTCTTACCTCCTCTATGCCTGCAGGTGTGAGGGCTGATCCAGCCTGCAGTGCTCTTACGATCTTCTGGTAGTGAGACGGATTTTCCCCAAAACTGATTTCCAGTTGCCTCAGGAATCTCCTGCTACGCTCAAATGCCTGCTGTTCCTCAAACTACAAAAGTAAAACACAAAATGACAGCAATTAAATGCACTATTTGTTGTGTTGTGTGTTTTTACATTGAAATGTAAACACTAATGATTCCATGTTGTAAATTGTGTTGATTGACTCAACTGCAAAATTGTTTTTTTATTGTGCTTCTTACTGCATCTATTTCAAGAAAACATCTGGCATACATCTCTCTCTCCAAGATCTAGTAAGTGATTAATGAATGCCATTATGAGCAAAGTAAAGGAAGACTAGTGCATACCAATCCACACTCCAGAGCCTGCTCTGGGAGGAGAAAGGCGGCAAAGTCACTCAACAGCTCAGGCCAGTCTCTGAGGAGAGGTTTTAGTTGAGAGAACAGCTCCACTGCACTGCGGGTTTCCCCTCCCTGTTCAAACTCATAGAGCAGACTTAAAAACTCTTCAATTTTACCAGGAGTATCCTGCATAGCCTCCCGAACCTAAGGCACAAAAAGCGGGCCCAGAAGAGATAAAATAAAATAATTTAATCATTGATGAGACTCCCTGTGCTCAGAAACAATAAAAAAAAATACTGACCACTTACCCTGTCAAGGTAGGCCTGTGCAAAAGCGATGTCCTTGCTCTCCCTCAAAGGGTCATTATCAAGAATGCGGTCATCGTATAGGAGAAAGAGTTTTGATGTATCTTTGCTGCCTCGCTCCTGACGCCTGCTTCTCTTTAGACTGCGGGGTGGAGGCCGACCACGACCTGTTGAAGGCAATGAAGCAATTATTCATAAACTCACTCAGTATTCACTATAGCCCAAAGGTTTGGAGTTTGGAATAGCTCAGTATTCAAAACTCAATACGTCCAAAAAGTTAGAATAGTTACAAAAATAGTTAGTAGAACTGACCTCTTCCACGTCCTGCTCCTTTCCCACTGGCCTGTGGAGGGTCGTCCTCCTGTGGTGTGTCTCCTTCAGGCTGTTTTCCTCCCTCCCCCTCCACTGGTTCCAGCTCCTCACCCTTCATTGTGCAATCTTCCTCATCTTCAGAATTCTCCTCCTGGGAGTTTTGAGAGATGGGGGAGGCAGGAGAGGCAGGAGAGGTTGGAGAGGTGGGCGAGTTTGGAGAGTTGTCCTCTTCGGAATCACCTTCCCCACACAGTCTACGCTCTGATGCCAACCATGTCAATTTCTCCATTGTCTCCTGTAGGGGTGAGTCACAATTTATTTTATATTTTGAAGGAGAAAATTCTGAGTTGTTTTCTCAGTATGGAAAGCAGAGTAAAAGGAATTACAGCTAGGGTGACAAAGCCTTGAATATGAGCTGCACTATAGTTTTACTGAAAATTCTTCATTTAATTACATGCTTTGCTTTGCTTTTGGTGTTGATCTCAGACCCATTTCCCCAAAGTTAAAGAAGCAGCACAAACCTGCAATTCAGGCACTGAAAGGACAGATTCCTCTGAAGCTGAGGACATCACTTCCTCTTCATCTTCATCCTGTGTAAGTTCATCAAAGTCCTCCTCTTCCTCCTCTCTCTCTCCGTCTTTCTCATCATCATTCTTATCTCCTTCTTCGTTCCCCTGCCTCCCTCTATTGCCATCTCTTTCTCCATCTCCTCTCTTATTCCCGTCATCTCCATCTCTTCCTTCATCTCCTCTGCTCTCTCCATTCTGCTGCCCTGCTCCCTCTTGCCCATCTCTATCATTCCCCTCCTTTTCTTCATCTCCTCCTCCAGATTTTTCCTGTCTCTCAGTCCCAGAGGTGAAAGTAAGCAGCCCTGGTATTGTCTGTCCTCCACTAACCTGACCTGATGTTCTAATAACAGAAGCGTGAATGCCCTCGCTGCCCTTCTCCTTTTCACCAGAGTAACTGCCAAGTTCTTCTACTCCCTGTACTTCAATACTGGAATGGAACTTTCCTTCCTCCAATGAGCTCTCTGAGGCCTCTGTACTACTGTCCACATTGCTGCTGCTTAAACAGGAGCTTGGACTACTGGAAGACTCAGACAGAGTAAGGAAGGGGTTTTCAAAAAGAGCACCCGCCATCTCCTCTCCACCCACTTCTGCTCCCACTTCCATCTCCTCTTTCCATACCGCATCAGCACCACTAACTATGCATGGAGGAGATATGACCTGAGGCAAAGCACCTTTTGAAGGTAGTCCAACATCGAGTGACACATTATCTTCTTTGACATTTATCATGCTTGAGGTGGGCAAAGCCTCAAATTTCAAAGGTTGCAGAGCCACTTTGCCATTTCCTTTATCCATATGCAGTGTGGGCTGATTTGGGATCAGATTTGTTTTAGGTACAAGAAGGAACTGTGGTGTACCCCCATGTGACGCAGCCTGGACCAGCACAAACTGGGAATTATCTACTGGTATATTTGTAAAACTGGAGAGGTTATGAAGGCTATCAACTGGCTGTGTAGATCCAGCACTGCTGTACTGAGGCAGTACAGAACTAGAGATGATATTTTTCGTGTTTAGGTTACTATCTAGGGTGTTCAGTGATGGAGAACTATGGAAATCTGCAACTGGCTCATCACATGTAAGTTCACCGTTTACTTTGTGCAGGGTAGAAGCTTGCCATGAGTGTTCTTGCTGGTCTATGGTTAGCATTGCAGGGCTTGCTTTGAGGTTCTCAACAGCCTGGAGTGGAGGAGAGGGGTTGTGAGAGAAAAACAGAGGACTAGTTTTCAGTTTAAACTCACTCTCTGCTGGTTGCTTAGGACAGTCTGGGCTTGAGATTCCAACACTGTCCCCAAGCAACAATGGTTTGGCCTGTGATCGGTGGTGAGGGAGGCTACTGATTGGTTGACGAGTTAAATCCTGGAAGGGAGGAGTGTTGGAGGACTTGACACACCCCTGTGTAGTAACTTGTGGATGAACAGTAGCATTATCCGATAAAGAGGAAGGCGGGATGATGACCATAGATGGAGCCGTATTTGCTACGTTATCAGCAAAATTTGCAGTTGCAGCTTGTTCCAGATTCATACTAACTGTAGCCCCAGGAGTGAGGGGTATAAGCTGGGACAGTTGATGGACAGCATTGAAAAGGGTTGGTTGGATAGGAAGCAGCTTTCTAGGCACAAATCGTTTTTTAGGCATATCCAATTTTTTTGGAACAGACTTTTTTGCACAGGTAGTAACTACCCTGTTACTAGCGACAGTGTTTTTACATGTAACAGCTGAAGTAGAAGGTATCTTTACAACTGCAGGGGGCAAACTAGCAGGAGGTTCTACAGGGTTTATGCATCCCAGCTGTGGAACAACATACTGAAAGTTAACTGGACTGACACTGCTTAACGGCACTGTTCCATGAGCTGGTGTGGAGGTCCCATTCACCGGGATGCAAGGGGTCTGGGTCAGTAGAATAACTCCTTGAGAGGGAAGAGGTGCTGGGACTTTAGGTAATAAATTCACAGTGCTTGGAGAACAAGAAGGAGCTTTAGCCAGTGGGGTAAGAGCAGGCTGTGCAAAACCATGCAAAGGGCGAGGTTTGTGTGTTCGGGCAGTACTTTGTCGCCTGGCTGAGGGATGTAATGGAAGATTCAATCCTTTAGGGAGCCACTTATGGTACTGTGTTTTTTCAGGAAAGGTGAGAGGAGGTGAAGCATTATATGTCCTGTTATCAGATGGTGTTCTCTCTTCTGATTGGCTCTCAAACACTGCCTTATGGATGTGTGGCAAACTTTTCTGTTAAAGAACAGATTATATAATTCATTTCACTTTTCCTTAATTTTCTTTCAAGCAGGCACTGTCAAAATAATTCATGAGTATTTACATCAATGTAATAACACTAATTTAAAAACAAACACAATAAGCGAATAAAATAATCTGATCATTTTGATTATTTACTGTAAAGAGTACTGTACCCGAAGCCAATTAGGCATGATATTCTTATCTCTCTCCACAGGGGGGCGAGCCTCTCCAGGGATAACTGGACAGCATGCCACTGGCAGAGTAGGAACCACGCGATGCTGGCAGTAAAACTAGAGAAAAAAACAGAAAAAATGTAAAGACTTCACTCTAAAAAAACTTAAACAAATCAGTAATTTAAATGCATTATAAACTACTATGTTGTATAGAAAGGTAAACCTGTTACTACATGTATAAAACAAACTACATGACTTAGGAAACATACATTCCTTTGTTTAGGAAGCAACTGGGTCACAAAGTTACATGGATATAGATACATGTAAAGCACCTTGATGATATTGTCTCCAGCCCTACTTGAGCTCATGTCTTTCACACGAACTCGCAGTTGCTCCACCTTTTTAGGGCGAATGAGATACTGACTCATTAGATGGTAGGGGAACTCTGTCTCATTGAAGTGTTTCAGCCCCAGGACAATCAGACTGGGAAGAGAAGGGGGAAAGAATTGGAATTTGTCAAGATTTGTAATGAGACAATGTATTTTAATTTTGGGAAATCTGTAATTTTATGACATGAGTAGATGGGTAAATGCTACATTTAAATACTGCTCCTACACCTATTACAAAATATTCTAGATGAATTAAGCAGGACAAGTCACCAGTCAACTCCTACTTTTAATTTGGTGATTCATTCGATGTTTTGTTAAATATGAAACACTGATTTAGAATTTTAAAACAATGTCAGTAAATAATTTTAATATATTAACGTAATTGACAGAAAATATCATAGTGTGTTCACTTATTCCACATAGTCATTTATGCCCATACGGCATAGACATTCTTATATAAAAATTTGTGATCAGAGAATCTGCAATTGGAACAATCTTACTATAATTCAAGCAAAATAAACTAATGGCTAAATGAGTAGCATACCCATCTTCTCCCTTTGTGTAGAAGTTCTTGCTACGTGGTGGTTGAAGAGCTGGGTCCAGGCTGCAATGTGGTAATAACTCTGGGTACAGAAACATAGACCGAGTGGCAAATAGCCAGGCCAGATGAGCTGGGAGCAGTGGGTAGGCATGCGCTGTGGAGAAACAGACAATAAAAAAAACAGGTTTTTTGACAATTTTAAAATGCTGATTAGTACAACAACCTCACCACATCCCGTTAACAAAATCAAAACAGCTCATTCAAAGCATGTCCTTCTAATTAGATATCTCAGTCATGCTCACATTCATCATGGAAGCCAATCATTATAAAAGCCCTGAAGTACAAATCAAAGGTGTCTCAATGTGGTAAGCAATAGTAACCCTGTGAGGTGTCTCACCAGCTCGTGTTTGTGTGGCTTTAATTGAAGAGGTGGTACAGAGAGTGTGCTTCAGTTCTTCCATCAAATTTAGAGATGACTGCAGGTTACAGACCCTGAATATACTCCTGAAGCCAGGGTCAACAACTGCTCTTACCTGCTCTGCGCGCTTAGCGAATGACTGCAACTCCGTCTGAAACACACCACAGAAAATCCGTATTAAATATATTCTAGAGCAATAAGTTATACTCAATTACTTCAGACTTAGAGATATTGGCTATTTGGTAAGAAATGGTCACTTGCTATTTGGTAAGAAATTAGCGAAAGATTGCTCAAAACATAGAACAGATTACATACGTCAATGTGGTCGGATCGGAATCAACTCATACTTCCTGCCATTTCACAGAAATGTCCAGAAAGTTGTCCTCAGGTTAGTCATCCCCACTCCAGGCCACTTTAGCACTGATGTTAGCACACACTTCCACAACTCTTCTAATCTTACCCATGAAAGAAACTCAGAAACAGATCTTTAAAGTATTTACCATGAAGAGCTTGCTGGTGCTCGCCTGGCTCTGCAGTGCCCCCACAGGGCTACACAGAATGTTCACCTGTGTCAGGAGCTGGACATGCTGCAGGAGACACATTTAGTCTAGTTGAAACTGCTATACAAATAAACACTACATTTGTGAGAATCTTTGCAGGCTAATAAATACAACAGTAAATGCAACAATAAATGCAACTTGCAAACTTGGAGTCAACTTCTATAATCCTTAAAGATGGATGTACTCATTAGGTTCAGAAATTCTCTTTTGACTCTTGGTGAAAATCAAGAATTAAAATGGTTCTTCTATAAACTACAAGAGGTGGACCAGTTGATGTTCCTATGTCCCACCAACTCAGCAGCAGCAACAGCAACAATTAGGGTTATTCACAGATAAATAGAGGGACACAAACATTTACACAATAATTACTTATCACATGATTAATGAGGGACAATATCTGGACAACAGACAGGAGATTAAGAAGTCTGAGACAGAATAGAGAGCTACAAAAAAGCAAGTACACTCTAACCAGTCACAATTTACTTTAACCTTAGAAGATCACAAAATAATGGGTTAAAATAATATCCATAGCCATGACATATATTATTCTATAAAACAGCTGGGTGGAATTAATTATCCACTATTTGTAGATTCATTTTGTTAGGCAATAACTACCTAAATATTAACATGTAACCAAGTTCACTTTGCTCCCAGGATATGAAACTTTAGAGAAGAAGTTTTCATGTTGCCTCCCATTAATCTGTTATCAGGCTCCATACCTGCTGGATTTGCTGTTGGAGCTGGAGCTTCTGGATGGGTGTCACCACCAGTGTGCAGGGTGGTTGGATAAGCACCACGGTGGGCCCTGTTGGGCTCTGGTTTGGTCGGCTCTGCTGTTCTCTCCGCTGCTGGAGAGCATCAAGTTGCTCACGGACCGTACGCCTGCATGCGGTCAGCATGTGAGCCAGTGGCTCCTCAAACCTTCACACAGGCAGACACAAGAGCTTTAAAGATTTTATAGGTTGGTACATGTACGTTTAAGATATTGTTTTTGGGTGCTCATTTCTTTTACCTTAGACTACTTTTATGATCAGTTATTAAGTAAATAACACTAAAATAAATTAAATAAATAGCAAAAACTGAATATTATGCTGTACATTTGCCAGCATATCACCCAAGAAGTCCAAATATATCCATCACCCAAGAAGTCCAAATGTAGCATTTTAGAACTGGAGTTGCAAAATGAATTACTAATAAATTGTGAATAATCACCATACCTATATCCACGTGGGTCTTTACATAAATACAGTCCCAAATCACCTAAACATCTCTCAGTCAGCTAAAACTGCATCCAGCTATTAAGGTGTTGTAGATTTGCCAAAGATGTTAAAGATGCAGTAG
>JBBMFX010000007.1:7810293-7829614 GCA_037832545.1 Rhabdalestes septentrionalis | reverse complement strand
ACCATCAAACTGTGCTGGACACCGTCCCTCCAGGACCGGATTTGGACACCCCTGCCCTAATCTCTTAGTTAGGGGTGCCAGAAGCATTCTTAATGTGGGGGGGTGCCTTGGTCTACTTTTCCTAAAGTGTGAGACACAACTCTGTGTCTTTTCCGTTGTCCGTGTGAGAGGGTGTGGGTGATTGGGGGTTGCCAGTTGTAGGATGTGGGGGCGGATTTGGGTACATGCACCTCTCAGCTTTTGGGAAACAGGAAGTGAGGGGACGAATAATTTTGGCCGTAATTTTTCCTACGCCCATGCTCCAAGCCCAGTGCCCCGGGTCCCGGGTCCTAGAGCCACTGCACTTCTGAGTGAGCAGACTTGTACTTTTCCAAGCTGTTGTGGGCAACATTAACATGTGCAAAGCAGTTCAGTTCGTTTCCAGAGTCAGGGTTAAAAAACTCATATCCTAATAATTCAAAAATATTCACTTTTACTGCTGTTCTGATCCTCACTGAACAGAGGAGGAGCCCTTTCAGCCAAAATAGTACCTTTATGGTGGTGTCTTTGTGGAGGTGTACCTCAAGGTTATATGTTCAGTACTGTTTATTTGGGAACAGAACTTAGTTTTCTCGCTCCAGGCAGTGTATCTTTTTTTATGTCATTTTATATCTTATATCTCATTATGTATTTTATATCTAATGTCAAAAATTCATGATATTTTTATAAACAGTTGACTGGTATAGGAATGTACAGAAATGGCACTTTGGCAGAAGCGGACATAGGGCTGAAAATACAGGTTGTGGATCAGAACGACAATCCACCAAAGTTCAAGTTTTTCAAAGGCTCTGTAACTGAATGCAGCAAAATAGGTATGTGATGTTGATCCTATTACTGTATTATTTTTTTATACTGACTTAAATCACCAATGTTATATAAACATTTGTTGAATCTCATCTTTAAATCAATGGCAAGCATCTTCAACCATGTGAGCACACTGACCTCTGTT
The DNA here is from genome assembly GCA_037832545.1 of Rhabdalestes septentrionalis. NCBI lineage: Eukaryota > Metazoa > Chordata > Actinopteri > Characiformes > Alestidae > Rhabdalestes > Rhabdalestes septentrionalis. Next base: position 7,828,626 of record JBBMFX010000007.1, on the reverse strand, counting down.
GGTTATCTGAGTACATGGATTAATATCTGAGCACATTTCTAACACCACTGCAGGAACTCACTTTATGACGATAAGAGCTGATGATGCAGATGAGCCAGGAACAATCAATGCAAAAATTGCCTACAGTATAGTGAAGCAAATACCAGAGGGGTCGGGTGCTATGTTCTCCATCAACAGAGACACCGGAGACATCTACGTTAAAAACCGCAATCTGGACAGAGAGGTCAAATGTGTTCAGAGCTAAGAAATAATAATTTTATTTGTTTAAATCACTAAATTGTTGATTTTGATACTGATACTCTACACTTAAAGAATATATAAGATTTTTTTCGTGGGTGTATTATAGAAGCATTCTGATGCATAAGAAACAGAGTAAGTCACACAAAAGTATTTTGACAGGGTTAGATTTTTTCAATTAAGCCTCTCTAGCAGCGACAAAGTTGTTACTAGTGATGTATTTACTGTTTCAACATGTTACACATGTTTATCAACCTCAATGTTTTACTCATATAACTACATGTAATTTCATTAGAATACCTGGTTTAATTATATATGTTTGTAATCCATCTGTAAAAGTGAACACATCACCAGTCCAGGGGGTACTCGAATTATGACAAAGATCATTTCCATCAACAGTAATATAACTTGAACTTTGGTGTTAGTTAAAACACATCCTCGCCTAAAGCACTTATCTATCCTAACGCAGTTGCGTTACTGTGTACTCTTACGCACTGCGCAACCAAATTAGTGCGCTCCTGATTTAGGGCTTTTTCATTCTAGTACAATGTTTCTCTTTTTCGTGCTGGGATAACGCTTCACTACCCAAAGTATTTTCATTTGCACTCCATTAATTCTGTAGTATCTGCGCAAACTGGTGACTCTTATGTTAGGTTAAGGTTAAAGTTAGGGTTTGGTGAAGGTTAGGGTTGGGTAACTGTTAGGTTTGGGTTAATGTTAGGGTTAGGTTAATGTTAGGGTTAGGGTTAGGTTAATGTTAGGTTTAGGGTTAGGTTAATGTTAGTGTTAGGGTTAGGTTAAGGTTAGGGTTAGGGTTAGGTTAAAGTTAGGGTTAGGGTTAGGTTAATGTTAGAGTTAGGGTTAGGTTAATGTTAGGGTTAAAGTTAGGTTAATGTTAAGGATAGGATTAGGTTAAGGTTAAAGTTAAGATTATTGTTAGGTTAATGTTAGGAATCAACTCATTATTTCTCTCCTATTGTCCAGGTAGTGAAGTGTTGTCCTGGCATAGAGAAGGGAAGCATTGTCCTAGCACAAAAAAAAAAATCCCTAAATCGTGATCGGAGTACATATTTTGATTAAATTGTATTTTATGATGGCTGCACGAAAACTCGTGACACTGGGCTTGACTGTTATAACCCGACGACCCCCTGTGCTTAAATGAATGTTTCCTATACTGTTAATGTGTAATTCTGCCGTTATTGTTGACAATATAAAGTGGGACTGGATTGCTTGTACTTAAAGTAAATAAGAAAAGAATTACTCATATGCAAACTGTCATTGATACGAATACATATGCTCTCTCTCATAGACTCTTGACTCCTACACTTTAATAGTGCAGGGTGTGGACATGGACGGAGCCCCAGGTGGCAACACAGGGACTGGTACAGTGCAGATTAAGGTCTTAGACATCAATGACAATGTCCCTACTCTTGAAAAAGACGAGGTAAAGTAAATCTATTTTCATTTAAATCTATTTAAATATTAGTATAAAGTTTTTATGAAATAAACCACTAGTAATTTATAATAAAATGGATTCATAAAGTTCTCAAAAAATAATAAAAAATGCTTTCATCGCATAACGATTAAAGGTTTTATAGGTATAAATATGGGTTTGCACATTACATGTAATCAAGCAGAATTCTAACAGTTACTGTCAGATAACTGTTCATTCAAAGAAAAACACCCACCTAATTTTGTGGGACAGGATTTAATGAGTATCATTCATGAAAAAGAGTTCAAAATAAACAACATCTACCGGTATACATTACTTAGGTCGTCATCCACATGTCCTTTCCAGGACAATTGGTATTTTGTTGTGACACTGGAGGACAAAAACCAATGTTCAGTCTTACATGTATAATGTTCTATGTGAATATTATACTAAATTAAATTTGAATTATTGCCACACTTGAAAATTTGTCTTTGTGTCTCCTATATTAGTACACTGGTGGTATTGATGAAGGTGTAGTCGATGTGGTTGTAATGAGAATCAAAGCTCTGGATAAAGACTTGGAGAACACCGATAACTGGCTGGCCCTGTTTGATATTGTCAAGGGAAATGAGGATGAACTATTCACTATAGAAACAGATCGTAAAACCAATGAGGGCATTCTAAAGCTGGTCAAGGTATGTATACTCAATAAAACTTGTATTCATTACACTTTCAAATATATAATTTCAATTGTTTCATTCATATTCCCTCATATTTTCAATTCCACTCTCCCATTTTGTTTCCCGCATGAAGCCTGTGGATTATGAAAAGGTTAAATCACTGGATCTTGGCTTGGTCATTTCTAACGTAGCTCCTTTTATAAATGGAACTGCCCTAGCTCTGGGTCTGAACCTAGAATTAGACAGCCCTGAGGGACCAGGAGTTGGGGCTGGGGCTGGGGCCGGGGCTGGGGCAGGAGCTGGTGCTGGAGCTGGAGTAGGGGTTGGTGTAGGTGCAGGGGCAGGTGCAGGGGCAGGTGCAGGTGCAGGTGCAGGTGCAGGTGCAGGTGCAGGTGCAGGTGCAGGTGTAGGAGTGGGAGTAGGAGTGGATGTGGATGTCGGGGTAGATGTAGGAGTAGATGTGGAAGCAGGAGCCGATGTTGGAGTAGAAGCAGGTGCAGGCGCAGGTGCAGGAGTAAAACCTGACACTAAACCAGATCTCAAACCTGGTGTTAAACCTGGCACCAAGCCAGACACCAAACCGGGAACTAAACCAGGAACCAAACCAGACACAAAACCCGGAACTAAACCAGACAAAAAGCCATCTCCAGGGGGAAAGAGTTACCCGGTAAAAATAGCTGTAAACAACCTACCTGACGGCCCAGTATTTTCAACGGGAAAGGACTTCCCTGTGTCAGAGGACCCAAAAGACTTACATGTTCCAATGGTTATTGGTTCCTTTCCTGCTTTGGATGGTGATACGGGAGAAGTTATTGAAAATGTCAGGCAAGTTCAGATAAATCAATTATTTTTCAACATATATAGTCCAAAATAGTAACAGACACTGATACCTCTCTGACTGCAGCATCCACTTAATATGATATTTGATCTATAAAGACTGTGTCTTTACCAACATGTGTTTAATAATGCAGGTATGCCAAAGCATTTGATCCAGACAACTGGCTAGCCATCGATGAGGAAACTTCGGAAATTAAGCTTATGAAGATTCCAGATCGAGAATCAAAGTTCCTGGTCAATGGAACTTACTTTGCAAAGATCCTGTGCATGACTCAAGGTACGATACACCAAAAGTTATAAAGCACATTTTATTTCAGAAAACACATTGACTCAAAATCTTCTGTCTCAGTATGAATTTGATCATTCAATTGATTTGAATATTAGCCCTGGTCCTGAAAAATAACTGCATTTATTTCTTGGATAAGATGTACCACCCAAGACAGCGACTGGGACAATAGCCATAAAGGTGCAAGACTCAAATGACCACTGTCCCGTGCTGACCAGCACGTATGAGAGAGTCTGTTCTGAGACAAAAGTCATAAATGTGACTGCATTTGATGAAGATGTCTATCCAAATGGAGAGCCTTATAAATTTGTGCTGATAGAAGAGGAGACTCAAGGAAAATGGGAAATGGTTCCTGTGAATGGTAAAGGGCAGCCAAGCACTCTTTACAAATCCTCACACACATGTCCACGAAGAGATACATTTGTTGTACATTCACCTACTCATGTCTATTTATTCCTTTTAAGGGACAACAGTGAGCTTCCACGCCAAGGAGATGCTGTGGTCAGGCTTTTATGAGCTGACCATGGAGATCTTTGACACTAAAGGTTTGGGCTGTGAGGAGAAACAGAAGCTTCACGTGGAAGTGTGCACCTGTGATCTTGGTGGCTCTTGCAGTGCCAGACTAGCCAAGCAACATGGTCCCTCGGCCACCATGGGACTTCCAGCTGTTGGACCACTCATTATGGGTTTAGCCCTGTTTATGAGTGAGTCAAAATACTTCCACACATGTATTTTAGACATACAGTATGTGCATCTCTGGAGACTTGTCTATAGTAATGACATATTTGGTCTTTTTGTTGTGTTTTCAGTGGTTCCATTAATCCTTCTGTTCTGCCAGTGTAAGCCCATGAGTAAATTCACAGATCTGCCTTTTGATGCTAAAGAATACCTTATCGCATATCACACTGAAGGCATTGGAGAAGACAAGGTACTTATTTTCAGAAAATTCCTTCATGATGGAATCTAAGAAATCAGAAAATAAACATGTATTTGCAGCACTTGTCTGGAACACATACCATTTGGTTCAAGCCTAATAGTTGGTGGCCTAGTGGTTAGGGAGTCCATCCTGAAATCAGAAGGTCTGCTCCCCGGCCATCCCTGATTGGAGGCACTCTACTGCTTCACTTGGTGAATAGGACAAATGCAGAGAAAGAATTTTACTATCCACAATGTGTGCTATGGTGTGTTCACGAAAGAAAATAAGAAGCCACTTTACTTTACGTTAGTTGTCTAAGGCACAGACTGCCGATCATGGCTAAAAGTTTTCATTTCAAGCAAGTAGCAGCAAACCTCATAGAACAATTTAGCTGTTTCAAAACTGTTTACTGTTGACCTATGGTCTAAACCAGTGCTTGCAAACCTTGACCCATAGTGGAACTCATGTAGTCCATGAGTTAGAATATGGTTTTATAACCAATCATAATTTGAAGTATGACTAATGCAATAATACATTGTTAAACATGAACTCCAAAAAAGCTAGGTCCTCTGCTTCTCCTACTGTTAGATTAGGCAAAAATATTTATATTTACCCAGTTGCACATTATTGTGATTTGGAAAATCAAAACCAAAAAAATTGTTTACATCATGGGAAGTAGCTTAAACACATGTTCATGACTCTTTGCTGTTGCCGGAGGTTCCTTCAATAAATTGTTCAATATGGTGAAGTGTAGTGCCCACTTGTGGACCTAAGATTTGTATGTACACACATCCATTTCACAAATACTTGTTCATGGCACTATAGATATAGTACAGTTTGGTACAAGCAGAATTAAGTATTCCAGCATTTAAAAGCTAAGTAACTTTCGTGCTCTGTGTTCTCTGTGTATTTGCAGGAGGTGCCTCTTCTCAGCACTCCATTTGTGGCTGAACAAAATGTTATGGCTAAAGCTGGCAATGGTGCCAGCAAGGCCAGCATGATGCTCGCTACACACGCCGGCAACATGGCGCTTTTCAGTCAGGAACTAAATGAAGGGGCCATGCAGACAGACAACATGTCCGAATTCCAGCACAACACTTTCTCAGCTGAGAATTATGGGAGCACTCTTCACTCCATGTCATTTAGGCGCAGAACGCAGGATATTTATGAAGGAATATCACTACCAGATTACTATTTACATGAATACTTCTCTCAGGTAGGAAATCAAGGACAGCAATATACATGCTGCATGTAAATATTTTATACAAAGACACATTCATGTACTTACACACAACAATTTTGAACCTTTCATTGCAGAAAGTGAGCTGTGAGAACCCTCCTGCCAAAGACAGTCTGTTGGTGTATGACTGCGAAGGTCAAAACTCCCCTGCTGGCTCAGTGGGCTGCTGCAGTCTTCTTGAGTCTGAGAATGACCTGGAGTTTCTCAATAATTTGGGACCAAAATTCATGACTTTGGCAGAGATTTGCGTTCCCCCAAGACCAACTCCGCCACCCACCAAGGTCGAACAAATCATCAAGTCAGTGGATACCATCAAAAAAAGTGAGAGTTCTGTCACCACCAGCACAGTTCAGATTTCAGAATCTGTTGCTCCTCCGCCACAGCCTCCACCACCAGTGCAGCAAAGCACAGTCTCCAGTGTTACCAAGACTATTAACCAATCAAGTGACATTTCCGTGATCAATACTGGTCAGACATTGCTTGTGCAACAGCAGCCTCTGTACTATTTGGTGGAACAGCAGGTACCAAGCACCATGATTCTTGCTGAGAGATCTGCTCATGGGACATATTTGATCAATGGGGCGACAGGTACTGATGGGCTGATACTCCAGGGCGGTAAGACGGCACAAGACACTCTAGAACAACAAGGAATGTACCTGATTGACGGAGCTTCTATGCTGCAAGGGAATATGATGTTAGCCAGCTGTACAAATTCTACCAGTGCAGGCAGCTTTACTCTTCCCACTATATTATTCCAGGCGGAACAAGGCAAGAAAATATTGCAGGGTACTTTACCTCGAGTGTCTCCTCCAGGGGACTCAGATAAAGATACTGGTGAAAAGTCAGAGTAATATAAGGAATGCCTAGATTCCACAGCTCTAACAATGAGGGGATTAAGAGGGAGAATGATCTTAAAGCTTGGAAAACACAAATCTAACTGTATGTCTCCCAAGAACATTACAATGAGTTAAAAAATACAGCGATATGTTCCGTTTAGGTCTCAGTACCAGATATCTTGGTACCAGCATGCACAGCAAATTCTTATATTTTTCTCTGGAGTGATCACTATTAAGAAGTGAATTTGAGTCTGTTGTGACATGTGTCACAGCTACATGGTAGATGATCACACAATGAACAGAGAGCTAGATGCACGATGGCAGTGGTGTTTAGCATCTAGGTTAAATTTAATCACCAGGGCCAGTTGCACCAACAGGATGTTATTGTTAGCTAAGTTGGTCAAAGTGTTCTATGTAATCAAGACCAGCTGGTGGCAAACTAAATTTTCATCATAGTGGGTGTAACTTTTAATTTCAATAACATTTAATGTTAGACTTTTGTGTGCACCCACACTGACCGTATTTTCTTTTCTTTATTTTTTTGTAGTTACATTTATCCATCAGTGTGACTTTAAATGCGGAATTTAGATTGTATTCATCTGTGAGTTTTCTGTTGGGGATGTTTATTTTTCTTGCCAGCAGTAGGAACATGCTCAGCAGTTTTCCTTACTTACACAGGTTCACTGGCAACTGTCATCATGTATTCACTTGAGCACACACTGTAAATAATTTGTGTGCAGGTGTTAGGTTCTCTCTTTAAAATATCTATGTCTTGTTATAGTTGGTTCGAATAATGGATGTGAGGCCTAAAAAATGTAATCAGTAACTCATATAGCAGCACATATAAAGCACAAATAAAAGCTCCTTTTAAATAATTATTGAAGGGGTTATAATAGGTCCAGGGGCGAAATGAAACATGTTCATGAAGTTATTTGCACAAAATCACTTAACAGATTTGGTCCCTTTCAAAACAAGCCATTTCAGGGCTTTTTGCCTGACCATGCCCCACCCATCCAATGCTTAAGATGCACATTTAAATTCTGGATTTTACATTAGAATCCATTAACTTACCACCAGTGAAAATGTTTTTTTCTTACTTTCATTCCATCCTTTTAATCTGTGGCAGTGGTTCTTGCCTGTATGGTGACCAGGCTGATGGAAGGTGGAGGGAGGGAGAAAAAGTGAGGGATACACTAGGTGGACAAAGTATTGGGACAAATGTGAAATAGGTAGAAAACACAGGTTGTATACAGCCCTGTATGTTCGACTCTGAGTCAGACCCAGAGCAAAATGAACACAACACTTAGAAATTGCACTCGGCTAATCCCTGCTATCAGATGTAATGGCAGATCTTTAACTAATCTGGTGTAGGGGCACAGCGGTGTGCGCCTAACCCCATACGTCCATGGGAAAAATACACAATTCAAGCTGTGATTGAGTATTTCCAGTGGAGGTTGTTTTATTGTGTTTTGAGCGAGTATTGGTCAGCTGGGCAGAGAGAGTTTTTGCCACTGCAGTGATCAGGCACGGCTGAACGCACATATAAAGCTGCAAAGACCAAAGATGGCCGCTGAACGTGGTGACATGCAACAGGCTAGTGTGTCGGGTCTTGACAGAAGAGGGGAGGTTCTATGCAAATTGGCCCCCTCTTGACGTCACCAGTGGCCCCCCCAAACGGGTTGCTTTGAAAGAGCCCGAAACTGTGAAGAATAGAGCTGGTGATATCTCTTTATGCAAGAGTGATTTTGTGCAAAAAAACATCATGAACATGTTTGTATATAACTAAAGTGAGTTTTGAATAATAGGTCCCTTTAAAGGATTCAGCAATATATAAAAGTAAAAAATATCTTCAATGTCTGTTGCCAGAATGCCATCAGTTTTTTAAAGTTTGTTATTAGTTTCTTAAAGTTTCTGCGAACATGCACAATTTTCTGTTCCCTAAAACGTATTGTTTTCTGCACAATTTTCTGTTCCCTAAAATGTATTGTTTTCTGAAATGGGAAGTAATAAGCACTGCCTCTGGTTAGTCAAATTGCACTCGGTATGAATGGGCAGAGTAGAATAATGAGGAGAATCCTACTGCAGATTATGTATATAAACAGAATGCAGATTTATTGGGATTTTTTATGACTTGGGTTACCTTGAATGAATGTTGTAAAAATGTATATTGCCCTGTCCCAGTTGGTCCTCTACCCAGTTTATAATGGTGATCATTACCACCATGCAAAAAAACTATGAAAATGTAGCAAATAATACATTTACCATATTGGTCTATTTGAAACAGGATTTATATGTGCTTACTTATAGTTGTGCTCACAAGTTTACATACCCTGGCAGAATTTATGACTTCTTTCAGAGAACATGAATGATAACACAAAAACCTTTCACTCAGGGTTAGTGCTTGGCTGAAGCCATTTATTGTCAAACAATTATGTTTACTCATTTTAAATCATAAACACAACACAAACAACCAAACATTATATACCCCCGTTATTAATACCATATATTTGCTCAATAATATTGAGGTCAGGAGACTGAGATAGCCACTCCAGAACCTTCAATTTATTTTGCTGTAGCCAATGACAGGTCAACTTGGCCTTGTGTTTTGGATCATTGTCATGTTGGAATGTCCAAGTACGTCCCATGCGCAGCTCCTGGCCTGATGAGTGCAAATTTTCCTCTAGTTATTTTTGATAACTGCATTCATCTTGCCATCAATTCTGACCAAATTCCTGTGCCTGTAGCTCACACCCCTAAATCCTCAATGATCCACCACCATGTTTCACAGTTGGAATGGTATACCTTTCATCATTGGATTTGTTGACTCCTCTCTAAATGTAACATTTATGGTTGTGGCCAAAAAGATCAATTTTAGTCTTATCACTCCAAATGACTTTGTGACAGAAGGTTTGAGGCTTGTCTCTGGGTAGTGTAAATTGTAAGTGGGATACTTTGTGGCATTTGCATAGTAATGATTGGCCACTTGACCATGCAGCCCATTTTCTTCAAGGCCTCCTTACTGTGCATCTAGAAACAGCCAAACCACATGTTTTACCAGAGTCCTGTATTTCACCTGAAGTTATCTGTGGGTTTTTCTTTGCACCCCGAACAATTTTCCTGGCAGTTGTGGCTGAAATTTGAGTTGGTCTATCTGACTGTGGTTTGGTTTCAACAGAACCACTAATTTTCCTCTTCTTAATTAGAATTTGAACACTGATGACTGGCATCAAATCATTTGATATTTTCTTCTATCCCTTTCCTGTTTTTAGAGTTCAACTTGCTTTTCCTGCAGATCCTTTACCAATTTTTTTACCTCCCCCATGACATCAGCACAGCACTGGATGAAATATGCAAGGGTCTGTCAGGAGTCCATAAACCAGCCATTCAAACTCATTTGTGTCAAGTTGTGTGCATGTTATCAGGCCAAATCACCAGGGTATGTAAAGTTTTAATCAGGGTCATTTGGGTAGTTTGTATTGTGATTATGTATAAAAAGAATAAACACAGTTGTTTGACAATAAATGGCTTCAGCCAACACAAACATTCTTGTGTTAACATTAATATTCTCTGAAAAATGGTTAAGAAATTATACATTTTGCCAGGGTATGCAAACTTATGTGCACAAATGTATATTTTGTCTTGGAATGTGCATTAGACCTAAGTATTTGTCTAATGAAGCATTATGAGTATAATTTGCAGTGTGCTTAAAATATTAATGTGATTAGTTTCAACATATGAAAACATTGATGATACGTTCTGTGTCATGTTATATCACAAAAGGAGTTTTATTAGCACTAGTGCTGATTCGCCAGGGGAAGTTTTTTCTTGTTTGCTTGTGTATGTTATACATTTTTTGAGTGGTTATGGGGTACTTTGGGGACCAGCAGAACCCATGTTCTGGAGAAAATGGAGCTGAAAGAGATGTGTTGTCAAATTCACATGTCATACAGTGTCGTCTTAATGATGCCTCTGTTTGATATATCATTTGGTTTACTTTTACAACTACATAATTATCTTTCCAGCGATTAATAAAATGAACAAACCCATTCTTCAGACTCACATGCATGTGACAGTGTTCTTCAAATTTCATTGTAATTAGTGCCCAGCACAATAAATTCTCCTCTGATGCAACAGAAACTAACATGTTCCACAACAAATTGGCCTTCTGTTATTATTATTCCTACTACTGAAATGTGCTGCACATAGTGTTGTTTTTTTCAATGAAAATTATGATGATATATCTTCGTCAATGAACATTTTTCATGTGACAAAAACGAGATGAGACGCGAAGTTAATGCTGTTCATTTGACGATGAAGAAATGAAATATATAATATAGTTTTTTTTGACGAATAAAACGAGACTAAATGTGGTTTTATAAAAACTGTGCTAAAACGTCTCTTCATTTTCGTTGCCTAAAACGAGATGAGACGTTATTTCCTGTACGATAGGGAGGGGAGAAAAAGTTGAACGACATTACGACCCAATACTTTTGTCAATTGAGAGGCACAGTGAATTAGACTTTTGATTTTCTGCCCAAACCCGAAGCCAATCCGATATTTCCTGCCACTACCCTTGGGTTGGACCGGGCCATGATCCAGCATTTGAGTGTCTCGGTGTCGGTTTAGGAACGCACCCACAGTTCAGAACGTGTGTTATACCGGCCTACGTATTATAAAATTCAGATTGAAATCGGACTCAGGCCGAAAATTACAGTTAAAGTGTCGGGCCAGGCTGGGCTCGAACACAAGTGGTTTCATTTTTTGGCCCCGATCTAAGCTCTAATGTGAATTAAATTTATCTTGGGTGGTCAAAGCTTTGGGACACACATAAAGTCTCACACACATGACATTTTTATAAGCAGCCTTTCCTTGTTCTGACTTGGTTGTGTTGACTATATTTGTTTAGGAATAAAAAAAATATTCAGGTGAGTTCAGGCCCACACACTGATGAAGACTTTTACCTGTTTAACAAATGTGGGTTTTATGGCAACAGGCACACACACATTTTCATTGTATTGGCACTTTTTAGTGATGTTCATTTATTTTATAAAAAATTTTGTGAGTGTACATCTAAGTTCTAACATGGTTTTGGGCAAAATAAACGTTCAATTCAAATCAGAGTGTCTCCCATGTCTGGAATAGATTGTGTCGGCTCAGTCAGTGGCGGATTTTCGTCACTGCTTTTCTGTTTTATTTTTGTCCCGTCTCATGGATTATTTCAAGGACTCTTAGTTTAACATCCCCGTTCTGTTGTGGTTTGGTGTGTATTATGTGTCTCTGTGTCTATGTGTGCTACATGTTTTATTAGGTTCAGCTGTCCTGTGTTTAGCGTTCATTAGGTCTTGTTTGGTTCTGTATATAAGTCTGGTTCTGTTAGTTTCACCCTTATGTCGCCATCGCCTCACTACCCCCGTGTATTCCTGTTCCTGTGTAGTTATATTTCTGACGGCCCCTGAGCCTGGCTTCATTTCTGTTCTGTTTGTATTCTAAATAAACCCCCATTAATGGATCCCTGGTTTCCTGTCCTTCCCTCTGAGCCTAGAGGTAAATCACGGTTGGAGGTTTGCGCCTTCGACTGTGACAGATGCCGACATCGCATACTCACCGCAAAAGAGGTAACAGAGGTCGCGTTTTCATGAGCGGACCCCGACAAAGACCACGGAGACAGAGGCCACGCTCAGTGCGAGAATTCCTTAGCCTGGTGGAGGACATGGAGAGAGGAGGACGCCGAGGAGGAGCCCTCGGTCTTCCAGAACAACGGAAACCTCTGGGAGTTGCCCTGGGAGAGGCTTCCAGGGGACTCAGAGGACGAAAGCCTCCCGGAGGTTCTGCACCTCTCTCCGCTCGCCAGGAAAAAGAGGAAGAGACGCCAAGCGAGAGTGGCTTCCCCATTCTCCACCCCTACCACCGGTAACGTCCAACATGGCGTGGTCGACACGCTGCGGTCAGCGGAGCCCGAGCCGCAGCAGATGTTCCATGAGGTTGCGCCAGACCTGTGGGTCTGCGATGGAGCTGGAGCTTTGCCTCCAAGTTGTTCAGGGGACGTCTTCTGAGACTGAAGGCCCCTGCTGAGTCACCTACCGTACCAGCGACCCCAGGTACAGGCCCAGCCAGCCCTGTCCCAGTACGCCCTGTCCCAGAAAAACCCTGTTCCGGTAAGCCCTGTCCTGGTAAGTCTTGTCCCTGTCTGTGTGGCCCCTGTCCCTGTGTCCCCCGTCCGTGAGCTTCCTGTCCGTGGGGTTCCCGTCCGTGGGGCTCCTGTCCACGGGGTTCCCGTCCATGGGGTTCCCATCTGCGAGGTTCCCGTCCGCGAGGTTCCGGACGGTGGAACCAGGACGGTAGAACTTCAGGATGGTGGAGCCCGGGACGGTGGAGCTAGGGATGGCGGAGCTCGGAATGGTGGAGCATGGGATGGTGGAGCCCAGGACAGGGGTGTTCCTGTTGGCCACGTCCCCATCTGCACCGGCCCTGTAGTCTCGGGCCAGGGCCAACTAAATGCCCCTGTCCCTTCCGTGTTTCCGGCTGTGGCCTGGTTAGTGGGGTTTCTGGGAGGTCTAGCAGGGGTCCCAGCCAGTCCAGCTCCAGCCAGTTCAGCTCCAGCCAACCCCGATCCTGCCTGCCCCGATCCTGTCTGCCCAGATCCTGCCTGCCCCGATCCTGCCTGCCCCGAGCCTGCCTGCCCCGCACCTGCCTGCCCCGAGCCTGCCTGCTCTGCGCCTGCCAGCCCCACGCCTGCTAGTCCCATGCATGCCAGCCCCACGCTGGTCAGCCCAGGTCCAGTCTGTCTTGTATCACCAGAATTAGCCTGGTTTGTGGGGTTCCTGGGGGTGCTATCGGGGATAATAGGTCAGGTCGGGCAGCCTGATAGGCCCCATAGGGAGGAAAAAATACTCATGTATTTTTTGGGAGGAAGTAGTAGTCAAGGGGTGGATGGGTGGGGGCGGGAGAGGGTGGGTTCAGAATCAGCGGGTCCCTTTGAGCAGCGGGGGGGTCCTTCCCAGCCTTCCGGAGGAGGCTTGTCAGCGGAAAATGTGGGGTGCAAGGAGCGTCCCCTCCAGCCTTCGGGAGAAGGCTGGCAGCCAGACCACCGGTAACCTGAGGAGCGTCCCTAACAGCCTTCGGGTGGAGGCTGGCCACCGGACCATGAGTGTGCCACCCAGTCTCTCGGAGGGGACTGCCTGCATGTCTGTGCGGGGTGCTCGGTAGGGCTGGTGTCACTGACAAAGAGCACCCTGCCAGAGGAAGGCCTGCCAGGTGGTGGAGTCACCACCCTGGCCTCTGATGGGTCCCTAGAAGAGGGATCCGGACCGCGGTCCACTTCTACGTCGCCCGGGCTGGAGGGAGGCCTGTTTGAAATTTAATTCTCTGCAAAATGATATTGGTAACCATAAAATATTTAATTTTGCTACAAAAAGCTGAAAGTCATCCATAAAGTAGTTCCACTTCCTGTAATAATGAAAAAAAGTTGGATTTTGAACACAGACTGGAATGTTACACTGTAACTGACAAAATATTGCTCCAGATATAAAAAAAAAATCCTATGAATGAAGTAGATCATTGTTATCTAGTGCAACTAGGTGATTTAATGTAAAATGTATCCTTAGAGTGTATAACCTGTTAATATTTCAGCTCATTAAAATCATTTTGTATGTAGTTTTACTTAATAATTTGGATACATTTTGTAACCCAATAATGGCAACATGTATTATGGGACAAGGACAACGTCCTGCGGTCCACTTCTGCGTCGCCCGGGCTGGAGGGAGGACAGCCCGGCATCACGGACATGGGGATTGAGATGCAGGAGAGTATGGAGGCATTGTTCTTTTTGCTGAGAGTTTCAGATGCATAATATGGTCATATTATTACTAATATCTAATCATCTTGCACTAACAGATGGAATATAAATGTGAATGCTCTACTCAAAATCAGCTTTCATTTTCTAATGGAAGTTCCTGTACTGTCAGCATATGCTTGCTGTTCAGTAAAGCCTGTCTATGCCCCAGTGTTTTTATTTATTTCTGCCAGTGAATTGCACTGTCAGCTGGATTGTTCTAGTTCAGTGCTGATGGCAGTGTTTGTCTGGCATGCTCTCAGACAGTAATGGGTTAGGCATACTGACAAATTCCTGGGCTATTAAATCCTGGGAAAGCTCCTGCCAGTGCTAGGTGTCGTGGCAGTGAAGAGGCTTCACTGCCAGGACTCTAAACCAAATAGGTGTTTGCATGTTTGCCTTGTTTTTTTCTTTCTGTAAAGTTACCTGCATATTTGGTTGGAAAACATAAGTCTTTGAAAGAATGCAAAGAAATATTTTTTTTCTTAGCCTGAAGAGTGATGTTAGCAGGTGAAAAAGCATTATTCGTACCAAAGCTGACATTTCTTTTTGAAATCATTTTGTTTTTAGATGGTCATGTGTTTGTAATATTGCATCCGATAAACATATAACGTAGACAACTACACTAGCCAACTAAATATACTGCTCCATTTCATCTAGCTCAATCCATTTATTGGTTAAAGAGAGTTTAGGGGTGTGGCCGTGGCTCCAGCCAAAACACACACACACATATTACTCCACTGATATGCATGCAGTTCAATACAGAAGGAAAATAGTGGGAGAATACTTGGAAGAAAAAGAAGAGGGGCAGCAATCAGAGGTTGGACATGGCTCCTCTCTGGCTTGGAAAAGTCTGTTTGTTCCTACTATCGTGCTTAACTATGGTGAGTAATATTAACCTGTTTGAAATTGAATTCTTAGCAAAATGAGAGTGGTACCCATAAAATTATATTTAATTTTGCTACAAAAAGCTGAAAGTCATCCTTAAAGTAGGTCTACTTACTGTAATAATGTTTATTTCATACAGGCCATCATATAGTGAGAGAAAATGGATTTTTAGTTATGGAACTCAGAATATAGGTCTGAATATTGCAAAAAATCCTAGACTTGCTTATAATGCAGAAATATTACATAAAATGTTATTTTGAAAAAAAGTTTAATTTTGAACACAGACTGGAATGCTACACTGTAACTGACAAAATATTGCTCCATATAAAAAAAAAATAATCCAATGAATGAACTAGATAATTGTTATCAAGTACAACTAGGTGATTTAATGTAAAATGTATCCTTAGAGTGTATAACCTGTTAATATTTCAGCTCATTTAAATCATTTTGTATGTAGTTTTACTTAATAATTTGGATATATTTTGTAACCCAATAATGGCAACATGTATAACTAATAACATATTAGTAGCACGAGTTTGATATCACAAATGTTTACACAGTGTTGTATCTTCGTAAAATATTGTTTAAAAACTCCCTCAACAACAGAATGTGTACCACGTGTAACATGTTAAGATGAAAATCCAGGCAAGCTGCACAGAAAACATGAAAATGATAGATTTAAATAACAAACATCCCTTCAGCTGATAAAAACTTAGCTGTAAGAGCTAGCTGCTGCTGACCATAGTAAGTTGGCACTACAACTCAAAAGATTTGGTTTTCAGTTCAGTCAGGAAATGAGGAATATCTTACTGATGCCTCTGTCAGGAAATGAGGAATACTTTTCAAACCTTCTGTGACCGAAATGAAATACCATCTTTCAGCTGCCAGCTCGATCCCCTGTGTAGAAATTCTTACACAGAATGAAGCATTTTGAATGCAGTTGTTTTAAAGTATGTACTGTGTAAAAATAGTTGCTTTCTAAGACTTTCTTCTATGTTTACTGTAGTATGAGGAACAGTTCTCCAGGCCTCCTGATGGACTATCAAAGGCTTTCATTTTCAGTCCAGTACCTGAACCTGATTAGTTTCAGAGGAATGTGTTTTGTTTGTTAAGACATACAGTGACTTACGTATGAATCATCCAAGCAAAACAAAGCCATCTAACCTAAGTCCTGAACCAAGGAAGAAAGAGATGATTTCAAATGATCAGGGGGTGATCAGTATACTGGTGGTGCTGAATGCTAAATGGTTGGAAAACTTTGTATCTTTAGGCACTTTGAAGCCTTCTTTAAATCAATATGCCAGGCATTAAATAGAATTTTTGCACCTGTGAGGTGATTCAAAGAAAATTATAAAGAAAGAGGGGTGGCTCAAGACTTTTGCACAGTACTTAACAATTATTAACTGTTTGAAAGATATGTATAGGTTTCAACATGAAGTGACATAAGCTTTTGGACACTGTTTTTTTTCAAATGGTTACTACAACAAGCATAAGAGATACATTAAATCCAGGTTTTATTTTGACTTATAAGTAATGCCACAATAATGGAGGTATGTGTAAGTGTACTTCTAAAGGGTAAAAAAAAAAAAAAACGTATACAGCAGTACTATATAAGAATACCATCAGGAAATAAAAGATTAAAATGAAATGAAAAACAACAACATATAACTGCTTGCAAATATTTTGTCATGTCTCCTGCATTTTTTTCACATTCACACATTGCAAAGGCTGGTCTAGAGGCCATGGAAACCGATTCTTATCTCTTAGGTAACAGAGGGGGCTGCTGGATCCAGGCGAAAAAAGCGGGAGTGGATTTTTCCTCCGATGAAACTTACAGAGAATTTCGATTACACCAAAAAGGAGTTCATAGCCAAAGTAAGAAATGCTTGTTCAGTATCAAAGTAGGTTCATTCCAGTTCAAATCCTAGAAACACAAGCTAAGGATGTTTTTCACATGGCTGAGTTGGGTGGTGTTAAGCTCAAGGCTTGTTTGTGCAGAGGTCTATGCTGGAGAGAAGTGGCCTGGAAACTTGAGAGGGGATTTAAAGTGACAGCTTATGAAGTGTCCACATATTATAATACTGGAAAAATGCAAAAAAACAAACAAACGATGTTTGTAGAGCAGTTTTATTAAAAATGATTATAACTTTTCCTCTGGGAATCTTTTATGATGTGTATATCACAAGACTTTTTTTTAGACATTTCCAGCCACTTTTTATCTCTTAGAATTAAACAGGCTGTTTTTGTTACTGAGCCTTAAATACTGATATATATAACCTTTGTTATCATACTGCTCATTGGCTGCATTTGAGCTCATTTACTTTCAAAATGCAATGTTGGTGCAGCTTATTTTGTGTGCATAAATACTGGCTGGCATAATCTGCTTTGATGAAATTTTGAAATTAACAAGTCGAGACAATTATTGACTGCTAATAAAATGACAAAACATGGACTTCTTACATAAGGTATAGCTATTTTTTGACAAAAGTATTATTTTCTGCTAGACAAATTCGAATTATTATAATTACTCTATGCTGGTAATAATAATAATTTCTGTTCTGGTTAAGAGTAACCATTTAAAGTGCAATATTGTTATCTTAACAATCACAGGGATTTATTCATTATAGTATCTTAACTGCTCCCCAGATATGGTCTGATAAACACACACAAGGAGAGCCGGTGGAGTACAGCCTGACGGGACATGGTGCAGACAAGGAGCCATTTAACCTCTTTTTGGTCAATCCGCAAAATGGCTTTGTCACAATAACAGGAATATTGGACAGAGAGGAAATATCAGAATATAATGTAAGTTCTCTGAGTTGCTCAACCATACAGATTGCTGAAACATTACAAATTGTAGCTAAAATTATAGACCAAAAAATAAGAGACCACTGCAATTTATTTCTAAATCAGTATTAAACCCAGTATAAAAAAGTATAAACCCACAGCTGTAATCAACAATCTCCTAGCAGTGTCTTAAAGTTCATTATTGTCATTTTGTTTGAGTGAATGAGAGATTTTTTTAAATTTGTGTTTTTTTTAAACACTGCACCATTTCCCTTATTTAAAAAAAAACAACCCTGAACTGAACCAGAAACTGAACATTTTTGCATTGGTCTCTTTTTTTTTTTCTAGAGGTGTAGTAGTAAA
>JBBMFX010000007.1:7772982-7794462 GCA_037832545.1 Rhabdalestes septentrionalis | reverse complement strand
CAGATCTACTCCATCAAATCTGTGGATGAGGGCTTTTTGTAGGTCAGCGTTTAGAAAACTGGATTAGAGGGAATCTACTAAGCACTTTCAATTTGTTTTACTTCTCCTACTCTAGATTAGGATAGATTTGTGAAAGCTGTTGGTGAGTTATTAATGTCAACGTCTGTATTGTGGTCAGGCAAAGACCTTTCCTACTTCATCAGCTTATGTCAACAGCAGCTTTCTCTCTTAAACCACTACAGGACACATTACAGGACAAGTACTTAAAGAAGTTATAATTCAGAAATCCTGTTGTGGTGACGCAGATATTGTAGCTTCAATACTGTACTTTAACTCATCATTTCCGCTGTCTCCATGGCGGGGCATAACGTAGGCAGCAGACTGTGCGTGGTGTCTTTTGTTGCTGGCCGTGGGATTGAGGAGATCCATCATCCGGGAGTCACGCTTTTGAGGAGGAGGAAAAGAAAGAACAGTGTTCGATCACAGCGTAGGCTGGAAGCAGACGCTCAAACCCAAATTTGGTCAGAGCCATGTGCTTGTGTAAAGAATCGCAACATGCCATGTCTAGAAAAGTCTGTATTATGATTTTGGCTTCTGTCATTTTCCAGTTGCCTTAATTCCAGTGCAAGTGCATGTGAATTTTGATGTATTTCCCTCAGTGGTGAACCACTTGGGAGAATCCTCCAATCCAGCATCTTAGCAGAGGGTCAGAATGTGCTCCTGTGATCTGTAGACACGCCTGATAAATATGGTATCCCTGCAGGTTTTTTTTTATTCTGAACCTTTTGTGTATTACTTGAATCTACACTAAAGTTTATCCCAAGTTCACCACAAATACAGTGGAGATTTTTCAGAATCCCTAAACTTTTCTTAGGAGGGTTTCTGCCTACCTCTACTCCAAAATGAAAAAGAGAGCTAGGAAGCCATGAACAATAATAATACTAATATGCATTTTTGCTTAAAAAAAATAGACATGCATAGAGAGTAGCGGAATACATTACACTTAAGTCAGACTTTTTACTGTAATATAGAGTTTAATCAGTTTATAGAAGCAGCCCTCCTTTGGCATCTTAGAGTCTAAGACTTAACCTTCAATCTAGGTTCATATGTAGATCAAAAGGTTTTCACTGTAAGGAGCAGAGTCAGATGTGAAGAAGGAAATGAGTAAAGAGGGTAAAGATGAGAGCTTGGTAGGAAGTAGGGAGAGACTGGTAATAGCAAGCACCAGTTCCAGTTCTTTTTTGAACATGGCTCCAGTTACATGTTTTATGTAGAGGGCCAGATGCCAGCTGCTTCTGTCTTTTGCTGCATCATCCTTCTGTCCTCCCCATTCTCTTTCTGCCTGGCTTATCTGTATACAGCCCATGCTGCTCTCAAGGCGAGCAATAACACATCTCAGGCAACTAATAAATGTCTGTGCTGATAACTGGTTGCTTGATGAGATGAATTTCTTTGAGCCTGTGCTATGCTGGTCTTTTGAAGATAAGGCAGCTCGTCTGCTGTAAGGTCTGATAAAAATGAAAAGAGCTAAACTACAGGCATGTTATTTGAAACAGACGTGATGTTGGTTTGTTTGCCAGTGAATTCCCTGTCACTCTCCTCTGCACTGGAAGGGTGGAGCAGCTCTGAGAGCCCCAAATCAACGCAACTGCACAAACAATGTAGGACTTGATGTTACAAAACATGTTTCAATATTTAGCACTAGACTGCTGTCTTCCACATAAGTTATTCTGCCTTCCTCTCCGTCTGGTCCTCAGAGAATAGACAGTACAGGAAGATGCTGTGTCAGGCTAATATCCAGCAGTATTACTGGACATAGTAGAATTTCAGATAGTCTTTGCTTGAACCAGTGTTTGCTTTTAGAGGTCTGGGTCATGTATACGGTGTGGCACTGGGGATTATTGTGACTTACTGACATCCTGGGTCAAATCTCTGAACCTGATGTTCTGTCATGATCCTAAAGAACACGGTGTCCTGTTTCTTGTGATGTTAAAGGGCCCATATCCTACATTTTTCTTGCATGTTTTTTTTTACATTTTAAGCGTACTTTAAATGGACAGAGCTAAACTGCTGTAGGTGAAGATGGATGTGTGGAGATGAATTGGTTTTTGTGACATCACAAAAAATATGTTAAAACAGACTGCTTTTTGCAGGTTTATACCCATCTATGGAGTGAAAATTATGCTTTGGAACAAACTACATCAAAGTATTTTTTAAATAAAATTCAGGGCTATTTTTGTCCATGATGTAGAGTTTTTAAATGTATTTTTGCCTGTTGGTATAGACTAATATTTTGATTATATTGATGAATATTCAAGTACTCATAGATTTGTTTTTTTGTTTGTGTTGTTTTTTGAAGGCAAACAACAAAATATATCAAAGAACAATAAAAACATAGATATCAAACCTTAAATAAAAAGGCATACACATGGTTGTTACCACCTAGACACATGTAGTATCTTCATAAAGCAAACTTATTATATTTTTTATGTGTTTTGGGGGATCGGAATATTAAGTCGGTTGTTTTGTAATAAAATTCATTTGAATAATTTTGACTTGTGACTGCGCTCCTGCCAATGGACATCACTGCTGAATAATGTTGTGTTTTCCATGGTGGGAAAAAAATGTAATCTAGCTTGGTTTTATTCTGTTTATTCTGTGTCGTTCTGTCTGGCCCATTCTGTGTCCATGAGAAAATGTCTAGGATTAGGCCTGTAGGGTTTAAACGAGGCGAGTGTATTTGTGATTTTTTTTAGATTGTTTGACTTGGCTTAGACAATATTGGAGTCCATTTTTGTTTTTTTGTTATTTCGTTATTACGTGGTGGAATACTAAGGGTCTGAATTTGACACTTGTGTGTGCATTTTGTGTGTGTGTGTGTGTGTGTGTGTGTGTGTGTGTGTGTGTGTGTTTGTGTGTGTGTGTGTGTGTGTGTGTGCTTGTGTCTAGCCCCCCTGGGGGTGTTTCCAGGCAACTGGGGCAGCTGACTTTGAGAGTGTTCCAAAATCTGACATCATCCCTCTGGAATCCCTGCAGGGCAGCAGTGCCCAATAACAGGAAACAGGGCTGGTGTCTTTGTCTAGAGATGGATAGCTAAGAGAAATGTACGAGAAAAGAGAACCGGTAGCAGAATTTCATCATGACATTTAAGTATGGGTGTGTGTCTCGTTCACACAGCCTTTTTTACAGCACAGCATATGTCATGGTACGCCAATGTCATGCAGCAAAGTCACACCTAAAAACTAATGACCCACTTTATGTGTACTGTAAAAACTAATCATTACATATTTTTGGGCATGAAGTATTGTTTGCTGGCGGATATTGCGTGTAGTCTTTTAAATGCTCTTCGTGCCAACAGTGATGCATAGATAGTGCACAGATTTCTGATGCTAGCAGTTTTCTGCTGTTTGCTTTATTATAGTTGTGGGACAGCAGTGTTCTGGTATACTACAGTGCACATCTTTCTAGAGACCTGTCAATCTTCACCAAACTGTATAAAAAAGGTTGTTTATAGTCTGTACATTTTGTCATAATTTATAAGAATACAGCATTTTCCTGATCTGATATTGATAATATATTTTTAGCCAGCTATTAGCCAGCAAGCTGCTTTGGGAAATCATCAACCTAGTCCGTTAAAAGTTATGTGTAAGAAATTGTCTAAGCATTGTCTAATTGTAGCTGAACACGTACTTGTTAGTGTTCTTGCCAGATCATACCTCCTGCAGCACACAGAGCCTAACCAGTTCTTCCTATGTGTGGATTTAAAAGCGATTATAATCGATATCTTTAAAACTATACAGTATATACAGTACGTATATGAACCATTATTTTGATTTATTTTGTGTATTTGTACTATACATTGTAATTTTAATTCATTTCTAAAATTACATTATGAATTCAGAGTCACATTACATGAAAATACAAAGCATGGATCCTAAGGCACCTTACAGAGGCTAAACACTTACACATGCACACACAAGCACACACACACACACACCCTTGTCTGCAGTGTCTCATCTTTTTCTCAAAGGCCCCATTAGGACAGCACTCACAGACCCCACCCAGGCTCTCCAGCATCTTTAACAAAGCACTGCAGCTCCTCCAGCTCAAAGGCCACCAGCAGGGAGGGAGCTTTCTCTGCCTCCAGGGAGTGTCTTTATTGTACCATCATTACTCTCAGGCTGCTAATTGATCCCCCCGTCACACCAGCAATGAGCACGAGCAGAAAAATTACCCTCCCTCATCAGGTTCTGCTCCGTGGCACGATTCAATTTTTATGGCACCAAGCTCTGAAGAGTTAACACATTTTTGTTTTTGGTGGTTTTATTTTACACTCTGCTGCTTTCTTGCCCATGGCAACCTTAATTATTTATTCTGTATACTATTTTTTTTATTTATTTTTGTAGTTATTTTTTGTATTTATAAAACTGAAGGCATGTAGGTTTCTAAACCAGTAATGCATTCTCTATTTGTGACCGTCTTGTTATGATTGTGATTAATACAAATTCTGGTATAAATATTGTAGTGGATGCTCAAAAATATGTAATAAAACGGTGAAATATATTCCAAATATATCCACAGATTTTTTTTTAACCAAAAATGTCCAAAATAATTATGTTCCTCTAATTACCCTGTTTGTTTGCATGTAGAATCTCATTGCAGGGTGACGTGAAGTCAGATGATGAATGTCTGTGTACTAATGAGTAGCTGGTATTCTGGGCAGTTAGTAATAGCTCGTAATGTTTTGAGGTGCCACACCCAAGCATACAAACACGAGCCGCTAGCGGAGCATCGGCAGCTATAGAAGCTGTGAATTTTTTGCTGTGTTTTTTTCCTTTTCACTGTCGTTTCACTTGTGTGTGCCTGTGCCAGGCTGTGAGTGCCATCTCCCGCTGTGTTTCTGTATGGCTGATTGGTATTCCACCCTCTGCTTCTCCACAGCAAGCCACAGAAAAGAGCATGTGCAGCTGAGCTAAATTAGAGTGTCTGTTTTAGAGCCTGTTAGTTAAACTCAGACTTGACTGCTGTAGCATTGGCGCAGCCCCAGCGCAGTGCTTTGGACACTAAAACTGTTCAGATGGACACATAAAGAAGCCAGCAGTCCACCCTCTCCCCCACTAAACCCACCCTTCCGCCTCCAAAATTCCTCCCTCTGTACTCTGCCTCCGCCATCTTCCTACCCAGCCTCTCACCACCTCCTACTCATTTTGAATCACATTATACAGTCATTTTGAGCCTGGTGATTGTGTAATTCTCATTGTGCCCGTGGAGCATGCTAGTCTTTGCGTCAGACAGTGAATGAATCAGCCCGTGCGTGGTGCTGTGTGGTGTGGCTGTATCTTTCTGCTTCACACGCCTGGTGTCAATCAGCTGCTGAAGACTCAATAGAGTATTTAGCCAAATCCAAGAGCCATGCTTTGGTGTCACAAAAATAAAGGTAGTTTAAAAAAAACAACTTTTAGATGTGTACAATACCAGTAATAGTTTATTGCAAGCCTTTTGTGAGTTCTTAAAACTTTAGATGCATGAGTTAATTGAAATTACTTAATGTATAAATAGTTTTTTTTTGTCCAGAGGATGCAAAGTCTAAATGATTTTCTACTACATACCCCAAATTGTATGAATAAAATCATTTTAAAATGCCTTAAGGTTTAATTTATTTTTTCTTATCTGTTCTCAGTTATCTGAAATTTTAAATAACTTACTTTATGAATTGTTTGTGTGTTTTGGTATTTTTCCCTGATAAATATAATAATTCAGGTATCATAATGTGAACTTAAAGTATAGCAGGGCTGGGTTCCTGCATGATTTTCCTGCTTGAGCACACCTGATTTAACGTATTGGTTATTTATCAGGTTTATTTAGTGTGACACAGCAGGGAAATCACCAGGCTGTGCTGGCCTCAGCTTGTGTGCCATTCACAATTCTGGTTTTATTACAGTCATGTGGCCAATTGAAAGACTGCTAGACTCAAATTAGTGCATTTGTTCCCACTTCGCTTTATTGATATTGCAGAAAGCTGACATTTTTGTTTACTCTTTGCTTTGAATGCACTGGATAGAGACAGTTATACAGTGAACACAATCCAACAAAAGTAATCAGTTTTCAGTACAATCACAATGTTGATATTTTGTCCGTGTTTATTAAGAGGAAATCTAAAAGTGACATTGTTAAAGATATATGTAATTATTTCTCCTACTTGATTGCTGTACAGAAAAGTCTACGATTGCAATTAAAACAGTTCAAATCTCTCTCTCTCTCTCTCTATCTCTCTCTCTCTCTCAGATATGTCACCAGTTCTTGCAGGCTTTATCGGTGCTGGCGCGCTGGTGGTCGCAGTGGTGGCCTTAATTTTTGTGTGGGTCTGCTGTCAGAAGCGTTACCACAGGATGACGGGCAACTACAAGCTCCATGGCATCCAGTCGGAACACAGCGACCCCTCCACAGACCCGCCATACAAGTTCATTCATATGCTGAAGGGCATGAGCATCTATCCGGAGACACTGACCAGCAGCAAGAGGATTGTTCGGCTGGCCCGGAGAGTCGGTGTGCGAGGTGCTGATGTGGAGGATGGCAAGGGTTGCCCAGTGGTATTGGTGGATGCGGGCACAGGGTCTGAGAACAGCCCAGTCGGGGCCCCTCAGCTCCAGATGAGTGGGTTACAAGACAGCTCTCCCCTGGCAGCACGGCTGGAGAAGGAACTGCCTGTCCGTGCAGATTACTGCAGCCTGGACAGCAGCCCGGCCAGCGGCAGCAGCAGCCAGAGCTCCAGCACCACCGCGTCCATCATTGCCACCCCTTTCACACCAGCTGACGAACAGAGTCGCGGTACACTAAGCCTGGCCATTGACTACAACTTTCCCAAGAAGGCCCTGGTGGTCACTGTCCTGGAGGCACGAGGGCTGCCAGCAGTGGACAGCCAGGCTGGTAGCGCTGATCCTTACGTGAAGATGACGATCTTGCCAGAGAAGAAGCACCGCGTGAAGACCCGCGTCATGCGTCGGACTCTGGAGCCAGCGTTTGACGAGACCTTCACTTTCTATGGAGTGCCATACAGCTCGCTGCCCGAGCTCACACTGCACTTCCTGGTGCTGAGCTTCGACCGTTTCTCACGGGACGACGTGATTGGAGAGGCACTGGTGCCACTGGCTGACGTGGACCCCAGCACGGGCAGAGTACACATCACACAGCAGATCAGCAAGAGGAACATGCAGGTAAGAGCAGAGCCACACACTCTTCACCACACTCACAAACCATAATTAGATTTTATTAGGGATGCACCAATTCCACTTTTTGCTCACAGTACCAACTCCACTGAAGCAAGAACAACAAGTGACTCTTATAGTCATATGTGAACACAGCAAATAATGTGAACAATGTGAAATTCTCTCTGCTTTTAACCCATTCACCAAGTGAAGCAGGGGGCTGCCACCAATGAGGGGCACTCGGGGAGGAGTGTGTGGGAACGGTCCCTTGCTCAAGAGTACCTCAGTGATAACACTAACAATTTGAACCTACAACGCTCTGATCTGTTAAAGATTCATTAGTTGAGCTTAGCTTTTCTGCATTCATTATCACTTTTAGGAATACTGCTTCAAAAATAATGTCAGTGTCTGGTTTCACACAGTACAGGTGTATTCAGTTAGCAGTGTGCATCGTCATGCAACCCCTTAATCAAAAAATATATTCAGCTCAGAAAAAGATTAGAGACCCCTGCAACTTATTTTTTAATCAACATATCTATGAGTATGACAACCGTTCAATACCAGTGTCTGTTAAAGTCCTCATTCTGCTTTAAGAGGTTCTGATTACTGATTACCTGAATCAAATCTTATTTAATGAGGTAATGGATAAAAAATACTGCTGCAATCGACACTCTCCATTTTCCAATGTGGTCAGTTGGATGGTAAAACAACTAGTAGTACATGAAAGTTAATTATTGCCGTTTTTGTTTAAAAGTGAACAAGTTCTTTAAACACTGCCTAATTTCTCTTATTTTAATGTTCGGTCATTTCCTATAAAATTATTTTAAAAACAGTATTTTTATTTGGACATTTGTAGAAATATTGTCAGGAGCTCTTAAAAATAAAGGCAAAGCTGTTCAGTTCAATTCTTGCACCTATAAAAAATAAAACCTGAGAAACTGAAGTGCCTTTTCCCCCCCAGTGCTGTATAGTAATGTGTATTGTGACACCCCTAGGCTTTGTCAAATTTGTTAAAATAAAGTAAATGTATGTAATCACAGTATTTTGCTGAATGTGAAACACTCAGAGGGTAATAAAACTACAGCTATAGTGAGGCAGTGCTGTATGTGTGAACAGACTGACAAGTGTTTACTAATATTTATAATTTGGCTAATATGTCAGATAAACAGCATGTCGATTATATGGTGTAAAATATAACATTGAGGGAGTGTTTTTATGTGTATCACGGTACGTTGTACCCAAATGAAAGGAAGGGGGAAGACGCCACAGGATGCAGAGACAGATATTTAATGAAACGCAAAACAGAACACGGGTATACAAAATTCACACTGGAATGACAGACATTAGGAACTACACAGACAGAACGACAGGCCATTCAGACAGGATACATACAAAACATCAGAGCACTACACGGAAGACATACAGAACCTCAGGTTACCAGACAGGAGACATACAGAACATCGGGTTACGAGTCAGGGAACCTGTGCTCCCCAAACAAACAACGAAACATAACATGATCCCCAGCCAGAAGATCTCCACACGGCCAGGGCCAACCAGACAGGAACAGAGGGAGCTGGCGCGCGAGCCAGAGCTCCCAAAACAAAGGGGAACACGGGTCTAAAGGGGGACAGAACAGACAGGGGTTACAAACCAGACAAGGCCCAGACACGTACAATACCTACCAGGCCCGTGCTCCCCAAACGAACATAATAAAACCAAACCAGAACCTCGTAAACTCCAATACGAGGCAGGAGGCGAGAGGTACCCGCACTGGTACCGCGGGACCCGGGAAACACGAACCTGGGAACAACCAAGCATTAAAACAGAGACACTGAACCACATGAAGACGAAGTCATAAACAGGAAAACCCGAAATCATGTCGAAACTTACAAAACATTGTTAGGAAAAAACACACTTAAAGGGGAAACAGGGGACACCATGAAACAAGGACACAAACCCCTACGTAAGACATAACCAAGGAACAGACACACAGAACAGAAACCACAACAGAATAGGTTAAATACAAGAGACAGACACCAGCTCATAACAGACACACATAGCGGAAACTATAACAGACAAAACTAAAGACAGACATTCACTCAGAACAGAGAGACTTAATAGAAACTATTACAGACAGTTTAGAAGACAAGACAAACAGACACCCGCTCTCCTCAAAGCCAACGTGCTCCTCAAATTGAATAAAGAAGCAAGTTGGCTGAAGATGAGCCGGGAACACACACAGGAACAACATACACCATGGAACAGGACAGGACAGAAACATACAACCAGGAAACAGACAGGGGATACAACCGACAATCCAGACTACTTACGTGCCTGTTGTCCTGCAGCCCGAGTCTCTCATCCCTCAGGCCCAATGGAGAGGGACCTCACCCTCTCCAGTCTACGAAGGAACGTGACTCTCTCCCCAGGTCAGGAGGACCCGAGGAGCTCTCTATGCAAAAGCCTGAGGAGAAGCCTCGCAACCCCTCGGGCCATAGAGGGATTAAAACCATGATCCATTCTGGATCCACGCCGACCGTGCGCCACCGCGAACATTTCAGAGTCAGACATACAGATGGAGAGGGACAGAATCCAACTGGAAACAAGGGAGCAGGAAAACAGGGACTGGAGCTCAGACCTAGGGCAAGAGACACGCAAGACATTAAAAACACACAATCACCAGGACCAGGAAAGCACACAGACCCAGGAACCAGGAGAACACACAGACACAGTAGCGAGGCAAGGGAGACGGAAACCAACAGAAAACAAACCGACTGGGCCTCACAGAAACACACAGAACAAAGAGTTACAAATGACGCCTCAGCGATCCTAGAGATACTGGGGGTGTTACAAACCGTGGGGACACACTAGGTAGGGGGCCTACATAGGGGGGACATAAGTAAAGGGACACATAGACCAGAAAACAGGGAAAAAGGAAAAATAAAAGGACCAGAGATGGCCAAGACGGCGCAGTCGTCACAATGTGCAATTGATTATTTTAGCACATGTAAACTACTTTCATACACAGAAATGATAATTAACCTGCCATTTAGTGTGAGGTCGTCTGATTCTAATGATATCTGTATGATTCTGTACATCAACAGGATCAAACGCAACAAAGACAGTCCAAACTAAGGGCTAAATAAACCCAAAAGTATGTTTTTATCACAGCATTATGGATCAGACTGCAGCTCAGAGGACTTCATATGGACCCCATTCCAATACAGAACACAGCAAACCTACCAAATATAAACATTCTAACACACCCTCTGTGGTACCACTTTACATGAAATTTATTTAATAAAAGAACATGTTGCGTTTTAGTTGATTAGATGCGCATGTGTGCAACACCATCTTTAAATCTCTACTAGCGGTTTTTACATGTTTTTTGTTTATTCATTTAGGCCTATCTTCACTTCTCCTGGACACAGGAAATCCAGGCAAGGTTCAGGATGTAATCTTGGGATTAACAAAAAACGGCGGATCTTCCATGAAAGAAGCTGTTTTGCTGTGCAATGACAAAGCACAGAAAGATGAAAGATATGCTGCTGCAGTTCTAATACTGCCATATACCGTAAAACTTGTGTAATTTTGAAAAATTAAACATTTTGGTCATACAACCCATCTCTAATCGGAACATTAGTCACTGTTGAAGTGGTTTGTCCTCCTACTTGTGGAGTGGAGGACTGGTGAATCTCAGACAGCACTGGATTTTGCCACTAAACATTACAGACACTCTGGCTCTGTGACTTTTTAGTGCTTTTTGAGCTTCAGTCTTTTGACATTCCTCCCGAACGCGGGGCTCCTGAATACATATTTTTTAAAATACTTTTAAAAGTATTTGTACAAATACCATATTCGTAAAAAACAACGTTTTTGTACCTTTCCGAATACCGGATTTGGATTCGGCTCCACCCCTAATATACATATATGTCAGTGAAAGTAAAAACGTATCAACATTTGAACCTAATCAAGTATATTAGTGTAATAAGTAAATGTACGATGGTGTCACATTAGCATAGTCGTGAGCAGTTTAATTTTTACACTAATGCATATTTGAAAAGTGCATGTGTTTAATTTTTTCCCCTGGTGGATTGGAAAGACATAGCAGCATGGCATTTATCTTTAAGTTTGGATATAGCATACACATTGTGAAGCTGCGTATGTGTGTACTAACAGTTAAACACAGTTTATCATTCAGAATGGCTAAGAATTCAGAAATGCTTTGAATTTTGCAAAACTCCAGAGACACTGCACCTTTAATGTTGACACTGTATTTATTATGAAAATATTGCTTTTGATTGTAATGTAAACCTGTATTATAAGAAATATCATAGGCTTTTTCTGTTCATAAATGTATGTTTGTCTTTACCCAGGTTGGTTATTAATAGGTTACCAGTGTGCAGAAATGTTATGAACATTAAAGACCCAGGCTGTGCAGAAAGCAAAATCTGCAGCAGAAAGTGCAGCTCCTGTTTCAGCAGGTCTGTTGTGCTGCCTGTAACAATATTAGTTGCTTTGTGAGGCTAAATGCAGGCTAAGTTGCAGCTAGGACTCCAATTACAAGGCGGTGCTGTTGTGGCAAATGAACAGCTTCCTTTCCTAGTGAGCTTGAACATGAAAAGCAGAGGGCTGGGTTTGCACTGCATAAAAGTGACCCCCAAGTTTACAGAGGTAATGGTGCTATGGCAAATAGCTTGGTTGTCTTTGTGAGTTGTTAGAGCCACAGAAGTTGTACTGCAGAGCACAGAAAAGTGCTTTATATCATACATTTACTGCCTTTCTAGTCAATTATTGCCTCCAGGCAGCCAACACAATTCAAATTTCATTGCTAAGGAAATAGACTGGATTATGAATGGGTAGGAATGACGTGACTGAATTGAAAAAAGACACTGTGTCTGATTTTGCAGTGTGCAAGCCGTGGGGAGCTGCTGGTATCTCTGTCCTACCAGCCTGTCTCTCATAGGCTCAGTGTGGTGGTCCTGAAGGCCAGACATCTTCCTAAATTGGACATCACCGGCCTGTCTGGAAGTAAGTACATATACATGCTTTAAATCCAGGTGCAAACATAATTGAAATAGCATGTAGAAGTTTTTACAACAGTAACTTTTGAATGGATTTTGTTAAAGGAAGCAACTGCAAACATACACTAAATATGCAGACATGATTATTTATATGACCTATTATAATAAAAAAACAATTATTTTGGGTTATATACAAATGTAATGTTTTGGTTAAAAATGATCATGTGTAATTGTACCCCAATTGCTGACCCCAAAAGCTAAACAGCATCTTTTCTTATTGTAAAAAATAATTTGTGGTGTATTTTAAAAAAGGAAAATGCAGTCATGCCTTTGCTTACCTTCACTTCTTATCTCTCAGATCCATACGTTAAGGTGAATGTGTTCTATGGCCACAAGCGCATCGCCAAAAAGAAGACTCATGTAAAGAAGTGCACGCTGAATCCCGTCTTCAATGAGTCCTTTATCTACGATGTGCCCGCAGACCTACTACCTGACATCTCCATCGAATTCCTGGTTATGGACTTTGACCGCACCACTAAGAACCAGGCTGTGGGTCGGCTGGTGCTGGGCACACACAGTCCCTGCCCCTCTGGCGCCACCCACTGGCAAGAGGTCTGCCAAAACCCACGCCGACAAATCTCCAAATGGCACAGCCTCAACGAGAACTAGGGCCTCAGCTCTTTCTCTTCTGCACACATACAAACTAATACATACAACACACACATACAAACAAACACATGCACACACAGACAAGGGAGACTGAAGGCCCTAACAGAGGTGCCTTTGTGCAGTCAAGGAGCAGCCAATGAATCAGAGGTACTTCAGATGGACTTTGTAGGACACACAGTGGACTTTTGCATTGGCTGTATAGTGAAATATAGGTCTGGAATAATCCTTTCTAAATAATGCTGTTTCAGCCATGTACACTGACAGATACATACACACATCCAAACATAAATATGCATACACACAAAAACAAAAACAAACACATCATTCATTGAAAAATAGAGAGACCAAAATATTACAACGTACACAATTCTGAGACTGTTATGAGTATAAACTCCTGATTTAAGCAATTGTGAATGTGTGTGTGTTTAAATTCAAGTGTAAAGCGTCTGCCTCTACACATAGCCGCGGGAATGTATTCTGAACAAGGGGTGCTGCCGTATTGAATAATTTTGTCGATGGGGAGTTCAAATTAAATTGACCTAACAGTAAGCATTAGAATGATTTGAATGACAGATAAACATGTCCTGAAACGCCAGCTCCCCCAGCAACCCTATTTCCCGTGGTTATGCCTCCACAGACCCTTCACTGCACTGTACCGCATGTCTGAATAAAACAAGATTTACTCCATTGGGGGGAAAAAACTAAAAAACTAAGCGAACCGTAGTCAGTTCCGAGAGTTAGTGTCGCTTGTCACATTTTTCAAGTTAAATGCGACCATTGGTGTACACCACATTCATTATTCATAAGTTGTATAATGAGTTATGGATGATGCCTATTTATTAGAAGTGGAGATCAGGTAAAGATTCCTCCTGTGCTGGTATTTAAAGATTCACAGTGATCAGGATGTAGCTGAACCCTCGTGTCAGTTAAAAGCATACTGTAGCACAACATGAGGAGTTCATGTGAAAAAACACTGATGGACTGATCTGTATGTTCTTCTTTTGTGCAACTTGGATTGAATGATGAAGACTTTAAGTGTGGTGACATTTTCCAAAATGTGTTACATTTTTTTTATTTAGATATTCTCCAGATCATACACAGTTTAGTGTGATGCTGTCAAACTGCAAGGGAGAAACCATGAGACCATTCACAGTCCACTCTGAATGTCAGTGTGCTGTATCTGTAAAGTCACAAATGTCACACATGCTCAAAGTCTGTTTCTCCACCACGCAAGTTGCCTCTTTTTTATACGTTCCTCTCAGTCCTGTGCTGCACGCCATATGCTTTTTGGAAGCAGATATTTTCTTCACTGCGTTTTAATAACAATGTAAATATTGCACAATATAGAGAGATGGTGGGCGTATCTGTGTGTATTTACTTTGAGGTTATTAGATATTGTACTGTATGCACTGGACACCACTGGCATGTTTTGTGGAGGCTGAATAGTAATGGTATGGTGTGTTTTAGTAAAATAACTGGAAGAGATCTGGAAGATCTCTGTTTGATATGATTAGGCTGGGTTAATAGGCTGTTAAGGTAAAGGCCCCATTGACCTTCTGTTTTACCTAGACTGATAGCTATAATTCATAAAGCCTGTTCACTCGTGAGCTAGAGTTGGTGGTGCGGGGGGGTTAATGCGAGTGCACAGTTTACCAAAGCTAATGATGCTGATAATAAAACAACTGGCATCTTTAAGTTTAACATGCCTTATGCTCACTGCACTTCACAAATTGATTACATTGAAAATGTATTTAAAAAAGCAAAAAAAGGTTATCAAGTAATAATTTTATTGATTATTGCTTATAATTATTGGTCTGGTCAATTCTTGGTTGAATTTGGGCTTGGGGTTTTTTTCTTACACTCGTCTGATCCTAGTGTAAACCTATGCACACACCTTTAGACACCACCTACACACACACACACACACACACACACCCCAAGAGTTCATGTCAGTAATGTTCATTTTACCTTATTTTCAGACACCTTCTCATTGGGGAATTGAAATGAACAGGCCAGATTTAGTTTTATTTAAACAGGTCAACTAATGGATGGTACCAACAGTGAAAGGAAAAGGGCTTCTATTCATACAGGCTCAAAGTGCTCTAGTGCTCCAGCTGAAAAAACACTCCCTCTGCTCACTTCTCTATAACTTTCCTTGCTGTAAAATGTGCTTTTGTATCTTTATGCCAGTATTACTGAAATGGCTGTGAAGATTCAAAGTGTATGGACAAGGCTATCAAAAAGCAATGTGAACATGATTACAGTGGTTCAAAATAATAAACTGGGGGACCTTGTTTTGTGCAAATATGACAAATAAATAAATGACATACATTGCTGAAAGCTCATGACCTTTGCTGAATATAGCACACTGACCTGTGGGCGTTCTTACACACACTGAATGTACAAATTAAATGTGATTAAAAAAAAGTGAATTTTAACCTCCTGGTGTGCTTTCACCCCACTTCAGCCTCAGTTAATGAAGCCCTTTATGTCCAGCTGAGAGATGCTTGCATCTATCCAAATCATTCTTCAGTACAGGAAGTGGCCTTTAGCTTTTCATGTCTTCTGTGTTAACTGTAAGCAGTTCATTGTATAGCAGAAAGCTTTCGCCTGTGTGATTTAAAAAACCCCAAAACTGAACAATGTTCTAATTATTTGGGTAGGAAATTCCCAATAGATACCAATCTTTTCTAGTGCGAGTGACTGAGAAATCCCCAGATGCTATGGTGAATTTCAATAAAAAATATAAATTGAACAGATTTATGTGTAACCACATTAAACTCTCTGTCACGTCATGTGGAGAAATCAGGGCAGAGAGTATAATTACTGTCTTGTTATGTACAATTAAGCCATTTCATTACACAGATTTCTTCTAAAACTGTATCATTACTCGTTTTTCTAGGACACCTGTTTTATTTAAAATGATTCCTTCTCTTCTACCTGTACTCAGTTTCTTAACATGCAACTTCCTTTTTTCATTTTACTGTCATCTCATCATCTCATTATTAATTCTGCATCAAAGTAGTTACCCAAGTAATCCATAAATACGCATTACCCAAAGTAATCCACTTTTATAAGGCACATTTCTTAAGAGTTTGTGAAGATCTGGGACACATGCAATAATGTAATAAGAATGGAAGTCTCTGATCAAATTTGTGGTGATGGGACTGTCATGGTTGTGTGATGACCTTATTCTCCTTCCTGTACTCATGTGTTCAGATTTTCTTTGAAATTTTCTGAGAAAACCACATGGGACTGTCATGCATTCAGTCTATTCTCAATGAGTGCCTTAGTGATCAGTTCTTACTAAAGATGAACGCATACAGAATGTACACTTCTAGTCAGAAATCTGCACACAACATTCACATTCAGTGGTTATCCTTCTTTTTTATTATTGACTACACTGTTGATTAATTTTGAAAACATCAAAATGATGATGGAACATGTGTAGAATTATACAGTAAACAAAAACAAATCTGAATGTTTTATAATTTAGATTCTTTAAAGTGGAAAAAATTGCTTTACAGACTCTTGGCATTCTCTCAAGCAGATTCATGAGGTATTGACGTTATTTTTATTTTTTTTAAGTGGTGCCTTGTGTTAATTTGTGTCATTTCTTGCCTTCTTCATGTTTCGGACCATCAAATGTGTTGTGCGGACGTAAGGTTGCTACTCAGTGAATAGTCCCATTCAACTACTGTTCTATCCCACATTATGGCAAGAACCACTTAATAAGCAAAGAGAAGCAACAGTCCATCATTACGTTAAGATATGAAGTTCAATCAATTTCAAGAACTTGGAACGTATCCTCAAGTCCAGTCTCCCTGGGGCAACCCACTGATGGTCTGCTGAGGGTAGCATTTCAACTCATGACCTCTTGGTCCATTGGTCACCCCGTTCATCATTTACTATAACATACAAAAATCAGCCTGCAGTAAAATACATCTGTTGAGTAAAACTGTTAGAATAAATGTACCACATGGTTCCTTGGTGAATTTTCAGGGGGACTGGAGATTTTTGGTTTTGTGTTTGCCTGCCCTGCGATTTTTCTGGAGACATTTTGCTGGGTGTTTCCATGCCTTTGTCCCAGTCATTGCTGGGATAGGCTCCAGTACCGTCATGGACCCTGCTTAGGATAAGTAGCTGAGTAAATGAACGAATGAATTTTTCTAAGAGTGTACAGGGACATAAAATATAGAGTATCAGTACACGGACAAAAATGTGCCCATTTGTGTATTTTAACACTAACTAATACAGAGTACCAAACCTGCGTGCATGTACCTGTCTTGATGTAACAGGACATCTATTTTCTTCCTTTTATGGTGATCTTGTACAAAAAAAAATATCTGGATCATGATTTACGCACATATCAGCCACACCCTGCATATGAGGGAATCATGTGTGTCGACCGTGGAAATGGCAGAACCATTCAGCAGAGCGGGATTTCAAGGCTGCCAGCCAACAGGAGGCTTTAAAAGGGTGGGAGCTGAGGAGAGGCAGTCCTGCAGAGGTCAACAGCACATACTTTTAATTTCTTAAGGACAGTGACTACACAAATCTATCAGGTAGGAAAAAAATCTCTTCACTTTTTGGATCATTTTAAATATTACTATAAATAATATTGCTATAAATGAACTATAAACTAATATTACTAAAAGAGATTGCATTACTAAAGTGGAGGTTTGATGTGTGATATTGTGATGATATATACTGTATGATTAGGGAAGAATGGAACTGTAAATTTGTCTTATTTTCATTTCAAGTTTAAGTTATTCATAAAGTACATTGTCATACACAAAAGGTAATTCAGTGTGCTTTACAGAGAGAGAATACAAAATAAAATAAATGGATGCAGAAAAGAAAACTGAAAGAGCAAATATTTTATAAATGGTGAAGGAATGAGCAATTCTGTACCAAACTTGATATGATCAGGCAGCAGTTTTATAAAGGGGGGGGTAGGGGGGTGGTGGGGCAATACTGTTAACCACCGACTTGAAATGATACATTTGCTTTTTTAAACCTATCTGCACATTGCAAAGATGCACAGGAGGTATTGATGAGTTTGACAAAAGATGTCAGAAAACGTTTCTGACACAGGTTATGTTCAGGCCTGATTTAACTCATCAGTCTGACCATTCAAAGCCTTGAGGAGCTTCTTAATAACAGAGCTACATTAGATCCACACTGGAACTCAGCTCTACAGGACCTGCGTTAAGTTCACTAAAATAAAACCAAGTGTGAACTTTTCAAATTGGCATGTAAGTGTTGAAATTTATATAGGGTTTGTTTGACTGTCAAATAGATTTTACAGCATTAATGATTTGCCCCCTAGGCCAGATTTAAGGTCCAAACTTTTTGCAAAGAGGGCCAGATTTAGTGAGGTGAAACTATGTCGGAGCCGACCATTCAGCCTGACAAACTTTGAACCATTTTCATTAAACAAAAATGAACAATTTAATGAAAATTGTATTGCAAATGGCATATTTATCCTTTCTTCACATAGAACACAAATGACTTAAAATCTGTTTTTACCAAAATCACTCTGCATTTCGTTTTTAAAGACCACATTCAGTGAAGATGTATGTGGTCTTTTATATGTAAAAAATGATTTTTAGACTCAGATCAAAATATCTCAAATGGAGAAACAAGCTGCTGGACCGAATTAGATTTTGATATATTCCACTTGGACTGGAAATGGCAGCCCTTGCTGTCAACTTTCCTTTTTTAAATTAGTGTCGCCATTTTAGAAACGGTCTGGAAAAGTCACACGAGGGTCACGCGGTGAGACTGTGTCCACAAACACGTGTATTACATACTGTGTTTATTTTGTACGCCTGTATTTTATACTGTGTTTATTTTGTATGTGTGTATATTATACTGTGGTCAGCGTTATTGATTTTTGTGTTTTATGACAGAGGCTGCGGGCCGGTGGAAAATTTTAAACGGGCCACAATTGGCTCCCGGGCTGGACTTTGGACATGCCTGCCCTAGACAATAAGCTTTGCATGCTTGACCTAAGTTTGATAAAATATTATGTCTTTGATTAATGCATGTCTGCAGAATGTCACAGTGAATTTTGAGCTCCAGCACTGAGAGAACACTGCTGGATTGATTCAGGGAATGTAAAAAGGGACAGCACATGTAGCTCAAGACTATTATCTTCTCCTTTTTCTTTTTTAATAACAGCATGATAAAAATCAATGCGACCTTTTAAATCAATGACATGACACAGAGATCTATGTCGTTTTTTCATGTGAGGACTGGGAACCTAGGAGGGTGCTCTAGCACACTAGCTATCCCTGGTGAATGACTGATCAGTTAAATCAGGGTTGCTTGAGCAGGAATTTTGTCAAACTGCCCTGTTACAAAACTCCCCAGAATGGCACCATCCTCTGAAGAGGCAGGGATGTCACTTCTCCAAATCCTCAGTCAAAACTAGCCAAACTTCTGCATAAAACAGGGGTGAGGACCCTCAGGACCAGATTCATGCACAGTTTGGTGTTTTTCTTGCTGGAACATACTAGAATTAAGTTATTTACCAGGTTTAGTTAATGCACTAGAGCAGGAAAATCATCAAACTGGGCAAGACACCAGGCTTCAGATGATCTCCGAATTTAAAATGAATCTGATCAGATTAATTCATTCATTTGTCTTAACTGACCACAACACACAAGCACACACACACACATAAAACAGATTTTTACATTTATGTATTAGTCACACACAGTAAAATCCAAAAATAGGATTATAATGTTACTGATTCAGGTAATAAACCAAAAGCTTTGACACTGAGTTTGGAAGAGTTGCCTTTGACAGTTTGAATGTTTTAATTAGACTTGACAAAGCTGACTTTTACGTGATCCTGTTTTAGAATACATTTCACATAGAATGGAGAGATTTGTCTGTCATAGATCTCATATCTAGTCCCATGTCTAATATTCACAGAGGTCTTCTGAATGCTGCTGGTCTTCAAAATGTGTCTCTGAAACAGATATGGTCTGGAGTGTGACTCTGACTGTGTCAGTCTCCAGAACTTGTGCTCTGATGTTATGTCTAGTAGCTGTTTTTTGTTACTTGTCTGGCCAACCAAACCTCTAAACAGTCTGATGTGTCTTTGTCCCACCTCAGACTTGCCCTTAGCGAAGTTATCAGTCATTTGGGTCCTGGATGAAGTGTGGAAATTGTGGTTCTAAATACTTAACAGGATTTCCACAGTGTGTTGGTAGAACATAGACTGGTATTATGATCTGTTGGCAGCTGACTGCCTCATGCACAGGATGCAAAAATCAGGGAAGTTATGAAAAACAGGATGGAAACTCCTCTTAGCTTCTGAGTTCGTGAACTCCTGAAATATCTGGAATGACTTTAAAGCCCCTGTCTTGTCTTCTCTCCTCTACTTTTCCTCCCCAGAGGCTGAGACATGTCAGAAGCAAAGAACAGAGAGGTAAGTTTCCAAAAAATAAAAAAATGCACTTCACAGCTATTCGCATTCAGAATTCTGAGCTTCTTAAAGCTGCCTCAGATTATTCTGGTGTGTCTTTGTGCAAGAATGCTCTGCAGAAAGTTCAGTGAGGTGTATTTGTGATGTTTTCTATGACCTGCAATCTCTTTGTGTGCAGGAAAGTGCAGTGAATCGAGTGGTGAAGCTGCCACTGGTTAGCTCTGCTCTGCAAATGGTTGCTGGTGTCTACATGGGAGTCAAGCGTCGGTACCCTCTCTTGGGTATAGTAGGTGGCATAACAGAGCTGAGTGTCCGCAGTGTTTCTACAGCGGCAAGTAAACGAGCAACACCCCTCCTACAGCGTCTGGAAACTGAGAGTGAGCACACTGAAGCCACTAAATCTCCATTTTAAATTGCTTTTTGGGGGCCCTTTAGATTATCATTGGCGTGCTCCGACAACCTATGCCCTTAAGAGCGAGAAAGTCTATCTATAAAAACTCCTTCCTTTACACTTACATAACTATAGGTTTAGATATAAATAATTATACAGCAATCCCCTTTGAAATGAACTTGAAATATAATCTGGCCTTGTTAGTTCATGTTCAGGTCCTATTCAGCTTGATCTCATCATAAAAAAGAAAAGAAATCCTCTCTTCACATTCATCTTTTGCCAATATCAGAGATACTCCCTGATACCATATTTGACTCATAAAGGGCATGGTGTGGAAAGAAAATGTGTAAAGATTTACAGAATGTCCTCTCTTTACATTTAGAAATGTGCTTGGCTGTTGATTTCCTTAGAACCTCACTAAGCAATGTCAGTTTTTATTTTCAAGTGCCTTTTGCTGTTCTGTTACAGCTGAGGCTGCTTTGTATTGTCATACTCTAATGAAAAGCATGTGTTTTGCCTTCCTCTGTAGTTGAAACTGTGAATGGTTACGCTCTTGTGGGTTTGGAGCAACTGGAGAAAACCTTTCCTATCCTTCATCAGTCAGCAGATGAGGTGAGAGACTCTATTGTCTATTTAAGAGGGCAAACACACACACACACACACACACACACACACACACACACACACACACACCTACACACACACACACACACATACACACACACACACACACACAGATACATATCACCC
>JBBMFX010000007.1:7731280-7745533 GCA_037832545.1 Rhabdalestes septentrionalis | reverse complement strand
TATATATATATTGCAAGAATATGATGTGAATGGTACTTGTGTTGTCTCAGATGAAGGTCACATATTACACCAACATTGACATGTCCACCGATAGGTGTGCCCCTTCTGTATATGTGGTTGTCAACAGCAAAGCACCCATATGTATGATACACTGACACATTGACACCTCAATGTCAGATCGTGCCATTTTACTCTCTCCATTTGAGGCAGGGGAAAACAAAGACGGTGCCAGTAGTAAAAAGCTAATACTGGCTACAAAGAGCAACTGACTCCTATAGATTTAGCATAGGGCCAGTGCAAGGGAGCAGTTTAGCTGTGGCATGGGTTGGCATTCCGTCCTGTAAGAGGCATGGGAATAGTGGGAGGGGTAGGGGGAGAGGTGTGTGTGTGAGAGAGAGAGAGACAGAAAGAAGGGGGAGTGTAGTGGTGTGAAGACTCAGTTTGCTTGCCAGAGCAGTTGGAGGTAAAGAGAGCACAGCAGTCAGCAGCATGTTCCTTCTAACACTTGGACTTTATGTGCCTCTCTTCCTTCACCTTGCCTCATCATTCTCCTTAATCGACAACATCTTCACCTTTCCAGCAGGTACGGCAGCTCAGCTTTCTTTTACTTGTGGGAATATGTGACAAAAATCTGTTCTAATCTGGAGTCTGTTCATGGTGTTGGCACGGATAATAGTTTGCAGAATAAAAATAGAGATTTATAGTTATTGCAGAATTTTGAAAATTAATAGAGGTGTGAGAGAGTGTGTGCTTGCACATTATATCAGATGTATATCGTTCAGTTACAAAGTCATACCCAGAACATTTAAACCTGTCAAATTAAAATATTTATGTAAATGTACTAAGTTCTGTATAAACTTTCTGATCAGTTTAAACTAAAAACAGAAGCAGCAGTACGATGAATTTCCGGAGAGTGTTCTGCGATTTTGATATCATTAATTAATTGATTGCTATGGTTCTAAATAATAGATGTGGTGTTCTTGAGGACACAATGTTCAAGCTGGTTAAGGCATCTTTTGTTTCTTTGTCTTTACTGGGATGGAAAGTGTTGTGGCTCTTTTTATTTAGACTTTATATCTTATATCTATTCTAAAATTAATGATTATCAGCTCTGCAGAATGAATCCACACTGGAAATATGGTCCTGAGATGTATTGTACTGTAATTAGTCATGCTGATTGCTTGTCCTTTCTTTGTTGCCTTGCTTGATACTGATGGGCATGCTGCACATTTCCTATGCACCTCAAAGTACACAGCATGCAGTGACTTACAGTAGGTTAGTCTCTATGTCATTTAGTCTCTATGTCTTAATGGGTGAGTAGTCTAAACAAATAGCAACACTGCTCCAACACACATTTACATACATACATTTGCAATATTTGCACCACATTTTAATATTTATTTTAGGCTTACATTAATAATATCACATACAGTGCCTTGCAAAAGTACTCAACCCCCTTGGCTATTTACCTATTTTATAACATTCCAAACTGTTATTAAATTTGATTTTATATGATGGATCTGCACAAAATATTGATGACTCCCTGAGCACTATCAAATCCATCGTCTTCAAATGGAAAGAACATAGTACCATAACAAACCTGCCAAGGGAGGGCCACCCACCAAAACTCCCAGACTGGGCAAGGAGGGCATTAAACAGAGAGGCAGCACAGAATGTTTTGCAGAGTTCCACAGCAGAGACCGGAATATCTGTCTATAGGACCACAATAAGCTGTACACTCCACAGAGCTGAGCTTAATGGAAGACTGGCCAGGAAATAGCCATTTTGTAGTGTTAAAATAAGAAAGCACATTTTTAGTCCTATCACACCAAGAACATCATCACCACAGTGAAACATGGTGGTGGCACCATCATGCTGTGGTGATGTTTTTCAGTAGTAGGTACTGAGAAAGCAGCAGTTACTGGGAAAGTCAAGGAACAGATGGATGGGGCTAAATGCCAGTCTGCCTGTGATTTGAGACTGGGACGGAGGTTCGCCTTCCAGCAGGACGATGACTTGACATACTACTAAAGCAACACTCAAGCAGTTTAAGGGGAAACATTTCAGTATGTTGTAATAGCCTCGTCAAAGTGCAGACCTCAGTCCAATTGAAATTCTTTGGTCAAAAATCCCAAGTGGCAAGATGTGGCCAAGTTCATGCAGACTTTTCCCAAGTGACTTGCAGCTGTAAGTGCCGCAAAAATGGCTCAACAAAGTACTGAATTTAGGGGGGGTGAACAGTTATGCACTCTGATGTTTTGTTATTTTGTCGTATTTGTTTGCTTTGCAATAAAACTATGTTTTGTAATTGAAATGGAATGCAAACTCTATAACAATCAATTGTAATTCCAGGTTGTAATGCAACAAAATATGAAAAAAACAAGGGGTGAATACTTTTGAAAGGCACTATATTGCAACTCCAATAGACCTTGTAGATTTTTAAAGAGGCCGATAGTAATGAAATCCTAATATTCTATTTTTTTAAAGTGCAACATTTTATGAAGTATGTATCAAAACCTCCTCATTCCATATAGTCTCTATATGGAAACTAGGGTGCAGAAAATGTAAAAAAAACCCATTTCCATCTATCTGGCCTTCGAACAGCTCAGCCCTGCCCATTAACAATGAAGTTATAAGGAGTGCTTCTGCCCACAATGCGTTGGGAAGAAGAGTATTTATTCGACAGCCTGTTAGTAGTACAGATGCATTGTAGAAAAACATCCTGTTCAATTCTGAGGAAAAATAAGGTTGGTAATTTTGTGATGGATCACATAAGGATATTGGCCCCTTAAAAACATATTGGTGAATTCTTTATGTGACAGTGAAATACTGAACTGCATAAAAAATTACTTTTGATGAATACCTACAAACCACCTGCAGAAATTCTATTGCAAACCTGACAAAGATGCTAATTGCAGTAACAGAAAATGTCTTAGAGGGATCTTATTCATTTTTCTGCAATATCAGAATTGTGAAGGCGTATATAAACATAAACAATCTTAAAACTTCCCAGGATTAATTTACATAGTTTTCTTAAGAAAAGTATGAAAAACCATATACTCAATTATAATAATCTTGTATGTGTTATAGTGTAATGTTATTTTAAAGTACCTGTTACATCTTTACAGACAGGTCCGGCATTTGCAGCAATTTCAGACTGTCTTTAAGTCCAGCAGTTGATTAGTTTGGCTGTGACCGGCTGTGCCTCTGTGTTTCCCATCTCAGGCCCAGCTGTCATGCTCTGTCCCCAAACACTGCTTGTGCTTCATGGCAGGGTAACCCTGTCGCATTGCTATGCTGCATGTTTATTGACATGTTCTTCCATTTCCCCTGACCACAGATCTGGAGGCGCTGGAACCCAGGAAGAAATTCAACCCATGCTGTTTACTGGCTCCACCTCCGCCTCCCTTGTTCCCCCCACCCCCCTCGCTGTGGCGCAGGCCTCTGGTAGGACATGTGGTTCTCACTGTAAATTGTCCTTGAATAAGGTCCATCTCCCCTATTGTCCCCTCAGGTGCTCAGATGGTCTGAGGGTAACAGTTAAGAGGTGTTGATGGTGATCAACCATAAAAATGATCTCATCATGGTAGAGAAACTGTTTGCACAGAGGACAGTTCATTTAAAATCATCAGAAGGTTAGCAACACCTGGTCTATGTAAAAAGTGATTTAAACTAGTAGGATTTAAATGTGTTAGTGAAGAGGTTTCTGGGACTGATAAGTCAATAACGTCTACAAGTCAATAAATAAAAATCTACCTATAGCCAGTGGATGCTGTATGAACTCAAGATCAAGTGTAGCCTGTTTTCTCTGTTAGAATATTGATGGCAGTACATGGG
This sequence comes from Rhabdalestes septentrionalis, assembly GCA_037832545.1. NCBI lineage: Eukaryota > Metazoa > Chordata > Actinopteri > Characiformes > Alestidae > Rhabdalestes > Rhabdalestes septentrionalis. Next base: position 7,741,696 of record JBBMFX010000007.1, on the reverse strand, counting down.
GAAAAGAGAGCAAAGAGGCAGAGGATCACAAGCCAAGCTGCTCCGTGGGACCACCCGGACCAGCTGGCCCTGCAGGACCTCAGGTACGACCTTTACCTCCGCAAATCAATCCTGGATACACGATTAATCATGAAGTCGGTTATACACTGCTATAAAATGGTTATATAAGAAGACAGGGACATCAGAAAGAAGGGGCATCAGGACCGATGGGTCCTTAATGAGTTTATTTATCTCCATGCTTTACCAAATGATAGAGATCTTGGACTTTTCAGGGCAATGGTTCCAGTCCTAGTGCTGAAGTAGACTGCACATACTTATACATGCTTACATACATCACTGACCCCATGACCCCAGGGGAAACTGCAACACCATACTCACATACTTATAACTGCAGAAACACACACACATACATGTACACACATACAAACACATACACACACGTGTGTGTGCTCAAGCACATACTTTTATGCTGAGAAGGGTCTTATTTATTAGCTGATGAGTTGGAAACGATGTGCTAGAGCAGGAAAAACATCAAAATAATTTGGACAGTGGTAATCCAAAATGAGAACTAGGAACAACTTTTCTACTCGGTAAAAGAAAAAAACAGTTATTTGAGTGATGCCACTGATTACCTAAAGATTCAGGTTTGTGCTTTTTGTTGGTTCCTTGAAGAAATGTTTAATGCACGGCTCATCAGAGAGTCATTTTTGCAAATGAGATACATAAACGTGAAGAGATGTATTAAAGTTCAAAGAACCATCCAATAAAGAGCTTATTTCTTATTTGCAAAAATGGCCCTCCAATAAACCATTCATTGTCAGGTTCTATAGAGAACCAATGGTTTCTCTATTCCATTGAACAATGAGCCCTTTTGATACCGCATTAAGAGATAGCCGAGTGAGGGTCACTTTAGGAAAATCTGTCGCAGCTGTGCACCATAATGCATGATTTCACTTCATTAAGTTTCCTTTGAATCTTAAGAAGGAAAATAGACTGCTGGATTACATGAAAAGCATTCAAATAGTTCCACACAGTGCACTAGAGGTAGACCAGGGGTGTCAAATTCCAGTCCTGGAATGACGGTGTCCAGCATGTTTTGGTGATTTCCCTGCTCAGAAACACTTGGTTCACATCACCAGAGGAGAACCATCAAATAAATGTATCTGACCCTATTATACATCATCTTCATGCAGTTGAAGAGACCACTCTATTTACAGCTTTTTAAGGTTTTTATATACAGAAAGCTCCTTTGAAGTCCTGAGTCAGCTGTATGTGTGGTCAGAACATTTTGAGGGTGCTTCCCCCCTCAGCATGTGAGCCCCATGTGACTTCCTCTGGTCACTTTCTGCAGTGACATGGATGCGTGGGGCTTGGCCCTCCCATGGGATATGGTGACCCATTAACACTCTACATTTAGAGTGGACGGAATTAGCCTTTTTCCACTGCCTGTGTCTGCCCCACACTCCCTTCTTAGAAGCAGCCTGCTGCTCTCCACGGTTTCCTGAGTCCAGACTGTTGCGCAGACTAAATAAAGAGGCTGTTTGGCTGCATGATATGTGATACAGTATCATCTCAGCATGACTGGTAATGGATATTTTTCATTATCACTTCTGTGGAGTTATTGGACATCTTCCATTAACACACTTTTCAATAAGAAATGCTTTATTACTATGAACTCAAGAGAGCCTGGGAACGAGTCAGGTCTTCTCTCTTATAACTAAATACCTTACAATAGTTTCATAGGAGTAGCCCAGTAGTTCATGATACTTGCTGAGCTTTTAGAAATAATATTTGAATAATGGTTTCATTTTGTAACATCAAAGGCCTAGTTTTGATCATCAATAATTTTGGTCTTCTGTAAAATGTCAGTACTTCATAATATCCTCTTCTGTAAGTATAAATGTCAGAAATCGTCCAAGCTCAGCAGATTTTTGCTCTAAACATGTGATCAGTTCCGACACTATTTTGTTTTAATTTGGTTGATCTGCATTGCAAGTTTACACAGTGTTCCTATATATGCACTGTATATGCACAATAATTGAATGAGTGGTTTGATTAACTAGTGCCCTCTTTTTATGCAATGATTTAGTTCATTCACAGCGTTTAGAAAGATTATGAATAGATTCAATACGTTGAATCATTTTTTAACAGACTTGAAGTATTTTTTGTCCTCATTTTGCCCAAAGATTGTGACCTTTCGGATAAAAACCCGAGTACACACCACAATTACATTCCTGCTGATACGGGCTGTGGTACCTATAATCCATCTCTAGTTTTAACACATTTTGGGCCAGTTTTCTGTCCTGGTCCTACATAGGATTAGAAAAATTTTGATTTTTCTTTGAGAAGAAGACTGCAGTTGTAGACTGAGCTTAATCCAGGCTTAATATCATTCACAGGGTCCTCCTGGATTACCAGGACCAACGGGACCAAAAGGTGAAAAGGTACTACACACACACACACACACACACACATACACACACACACACACATATATATATACAGAGAAAGAGAGAGAAATATAGCAGACAGAAACTAATGCAAAGTAAAATATAAGTTTATAGTAGATCTCCCTGCTTTACAGTAAAGACAATTTCTCTCAATGTGACAGCATGTAGGCTGAGGTTTCTCATTTTGTTGGTTAATTTTTTTGGTTGGGTTATATTTCGATGTGGTCTTGGCACATATATTACATTATAAAACATATTAAAACTAATGAGTGCATGCCAGGTTTTAACTTCCACTTTTTTCTTCTACTTATGCTTTTCTATTTTGTGTTCAAAACAAACGTGTCATATTCGACACATTCATTTTTCACTAATCATATTTAGTTTATGCTTATGTTTATGTATTTAGTTGGGTATGCTATAAACAGCACATAAGTATATTGAATATATTAGTTCAGCCCAAACTTACCAGACTTTTCTATTTAAAATTAGAACCAGCCCCTTAATCTGTTACTGTTCACCCCACCTACTTTTTGTAGACAAAAAGCATTGGAAACAAAAAGCATGTCGTCTTGGTTAGCAGAGACATGTGCTCCTACGTCCAGTGCTCTGCTCTTTCAGTAATGTCTCATGTATGTCGCAGCATGGATCCTGAACCACTTAGTCCTGTTTTGCATAGCTTTGAGATGCTTTCTAATGGGACACACATAATACAGCAATAAATGAGGAAACACTGATTATGCAGCACTTTGATGCTCTGCCTCTCCTCTTTTCTTTTCTCTGCACTCTTCTCCTGCTCTCCACTCTCCTCATCCGTGTTGCCAGGGAGAAATTGGGAGACCTGGACAAAAGGTGAGACGCCACATAAACCCATTCCATTTTCTCCCATAAGTGGATTTGTGCTACAAAAAAAAAGAAAGCTACACACTCTGCGTTTTACGCAGCTGCTGGTTTTCCTTCACACCGCAGCCACACACACACTATACAAGCGTAATGAAATTCGAAGCAAATGCAACCTTCACCCAGATATTCAGGGAGCAGGTCTGGAGCCAGTGTGTGCTTAACAACAGAAGGCTGTGGTGGTCACCCTTATTAGAGCCTGAACCCCATCCAGCCCTCAGTGGAGCGTTCCCTGTGGCCCCTTTCCCACAATTCCACTCATGCGCAGGTGTGGTTTCCTGGAAGGCTTCAACAGTAATCAGCTGGTTTGGATGGAGGACAAATGGAACAAAACAGAGGAAGTGCGAGGGCACTGAGGGCTTTATGGGGGAAGAAGACCATGGTGGTACTAAGACCATGGAGGAGGAAGCCTTGCAGCATTGCAGTGCAATTTAGCTTAGTGCCGAAGCCGTGCCATAAATCATTCGCTTTCCTCCCACAAGCCCTGGCTCCTGCCCCCTGCACATCATTTAATTAAAGCCAGCAGAGTGATGAGCCTTGTTCTAGTTATCTCTCTCTCCTTCTCTCTCTCTCTCTTTTCTTTTCCCCTCTCTCCTTCTCTCCCCCCTTCTCTTTTTATCCTTCTCTCTCCCTCCTTTATTGTTTCTCTCTCCTTTTCTCTCTCTCTCTCCCTCCCTTATTCTTTCTCTCTCCTTCTCTCTCTCTCTCTCTCTCTCTCTCACTCTTCCTGTTTTACATGTTTTTGATCACCATTATTTGTATTATTATTATTCCAGGGACGCAATGGTCCCCCTGGTCTCCCAGGGAGACAGGGACTAAGTGGATGGCCAGGACCAAGTGGGCCCAAGGTGAGTAAATCCTGCCATAATTGTCCACTGCTCTAAAAGATTGGAAAAACTGAAACCATTCCTAAGGAAGTGTGAAGCCCCATATTGTTGATGTGCTGGGAATGATATAATGTAATATAAAAGGTGTATTTATCAGGGGGAGAAGGGTGACCCCGGACTGATGGGCATGCCTGGTGCTAGAGGACCATTAGGACCCAAGGTATGGGCTGCCTCTCTAAAACCAAACACATCGCAGCCTCTTTACTCTCTCAGCCAAATGATAACCTGAAGATTATTGAACATATTCATGTAATTCATTGTGATATTTATATTCTTGACTTTTTTGGTGATTCAGGGATTACCTGGATATAAAGGAGAAAAGGTGAGTTCATGTCTGAGTACCCCTTCTGTCTTATACCACTGAGGCTGAATCAGTAAAATCATTAGAATCACAACTGCCAGATGGGGAAAAGCTGAATTGATTTTGAAACCTTCTTTCCTACCATTGTGCTTCGCTGATGTGTTGCTGGTTGTGTCATGGTAGGGCTCAAGAGGAGACAGAGGTGAATTCGGCCAGAGAGGGGAAAGGGTGAGCTTGTCTTTTCATTCTCCTTGGCCCTTAATGGACACGTACCAGTGTGGCCCTTTGGTTTATAATGGGGAATGTTTTATGTTTCAGGGCACAATGGGTCTCCCAGGAATGCTTGGGCAGAAGGTGAGGAAATTAGGAAATTAAGGAATTGAATCACATGCTGATGCTTGCATATGAAACATCCAGGACACACCCGGCAGAGGAGCAAAGCTGTGTTTAAGCTGTGATCCCAGTACAGTGTCTTAGATTTCTCATCACTGTACCATTCAAATTCACTGTGCTTTAGAGCAAAATACTGGACTACACTAGACCATATTGTCTGTATTTTTTTTACCAAAATCACAAGCCATAAGGTAATGAGGTTGATCAGTGTAAATAGTGTATGTGTTCTCTTGTCAGGGTGAAATGGGCCCAAAAGGAGAACCTGGGATCTCAGGAAACCGAGGGCCCACTGGTCGACCAGGAAAGAGAGGCAAACAGGTGATGTCCCCTGCACAGAGGGCGGAATACATTTTGTTTTCTGTTCTTATTTTTCTAATGTTTCTTTCAGGGGTCAAAGGGAGACCATGGTGTTGTTGGAGCAATGGGACCTCCAGGCCCTCAGGGTACTCCTGGTCATCCAGGTCCTCCTGGTCTGCCTGCTTCAGGTTAGAGTTTGTTGCTCATGCTGAACTGAAACAATGCCTGCAATTCATAGCTGAGAAATGGCTGGGTATTACAAATCTTACATAAACGAGACATTTTTTCTGTAAAGAATATAAAAAAAGTAGACATTGTTATGATTTAAAGTCTCACAGTAAAATTACTTATAACTTTAACTTAACTTGCTCCATGGCTTAGTGGTACTAAAGTAATTAGTTACCTGTGCTATAGTAATGTTTAGGCTGGTGTTGGCCTAGTAGGTATGATACTTGCTTCTTGACCAAGAGGTCATGGGTTCGAGACCTAACTTCAGCAGTGTAGTGCCAGTTCCCACTGAAAAAGAACTTGTTCAAAATAAAGCTCCATCCATCCATCCATTTTCTACCCCTTTATCCCGCACTCGGGTTCGGGGGGGACTGGAGCCTATACCAGTTACTACGGGCGAAGGCGGTGTACACCCTGGACAGTCGCCAGCATGTCACAGGGCCACACACACTCACACACATTCACACTCACAGTGGCAATTTAGTGTGCTCAATTAGCCTATCCCCAATCACGCTTGTGTTTTGGTGGTGGGAGAAACCGGAGTTCCCGGAGGAAACCCACGCGGCCATGGGGAGAACATGCAAACTCCACACAGAAAGACCCTGCGCCCGACCCGGGAGTCGAACCCAGGACCTTATTGCTGTGAGGCAACAGCGCTAACCCCTGCGCCACCATTAATTTTTCTTAATGTAGGAAGATTAGCTCTGGTTCATAAATTCCATCTCAAGCCTAAAGTGTGGGATGGAGTTTCATCACTCCAGAAAACTCCACAGTCCAATGCCGGTGGTTTGAACCCATAATTCAACATTTGGCATTGCTCTGGTGCAGCTGGTGGCCTGGTGATTATGGAGTTGCACTCACCATTGGAAGGTTGCGGGTTAAAATCTCAGGATTGACAATGATCCCACTAAGGGTACCCTCTCCAGATGTAGCATCACTTGCTTCCCACTGCTTCGCTTGGTGAATGGGTTCAATGCAGGGAAGAATATCACACTGTGTGCTGTGGTGTGTTCATGTATGACAAAAATGGGCAGTTTGCTCGTTCATTAGAAGGGTTGAGATTTTGGAGGTTGTCTGCACTCTGTTATCTGACTGCAGTTTGGTGTGTGATTGCAGGATCCAGGAGCTGAATGACTTGGGTGAACTCTCCCCACACTGGGACAATCTGAGGAAGGACGTCATCACACGCCACAGCCAGCTCATCAAGACCTACCAGGACACGCTGGCTGAGCTGGAGAAACTCACAGGTAAGGAGTCAGATTCAGGCACAGCAACCACACATACATTTGGGCTCATAAGTTAACACACCCTGGCAGAGCAAATGAATTCTTAACCACTTTTCAGAGAATATGACTGATACCACAAAAACTCAGAGGTGAAGCCATTTATTTTCAAGCAACAGGGTTTACGTTTTTTTTTTAATCAACTACCCAAATGGCTCTGTTCAAAAGTTTACATACACTGGTGATTTTGCCGGATAACATGCACACAAACGGGTTTGATTAGCTATTAAATGAAACCACTTGTGATCTTTTCGCTTGTAATTAGTGGGTGTGTATAAAAGGTCAGTGAGTTTCTGGAATCCTGCCAGACCTTTGCATCTTTCATCCAGTGCTGCACTGACGTTTTTTGGGTTCTAAGTCATGGTAAAAGCAAAAGAATTTTCAAAGGATCTGCAGGAAAAGGTGGTTGAACTCTATGAACCAGGAAAGGGATATAAGAAAATATCAAAGGAACTGAGAATACCACTCAGCAGTGTTCAAACTCTAATCAAGAAGAGGAAAATTAGGAATTCTGTTGTAACCAAACCAGGATCAGGTAGACCAACTAAAATATTAGCCACAACTACAAGGAAAGTAGTTTGGGAAGCAAAGAAAAACCAACAAAAAGCTTCAGATGAAATACAGGACTCTGAAAACATGTGGTGTGGCTGTTTCAAGATGCACAATACGAAGGCACCTTAAGAAAGATGGGCTGCGGCTGCATGGTCGAGGTGCCAGAGGAAAGCCATTACCACACAAATGCCACAAAGTATCCCCCTTACAATATAACAGCACAGAGACAAGCCTTGAAACTTCTGGCACAAATTTGTTTGGAGTGATGAGAAAAACATTTTTTGGACAAAAGCATAAACGCCATATTTGTAGAGGAATCAACAAGGCCTATTATGTAAGCTGAAGCATGGTGGCACATGGTGGTGGATCGCTGATGTTTTGGGGATGTGAGAACTGAAAAGGCACAGGAAATTTGGTCAGAATTGATGCTAAGATGAATGCAGTAAAATGTGCACTCATCAGCCAGGAAGCTGCACATGGGACGTACTTGGACATTCCAACAATGATCCAATACACAAGGACAAGTCAACCTATCATTGGCTTCATCAAAATAAAGTGAATGTTCTGAAGTGGCCATCTCAGTCTCCTGGCCTCAATATCATTGAGCCACTCTGGGATCTCAAACTTGAAAGTTTTGCAAGGAAGAACAAGCAGCTTCACTGTCTGAGAAGATAACGAGCTGCATCCACAACTATCACAAAATATTACAACTGTTAAAGGTGGCAACACACAGTATTAACTGGGGTATGTAGACATTTGATCAGTTTGTGTTGTGATTATGATTTAAAAAGAGCAGTTTTGACAATAAATGGCTTCAGCCAACCACTAATTATGAGTGAAAGAAGCACTTGTGTTCTGATTCATCTACTCTGAAACATGGTCAAGAAATCATACATTCTGCCAGGATGTGTAAACTTATGAGCACAAGTGTATGTATACAGTTTCAGTTCCTCACTCACTTGCTCATTTCTCCTTTCAATCCACCTGTCATGTATATATACAGGTTGTTTTTTATGGTTAGATGACTGGGTCAGAGCATCTCCAGAACAGCAGGTCTTGTGGGGTGTTCTCACTGGTCAGTAACTCCCAAAAGTGGATCCAAGGAAGGACAGTCGGTGAATTGGGTCACAGGCACTGTCTGGTGGAATCCCAGAAGTAATGCAACAGAAGCACAGATTGCTGAAAATGTTTGTTCTGGCTCTGAATGGAATGGTGTCAGAACACACAGTACATCACAGCTTGCGATGTACGGGGCAGACCAGTCAGAGTGCCCATGCCGACCCTTGTTCACTGCTACAGGGGGCCTATATGCATCAGAATCATGAAGAATGGAGCAGTTGAAGAAGATGGTCTGTTTGGAAGGTGTTTTTTGTTTGTTTGTTTGTTTTACATCATGTGGACAGCCGTGTGTGTGTGTGTTTGTCATGGTGAGGTACTGTGGGAAGAAGATAAACAGGTGGAGGCAGTGTGATTTCTGGACAATGATCTGCTTAGAAACCTTGTCCTGCACTGACATGGGTGTTACCTAAACATTGTGTCAGACCAAACACACGTCTATAGCAACAGTATATTCTAAAGGCCATTTTCAGCATTATATTGCACCCTACCAGTAACATTACAAATATTTAGCAGACATCATCAGAACCGTCCAACATTAATTAATTGTCTGCTTTTTTCTACTTAGCCTTAGTTCATATAGTCACTGCATTAGGAGGGTTGCTCAGTTCCCTTGTTGAGACAAACGGTATCTTTTTTTTGTTCATTTGATTTGATGAATTTAGTTGGTCCATCACACCAGCTGTGGGTCCAGATATATGTGATTTTTGATCATTAATGTGACACTATTTTTGCAATATACCACACCAATATTATTAAAGTAGTTTAAAACAATTAAGAAATTGCAGATCACAGAACTGAGACACTTGAGTGTATATTTGACTGTATAATTTTTGTGTATTAAATTTTTTAGTTTAATGCAGGAGTTTGCATGTTCTCCCCGTGACCGCATGGGTTTCCCCTGGGGGCTCCAGTTTCCTCCCACCTCCACAAACATGCGTGATTGGGGATAGATTGATTGAGCACACTAAATTGCCCCTAGGTGTGACTGTGAATGTGTGTGTGAATGTGTGTGAGTGTGTGGCCCTGTGACGTGCTGGCGACTGTCCAGGATGTACCCCGCCTTCGCCCTCCAGCACCACCCCACCACCCCCAACCACGAGTGCGGCATAAGGGGGTAGAAAATGGATGGATGGAAGTTTAACGCATTGAAAAAAAAGTGCCATAACTTTTGCACAAAAATTATAAATCCTGGTATTTTAACTTTATTTCCTTTGATCAGGACATTATTTTGCACGTTCTATTTTTTGCTATGAGTTTGAAGGTCTTCACAGTGTACGTATGTTCACTCAGGCAAAATACTACACTAACAGTTCATTAAGACCCTGAAAGTGAACACATGTGCTGAAATAGTGTTACGACGTGTTCACACACATACAAACGCACACACACGCAACCGAGTGGCATTAAGACGTGTTCACACACATACAAACGCACACACATGCAACCGAGTGGCGTTAAGATGTGTTCACACTCCAGATACACACTAACACTCAACACACACACACAAACACACACACACGCAACCGAGTGGCGTTAAGATATGTTCACACATTTACAAAACCACACACACGCAACCGAGTGGCGTTACGACGTGTTCACACACATACAAACGCACATACATGCAACCGAGTGGCGTTAAGACGCGAGAACTGAAAATGTGAGATATGATGTTTTGATGTCCTCAGTATTGCTGAGTTTAATGAGGGAGCTGCAGGGGGATTAGGGGCTGATGTGAAAGGGTGTGTGTGGGGACACACACACACGGGCAAGTCGTTATCATCCGCACACACACACAGAGTCCGGGCTGGATCACACTCAGCCCGTTGCAGCTCAACACTGCTCTTATATACGGGGTGGCAGCGTAACCATGGCAACAAAGTTTACACTGGCCAGAGATGAGAAAACTTCACACCGAGTGTTTACACACACAGATTCCAGATACACACTGACACTCAACACACACACACACACACACCCACACATATATACATATATGCACAGACACACAC